>LPNX011196211.1:118103-133432 GCA_001517045.1 Pseudotsuga menziesii
AAGAGCACTAACACTATCTAGTTCCTACACAATGATAAAGAGTTTGGGATATTAATCGTTAGAGAGAAAACTGTTGTGGGAAGCAATTAGTAGGAAAATGTTGTGCAATAGATGAAGATACGTGTAGTAAAAACCCTAGGTTAAATATCTCGCTAGGTTGACAACCAAGAGGGGAATATAGACATGAATGAAGGAATTTTATAAGGATACAATCAAAATGGTGAGAAACCATTGAGGAGAGGGGATGCAACACAATAGGGATTTTTAGGGTGGTAGGGTAACCTCTGAAAAATCCAAAAGATGAATAGATCTAGGTGGGATTCGGGTCTAAGGAAGAAAATGGATAGGTTTTTTGAATAGTAGTATGTTGGGTTGATCCAGTGGACAATCGAACTAGAATAATACATAATTTGGAGTGGAGAAGAAAGTTGAAGGGAACCCAAAGCTCGAAATTTTATAGGTGGGATAGAGCCAAGATTACCAAAGTAACCAAATGGTTGAAGAGGTGTGTGGGGTGGTAGGATGGCCTCTATAAAATCCAACATGTTAGTGCAACTAACATGGTTATACCTTACTACCCTATTATGAAATAGTATGACAAAAAGATATTCTGAGGAAGAATGAGAAAGATAAGGGGAAAATGATGTAGTTGATCTAATGAAAACCCAAGATATAACCATGAAAGTATAGCAAATAGAAGAGATTACAATAGATGGCTTATTTTGTATTGATGAGGCTATAACCTCTATGTAAAAGTACATAGCTAGATCTATCTATATATTGTTGGACAAAGTCGAATATTATTCTATCATGCATGCACAGATTGGATATGAAGAAATATTATTATATGAATACCTCTAACTATTAATTGTACATCACACAAAAAGTGGAAAATAATGATTGTTATATAAGTAAGACACCTACTTCACATGCAAATGCCTAACTAATTTCTAGAAAATTGCTTCCTAACTAAAAATTCCTATGTATATTTTTTCCTTAGGATTTGTACTAGGTGAAAATGCTTTTGTTCCATATAATTTACTAATATCTAATTAATCATAATATACATGTTGTTTTATTATCATACATATTGTAAAGTAATAATCCATTTTGATAATTTAAGTATTATTTATATTGCTTTTAAGTATTATTTATATTGCTTTTATAATATAAGCAAAGCACTAATCAACAAAACTATGCTATAGTATAATATATAATATAAGCACTAATCAAAAGAAAAAGAAAAAGCGTTTTTATTCTATAATATATTATTTTCATGAATTGACGTATTGGTATATGTTAACGAACTTGTGTGTAGTCTTTGTCAATTCTTGGATTCGGGGAGACCGAGGATGAAGAAATTGAAACGCGTGACCCACTCCTTTTTATTCTTATCTCTGCCAGCAGGGGATTATGTTTTCTGTCATGATTTCTGTGCAATGTAAATTACAGTTTTTCATTGTATGGTTTTTACAAATTTTACCAATATTTATAACATTTTTTATTTTATTGGGAAATTGTTTTTTCTTAACCGTTCGCTTAACAAAGTAAGTTAGGTTGAAATGGTAGTTTTGGGTTGTTTTTTTGAATCAAGAGAACTAGCAACTTCTCAGAGATATATTCAACAACCAAACCAGGAACTTGTGACTTAGCAGGGCGGCCTCCACCTGTTTTGAACATGTGACTTGCTTGGGGATAACACCTGCTCTTAACCATTAGGCCCACTCAGATGCTCTTTATGCACAGGTTCAATTACTTGAGATTTATTGTAGTTTGAGTTGTTGGAATTACATAATCTAGATGCTTCAAGGGTAATCAGGTTGAATCCATTCTTGAAATCAAATTTACAATTCCAACAACCAAAATATCAATTTCAATAATTTTCCATCACTAATTCTCAGGAAAAGAAAAAAAAACATTGAAAAAAGTGCAAATCGTCTATAACTCCAGTGTAAAATGTATGACTCATGCCTTGTCCATCTTGCCAATACGGAGCTTCGCAAGATGAATTCCCAACCACGAATGATTGGATATCCTTGTTCAAATTTCCATGTTTAGTTAATTTGATTGGGTGTGTGAAACATGCACTCAAATCACCCTAAATTTTATTTGATATAAGAAAACCTACTCACCGTTTTTCAAATTACTACTATCTAGACAGTTTCAGAGTGTAGCCGTTTACTTATAATGTCAAAACCAATTCCTAACAAAAGATTCAAGTGCATGCCTCCAGGGGTGTAGACTGACTGGCAAGTGTCGTGTAAATGAAGGAATGTTGTAAAGGAGGTCTCAAGTTCAAATCCCCTAGTTAGACAGCTACATATTTATATATCACTTTGCATTGATTGTTGAATTTAAAATACACTTTTGGAGACAAGTACAAGGAAAAAGTCCAACATTGAATGTCTTTGCTCAATTTTTATTTCTATAGTGTAAACTACAATGCTGTTTTGGTTTTCTGTTTTTTTCTTTTTAAGCATCCATATGTGTTTTTATCATTGAACCGTTTCTCAAACATTGTGCAAAAGCTTATTGTTAAAATTTGCTTAAAAATACCAACTCAAAGGCCATGCATGACCAGCGCTTACACTCTTCTCCTTCGCCTTTTGGTAGCAGAGTTATGTTGTTATTTGTTTTTATTTTGGAGTTATGTGGTTATTTATTTATTTATTTTTTAATTTCTTTTGTTAGGCTTTTATTGATAATGCAACACTTTGAAGGGGGTGATAAGATATTTAAAGATGTGTTTTTATCACCAAAGTTTTTAATTTTTATGAGTTTCTTGCATTTGCATTGAGCCATTAAAAATCAATGTTTGTAGTGGATCCATACAGATCATACGCCTTGGCCCTTCATTAACAAGTTTTTGGTTCCCAAAAAAATGATTTATAAAGGAAATGAAAGCGTATGGCCTTCACTAGTCTCCCAAAGTACATTCCTTCATTAGATATGAAAGAGCACTACATCTTGTTTGTCTCAATTAATTTATTTGTTTGCCCTTTTTTCGTTGTTAACAGACTCACTTGTTATTTGTTATGTTTATCTATTTTGATGAGGTAGGCCTTACACCTTTAACCAAGATATATTTGTTTGATTTCTTATAAGAAGTAGCATCCCTATTCCATACATATTTGTTTGATTTCTTATAAAAAGTAGCATCCCTATTCCATACATATGGGATTCCAAACATCACTGCATAAGCATTTAATGATGCAATTTTACATTCTACTTAATTAGCAGAATCAACATTAATGGAAAACCTTACCTTGCATCAAGGTCTATTTCTCTTGGATCCAACCCAATAAAAATGGTTGTTTAATCCAATCATTTCACCAAGCTCATCTACTAAAGATTTAGAAATTAATTTCTGAAGCAAAACATTGTCAAAGGAGTCATGTTTGGGCCTTCACTTGAACTTGATTTGGAACATTGCGTTTTTATCTCCACTTTCCCTTGGTTTTTGTAATGTAGTGTTGAATATGAATTTTGTAATGTGGTGCTGATTATGAATTTTGTAATGCGGTGTTGAATATGACTTCATTCAAATCAAAGGTTCTTTATAACTTGATTTAGTTTACCTTGATAGCTACACTTGCTCCATTATTAGAATTGTACTCTATTGGATGCAATTCTAGATGAAATTTCATACACTTCTCATTCACATGCACACTAACATCATAGTGTTTGCAATGCTTATTGGGATATTTGATTTTTTGGATTGTGGCTACAATCATCTTGCCTTTGGTTTTACTAATCTCCTCTTGGATCTTTTGTGGTTTCTTTATACTATAGTCTAGCTAATGTGCAGTCATGTAAGAGTGGAAATCCTAATAAAATCATTCAAATTTTGGGGTGGACTACCATCTATGTGTTTTCATCTATAGACGATAATGAGACAAGTGTACTCTCCAGATTGATTCTATGGGCGTCATCCAAAATTCATAATTAATAATTAAAAAAATAATAAAAGAATAACTTAGTTAACATCTGAAGATGTACATTTCCTGATAGTTGGAAAAAATAAACTTCAACTTCAACTATTTGATTATTAGATACAACTATTCAATTAATAAATACAACTATGAGCTTAACTCCATTGATGATACAACTATTAGCTTAACTTCAATTATTCTACAACTATTATCTTAGCTTCAACTCTAATCGCTTATGACTTAGTCCAAGTACATTTGGCATCTTGATGAAGAAAGCATTCAGGAATAGATGAAATCATCGCAAGTTTAGCCTGAGCTATTGTTAAAAAACAAAAAACTAACCCCTCGACCATTTCGACTTTCTGACTTGTGGGAATCCAGGGCTCTTTCATTTTAAGAAATAAAAATTTAACACATTAAAATAAAATAAAATTATAATTCACATTAGTTTTAAATATATTATAGAAAAACTTTATGACAATCTTAACAAGAATCTGATTGAACTTTTTCTATAATATTTTATGTAACCAATTTCAGAATAAATCACTGAAAGCACTTTAAACCCCATTGAAAAACGTGTATGCTTCTAGAGACCTGGATTTTCTGACTTTTGTGAAAGTTTCATAATATTTGATATACTTTTGACTCGAAAACTATATGAAATATAGAACAGAATCAAATATCCAGCGGTTCTTATTACCAAAACACAGTCAAAATTCCACCTTTCACTTCACATCGAGATTACGTCTAACCATCTATGTATATATCCTCATGTCAGATTATGTTAATATCTATTTCTATGGGCCGATGCACAATATGATATTTCTAATTATTCATAGATATGTAAACATGATCATTCATTTGCTGGGTATATTTTTGTTGGGTTTGCTTTTAGGTTTATATATATATATATACTTTTCTCATATTTGAGATAGGTTTCCTTACAAAAATTGTTTTTTGTAAGACTTTTATATATAAATTATAAAAGTCTTACAAAAATTGTGAATTTGAAAAGTATTGTGGTGGCACTATCAACCATTTAGAGCACTTACAAAGGAATTCCATCTCTCTTCGATGGAATGTGTGTAAGTTTTTTAATAAGCACATGTCACTTGTCTTGATAATTTACATTTTAATATATTAAATTTATAACATTAATTATTGGGATGAGTGTTCACGAAGCTAGTATAAATATGAAAAAGAAACAGTGTGTTGGTTTTGAGGAACTATTTGAAGTATTTTTTTTTATAATGAATTTAAAATATGGTGTAAGAAATAGAATATATTTGATTAGTTTTTATAAAATTTTATTCATGATATTTTTATAAAAATGTTTTATTTTTTCTAACATTAAGAAAAATATAATGTATATGTTCATGTTAATGCAAGTGTTAAGTACCTAATTAATATAATTTTATTGTTTTTTTTGTAATTTTAAACTTCCTCTTAAGGGTTATATTTTTAAAATTCATGATAGTTATTTTTTAAATGATGAAAGCCTTATACCGATGAAATTTTAGTTTTTCTTTTAATTATGAGTCTTTACACCTATAAAATTACAAAGCAATGCATTAGGGTTTTGGCATAATGGAGCAACGTTTTTTTAGATTGTACTAGTGCAACATATAATTTATTTTAAAAATAGATCAAATAAGAAAAAATTGTAATATTCACAATAAACATGTATTTTGAAATTTTAATACCTATCAAGATAAAATTAAATTAAAAATAATAAAAAAATAATGATACTTTTAAATATATATTTAAAAATTGAAATGATGTCCATCTATGTGTGTTTTAGGTTTCATTGGTCAAGGATTTGTGTAACCTATATAAAAATAATGTAAAAAATGAAGTTTTTGGTGTTTTTGCTATCCAAACCACAAGTTTGTGATTCTAACCTAAGTCCAAACCAACCAAGCACCTATAAACACCTATTTAGGAATTCTTAGTGACACCCCCAAAAAAAATGAATTCAAAGAATGAATAGATCATATCCATATTTGTCCTTAAGGAAGGGCTGTGGGATCTATTAGAGAATTCTTAGCACCAAAATTTTAGGGATGTAGGTCCATTAGTGACACATTAACCAACACAAAAGACCTTTTCAATGTCTCTTTAATATCCAAATGAGGATGGATAACATTATGAGCTTTTAAACGTTAGTTATATATTTATATATATAAAGTGTTACTAAGTATTTGAACTCATAACTTTCTATTTACAACTTTTCTTATCACTCATTAATTACCAATTGCTCTAATCCACATAGACATCTTAATATGCTTTTCATTAATATCTATTTAAAATTCTATAAAATATATGAAACAAATACTTCAAAAAAATTACATTTATATTTATGATTTTAAATTTTTTTATTGAAAAATGTAAACAAAAAATATATATATTATTTTAAAATATATTTTAAAAGAAATTTATTATACTTCATATTTTTCAAACAAATAAAATAATTACCATTAATATGAAAATAGTGGTTATACTATAAAAAATATAATGTTTATTGTATTTATTCATTAACAGTTTTAGTAATCAATGAAAATAACTTTCTTGAATTATATTACCTATATTTTTCACCTTCAATATTATTTTTATAGAGATTGAAGTTAAAAATAACTAAGTTAATAATTGTTTATATTTTATATTTTTGAGTGGAATACTTTAGAAATTAATACCATGGTGATTATTCAAAATTCATAATAAACAATTATAAAAAAACTAAAAATAACTGATATAATAACTAGGAGAATGAAACAATTATACTATCCAAATTGACACTATGTTCATTCAAAATTCACAATAAACAATTATAAAAAAATTAAAAATAACTAACATAATAAGTAAACTTAATTATAACTAAAGAATCAATAACAAATAATTTTTTTTATGACACTTAAATTGTAACCTATCCATATTCAAAGACCACAAATTAAATTGCTCAATAAATGCTCACTTTTGACCCTTTTAGAAAGTCAGATAATACTTTTGACCCTTTAAGAAAGTCAGATAATACTTAGTTGCAGCATGCTTGATGATCATTAGATCTTGAGTAGTTCAAGATCCAAGATCAGCATGCTGGAAGCATGCTGCAGCAGCTTTAAATGCTCTGCATCATGCTCTGCAACATCCAATGATCATCAAACATGCTGCAACTACATTAAATGCTCTGCAACATAGTAAGTATTGCAACTACATTAAATGCTCTGCAACATAGTAAGTATTGCTTACCATTGAAATGGGCTCCTTCAATACAACCAAAATTTTGAGATGCAGTTACCAAAGCCAATCTATGTAGTACAGTTATGAGAGGAGGTATCATAAGTACCGGCGAGAGCAACGAGCGTGTTTGGCAAATAGGTTTTGAAGTTAATTTTGAAACAGTAAAAACCACCGTTAAATATTGCTTATTCTAGCCTCCATGCGATCGAAATTTTGTATACCGCAATTTCTTATAAAATGTTTGCCAAAATATAAAATAAAACATCGCAAATAAATAATCAAGATTCTGGTCTCTCTCTTTCTTGTTTTGGGCTGTGAAATAAGTTTTATCCATGCATCCTTTCTGTAAATGTTTTGGGCTGTGAAATAAGTTTTATCCATGCATCCTTTCTGTAAGTTGCATCCATGCATCCTTGATCCGGTTTGTCAGATGCGGAGACATTGGGTACAACATAGGAGAACCTCTCTACAGAGCCGTCTCTGTACACTCTTATGAATCCTTCCAGTTCCTCCTCCACTTTATCTGCCTCGTGCAGGGGCCGGGGAGTAGTCTTTCCCAACGACCTAATTGTCTTCTGAGTATCCATATAAACCTAATTTGCTGCACTTTCAAAAACTTTCCTTAGAGAAGATGAAGTTATGAAGTTATGCAAAGACTCCCTCTACTCTTGTTCATTATAAAGATCATCAGAAAATTGTAGCACTGACGGACCGATGGATGGACGAGTGACTTTACTAGGAAGTCTGACAATGCCTAGACCTCTGTGTTGCTGTTGTGCATAAGGAGTTACATTTATAGTGAGGCTTAGCAACATTTATAATGAGAACTGAGGAGTAGAAGAACGCTTCGCAAACTTTTTTTATCAACTTGCTGGCTACAAGGCATCAAAAGTTACCTGGGAATACAAAATAGCTTAAAATAACAGCTAACACTTTATAAGAAAAACTTAATCTCTATAATCTATCGTTCATCCTCCCTTTTAAAGCGTTTGGCGGGCCGACTTTTGGGATTTTATAGCTGAAAATATTACTGACCTTCCTTGGAACATCACCGCTAGTAATAGCCACAACCAAATAAACCACAAGGTTCGATTATGTGAGCGGATGAGCACCTGTTGCGTTATTGTTTTTTACTATAATACCAGCAATTGCTAGATGCGTTATGGTTTTTTACTACAATACCAGCAATTGCAATATCTCTAGATCATAGAGGCAATCAAAAGTGAAATCGAACTTATCAAATACAGTGTTTGTTTAATGCTTGCAGATATTCCGTGCCATGAGGCACCGGATTTATATCTAATGACGTAGGTATTTTATTGACAAGCCCCACGTCGGAGTAGGTGAACTGGATAAGGATAAAACCAAGGGAGTAATAACTTCGAAGGCAAAACCGGGGAAGTAGTTTAATCAATGGACAAATTCTAAGATGGAAACGAATTTTATGAGAAGTGGTTGGTCCATTTGATTCCGGAAAACTTCGATCACGAGGAATTTTGAATTGTTAAATGGATCATGAAGAATTTCGAATTGATAAATGGATTTACATCAGTTAAATTATTTATTAAGTTATAAAAAATTAAATAACTTATTTAAAATTTTGAGAAATCATGCTTTAATAGTTTGTAATATTTTAAATACAAACATAATAAATATTTATACACCATATTGGTTTTAAAAGTTCCATACAGATTTGATGTTTGATTGCTGAAAACTTCGATCACGAGGAATTTTGAATTGTTAAATGGATCATGAAGAATTTTGAATTGATAAATGGATTTACATTTCTTAAATTATTTATTAAGTTATACCAAATTAAATACCTTATTTTAATAGTTTTGTAATATTTTAAATACAAACATAATAAATATTTATATACCATATTGGTTTTAAAAATTCCACATAGATTTGATGTTTGATAAATAAAATTTAGATTGTTTATCCACCACTTAAGATTATGGGTTATGAAGGATTTTCTTGTCACAATAGAGATATATTGTATACAATCTTCTTGAAATGTTGATAAGAAGCATTTAACCAACTTTTAGACAAAACTTTCTTCATTTCTTCATTTTCATTGGAGTCAACAAACGGGTGTTCTGAACCCCCCTCAGCATGTCCTGAAGTACTTCAAAAGTTATAGAGATTTGAAACTTGGGAAATGGACTCTAGGTGAGAATAATCCCCAATGGGGACTAATGAGGTGTGGTTTTACCCCTCTTACCTATGATCCCATAGCAAGTTAGAATAACGAGTCACATTAATGGTTGTATGCATATCAAAGTTTCTTGATGCATTTCAATGCATTGCTTGGGTATGCACCTAGAGAATTATCCTTGGAGATAACACTTGCTCTTAACCATTAGGCCCACTAAGGTGCTCTTTATGCACAGATTCCTTTACTTTAAATTTAGGTGCATGGTGGTTTTGAGTTGTTGGAATTACATAATCTGGATGCTTCAAGAGTAATCAAGTTGAATCAATTCTTGAAATCAAATTTACAATTTGCCCAATGAAAATATCAATTTCAATGATTTTCCATCAATCAATTTCAATGATTTTCCATCACTAATTCTGAGAAAAAAAAACCATTGAAAAAGGTGCAAATCATCTATAATTTAGCTTACTATAAAATATATGACTCATGGCTTGTCCATCTTGCCAATACGGAGCTTCGCAAGACGAATTCCCCAACCAGGAATGATTGGATATCCTTGTTCAAATTTCCATGTTTAGTTAATTTTGATTGGGTTTGTGAAACATGCACTCAAATCACCCTAAATTTGATATAAGAAAATGTGCTCACCATTCTTCAAATTACTACTCTCTAGATAGTCTTAGAGTGTATAATGCCCATACCAATTCCTAACAAAAGATTCAAGTGCATTAAAACTCTCTTTGCAATTTTTGTGATGCCAAAGTAACCAACACACTCTACAAATGTGCCTCTACAATTCTGTTATATAAGCAATAAAGCATGCTCTGGATGCACTCTACAAATGTGCCTGTTATGAGAGCAATAAAACATACTTTGCATGTTCAATATTGCGAAGTCCTGAAAATAGTTAACGTCATTTGTTTCTCTCTTTATAACGACGTGGTAGTTCTTATTTACAGGGTCGGAAGTTTCCTGTGATTAATATTTATATATCACTTTGCGTTGGCTGTTATATTTAAAACACACTTTTGGAGAAAACTTTAAGGAAAAAGTCCAACATTGAATGCCTTTGCTCATTTTTTATTTCTCTACTGTAAAATTACAATGTTGTTTTGGTTTTCTGAAGTTTTTGTTTTAAGCTATCCCATATGTTTTTATCATTGAACCTTTTCTCAAACATTGTGCAAAAACTTAAAGGTAGAATTTGCTTCAAAATACCAACTCAAAGGTCATGCATGGCCAGCTATTACACTCTTCTGCTTTGCCTTTTGGTAGCAGTCATGCATGGCCAGCTCTTACACTCTTCTGCTTTGCCTTTTGGTAGCAGTCATGCATGGCCATCTCTTACACTCTTCTCCTTTGCCTTTTGGTAGCAGACTTATGTTGTTATTTGTTTTTATTTTTGAGTTATGTTTTATTTATTTGTTTTTTATTTTTATTTTTTTGGTTAGTTTTTTATTGATAATGCAACACTTTGGAGGGGAATGGTAAGAGATTGAATAAATCTGGAGCTCTTCACACTTTCAACTAAAATATTTTGTCTTTGTCATTAACATCGTAGCTTAAAGATATGCTTCTATAACCAAAGTTTTTTATTTTTATGAGTTTGTTGCATTTGCATTGAGCCATTAAACCATTATTCCTTGGCTCTTCATTAGCAAGTTTTTGGCTCCCAAAAAAATGGTTTATGAAGGAAATGAAAGCATATGGCTTTCACTAGTCTCCCAAAGTACACTCCTTCATTAGATATGAAAGAGCACTACATATTTTTTGTCTCAATTAATCTATTATTTGTTTGCCCTTGCTTCCTTGTTAAAAAACTCACTTGTTATTTGCTATGTTTATGTGCTTTGATGAGGTAGCCCTTACACCTTTAACCAAGATATATTTGTTTGATTTCTTATAGGAAGTAGCATCCCTATCCCACACATATGGGCTTCCAAACATCAGTTCACACGCATTTAATGATGCAATTTTACATTCTACTTAATTAGCATAATCAACACTAATGGAAAACCTTATCTTGCATCATGGTGATTCTCATGGCATATTTCTCTTGGATCCAACCCAATAAACATGGCTATTTAGTTCAATCAAGCTCATCTTTTAAAGATTCAAAAATTAATTTCTAATGAAAAGCATTGTCAAGCCAGTCATGTTTGGTCCTTCACATGAACATGACTTGAACTTGATTTGGAATGTATTGCATTTTTATCTCCACTTTCCCTTGGTTTTTGGAATGCAGTGTTGAATATGACTTTTGTAATGTGGTGTTGACTATGAATTTTGTATTGCGGTGTTGAATACAACTTCATTCACATCAAAGGTTCTTTTTAACTTGATTTATTTTACCTTGATAGCTACACTTGCTCCATTATTAGAATTGTACTCTATTGGATACAATTATAGATGAAGTTTCATACACTTCTCATTCACGTGCCCACTAACATCATAGTGTTTGCAATGCTTATTGGGATATTCCATTTTTTGGATTGTGGTTCTTTGGTTTTACTAGTGTCTTCTTGGTCTTTTGTGGTTTCTTTTTACTATAGTCTATCCTAACGTAGAGATTTTTCTTTCTTATCTTATTTTTGCTTTTAACATTAAGGGGCTATAATTGCCTTTAAATATCACTAAATAGTCCTTTAAGATACTGCACCACCACCCCAAACTTTTCCAAAAAGAGATCCATCCTTATAGCTTTCTTCCACAATTCAAATGGGGATTATTATACACTGTCCATGCTCCTTCTAAAGGCACTTCCATTTCATGATCTCTTCCTCTTCTAGCTTATGGTATGTACATGTGATTTTGCTACTATCATGAGATCCTTCCATTTTGTATCCATAAGATTTGTCTCTGTCCTTAATGCATCTACATAGCTCTCCCACAACAATAGAGTATGTACAGATATCTTCAAGAGATATGTTGTGCTTCACTGATTTGATATAAGGCCAAAATATAAATATAACTATTTCAAACCAACTATTCAATTCTTCTTCGATATGAAATGAGTTATTAGGAAATTAAAGAAGAGATCTATTTTTAACTAGAAGTCTTGAAGCTTCTCATTTTCAAATATTATGGGTAAGCCCTGTCTTGGTCATGCTTAGTATCTATTAAGGGTTCGTCCTTACCTTCCATTACTACAATATATCATGTTCTTCATGGGAAGTCCCAGTACTACAATATATCATGTTCTTCATGGGAAGTCCCAGTACTACAATATATCATGTTCTTCATGGGAAGTCCCCATAATTCATAATTCTTATTATTTTTGCTCTTCTCCTGACCTTGCAATGATACTTCCCATTAGTATACATGATGCATATTTACTATACAAGTTCTTCACCCAATGTTTTTAAACTTGAGATCGAATACCATATAGTCCATAAATGAAAATTCTACATAATTTAAAGTATGAACTTGAGATAGATACCATATAGCCCATAAATAAAAGGCCTACACAATTAAAGTATAATGTCATAGTAAGTACATGCTTCAAATAATTAATTTAAAACCACAAATGAATAGATATCTCTATCCGTGCATTTTGTCTTAGTACTTGAATTGTTTAAACTTAGGACTCCAAGGCCAATGTCCAAACAAATAATTCAACTACACTCAAACTCTCTCTCTATCCAAGTAACTAATCCACACTACAAATCCACCTATACAATTCTGCTACGTTTGCAATAAAACATCATGAAATGGCAATGCCATTTTAATATAGCGATGTCCCAAAAACCTAATTAATAAGATTCAGTGTTTATGCAAGGGGTTGTAGATAGATGTCGTGGAACACTAACTTGATGACGCAATACCATCATGTTCCATACATGATCCGAAACTTACGGGTGAGTGCAAGCTAATGAGGGTCACTTTTGGCACATTAGATGTAATCGAAATTTGAAAAATCAGGCATCTCTCAACTTAACTATATTTTTTGAGATACTTACACAAAATATCTTGCTTTGAGTAAAAAATATTAAATATAGGAAATTGAATCACGTTTCCAAATATATAAGGTTTATGTATTGAAATTTTTTATTACTATGTCAAGTTTCATTTTTTCTAACAGTCACTTTTTATTTTTTAGGCAAATGATAAGGTATATGTTTTTGTGGGTGCAACATTTGAGGGCCTAAATGATGCTTTTGGGATACAAAAATTTCTAGGCATGTAAGGAACATATAGCTCTAGTGCAGCGCTATTTTTCGAAAATAAAATTAGTAATTTTTAATTTTTTTATAATTATCTAAGTGATCATTCCTCGAAAATGGTACGTCTTTGGTGGGTGCAACCTTTGAAGGTCTTAATGAAATAATGATGAAATGGGTTCTTTATAGAATGTAGAGGTCATAGTCTTCTAGTGCACCATATAATTTATTTTTAAAACGATTAAGAATTTAAAAAGTTATGGAAAAAACACTAACAACATGTTTTTTGACTTAAGGAGTTAGGACACAATAGAAATTGAAAAAAAATAGAAAAATATAATAATTTTTTAATAAAAATTACATATTTAGAATCTGCAAAAAAGATACTATTTATGTTGAAGATTTTGTCAAAAATGATTGTGTGTAGCATACTGTAACGAGTGCGTAAACATTGACTTCTTCAAAAATTGGAAGAAATGCCCAATTAGCTATGGTTTATCATATACCATAGCAAAGATTTGGCATTGCTAAAGAAAATTCAAAACCATACACATAGGACTATTGGTGACATGCGAGCAAGTGAATTGGCATGTGTAAATTCAAATTACATTTCCCGCCCTTATAGAATTGGAAAACATGTGCGTGTTATAGAGCTACAAAACATGCATGCGTTATAGAACTACAAAACGTGCACGTGTTTTGTAGAGCTAAAACTATAGCACTATATGCAATATATCAAATGTATGGATGGTAGTTTAGAGGGGGTGTGGAAGGGTTAAGGGCGTAGGAGGATGTTGGAAGTTCAGGTGGGGATGGTTAATAGTTGAGAGGGGGTGGGGAAGGGTCAAGGGCCTAGGAAGATGTTGCAAGTTCAAGTGGGGATGGTTAATAGTTGAGAAGGGGTGGAGAGGGGTCAAGGGCCTATGAGGATGTTGTAAGTTCGAGTGAGTATGGTTAATAGTGAGAGGGGGTGGGGAAGGGTCAAGATCCTAGGAGGATGTTGTAAATTCAAGTGGAGAAAAATGAATGGAGTGAGAACATTATGGGTTACAAGGGTGAAGGGGAGTGGGGATTGAGAGAATTATTAGGAGGAGAAGAGGTGTTGAAGATGTATAGGGTTAGAAGCAGTACGTGAGACTTGAGTGACGAAGGGGCATAAGGTGGAGGGGAGTAAGTGGGGATGGTTTGATGAGAGAGAGGAATGGTGAATGAAAAGGTGGATATGCAGTATTAGAGGAGGAATAGGATGTGTTGGAGGAGAGAGGCGAAGGAGGGGGAAATTGAAGAGATGGGAATGAGATGCAATAAAATAGAGAATAGGGGTCAAAATGAGATAGGGGGTTGAGGAGAAGGGATAAGTTGAAAACATAGAGGAAGGAAGTATGAGAGAGAGAGAGAGAGAGAGAGAGAGAGAGATAATGTTTTGGAGAGAGTGTGAGGGAGAATAAGATAGAGAGGGAGGAGCGGGTGTGAGGGAGGGATGGAGATAGAGTGAAGGAAAGAGATAGTGAGGGAGAGATAGAAGTTGTGTGTGTGTGAGGCATGGGCGGGGGGATAGACACAAGGAGAGAAAGGGGACAGGGTCACACACACACACACACACACACATAGAGAGATGGTGTCCAAGACAGAGGGTGGAGGGTTGGGCGATGGAGAGAGAAGGAGGTTGTGAAAGAGAGAAACATGGAGAGGGAGGGTGAAAAGAGATAGGGAGGGAGGGATACAATTTGAGAGTGATAGAGAGAGAGGATAGGTAGATGAATAATGCCACAGAGGTCTGGTAGTTAAGGGAGAAGGGAGGGAGATATTGATAAAGGGAGGTAAATAGAAGGTGGAGAGAGA
>LPNX011196218.1:0-26199 GCA_001517045.1 Pseudotsuga menziesii
GAATGACATCTATCATAACCTTGTTCTGTCATAAACTTATCAAATTTTAAATACCACTACCTTGGAGCTTGCTTTAGGCCATACAAGCTCTTCTTCAACCTACAAACCAAATTATCCTTCCCTTTGACCTTATACCCTTGTGGCTATTGCATATAAATCTCTTCCTCCAAATCCCCATGGAGAAAGTCCGTTTTTACATCTAATTGTTCAAGATGCAAATATTCTACTACCACTAGACTTAAAATAGTTCTAATTGAAGTCATTTTAACAACAGGAGAAAATATTTCATCAAAGTCTATACCTTTCTTTTGTGCAAACCCCTTTACAACAAGTCTAGCCTTGTACCGCTTCTTTCCTCCATCTTCTTCCTTCAACCTGTAAACCCATTTATTCTGCAATACCCTTTTTCCTGCAGGCAACTTAACCAGATCCCAAGTCTAGTTTCTTACCAATGAGTCCATCTCCTCATCCATGCCTTGCTCCCACTTCTTTCTAGTTTCTATCTGCATTGCTTCTTCAAAACATTCTATCTCACCAGAATCAGTCATCAATAAATAATACAGTGAAGGAGAGAATTGTTCAGGGAGTCTACTTAACTTGGTAGACCTTCTTACAGTTGTAGGAGTTTCAGGTACCTGCTGCTTCTCTTGATTTTCTGGTGCTTTTGGAACTTCATTTTCTTTGATTTCATCAAGCACTGTGTACTTTGTGTTTTACTTTTCTTCTTTCTTTCCCTGCAACTGATCTTTGTACATGACCTTTTCATTGAATACTACATCTCTACTCCTAATGATTTTGTGATTTTTAAGATCCCATAAGCGACAACAAAAATCATCAACCCCGTATCTAATAAAGGTACATTTCTTGGATTTAGCCTCAAGCTTTGTTCTATCATCTTTATCAATATGGACAAATGCTTCACAACCAAAAGTTCTCATAAATGAGTATTTTACCTGTTTACCTGTCCATGCCTCCTTTGGAATTCCACCATCCAAAGCGCTTGAAGGCCCTCTGTTTATTAAATAAACAGCACTGTTTACAGCATTAGCTCAAAACTGTAAGGGCAACCCTGCATGCAATCTCATACACCTTGCACACTCCATGATCATTATGTTCATTCTTTCTGACATGCCATTTTCTTGGGGTGTTCCAGGGACTATCTTCTCTCTGTGAATCCCATTGTGTGAACAGTAACTGTCAAACTCCTTGCTGCAGTACTCACCTCCATTATCAGATCTAATACATTTCAACCTTTTTCCTATCTCATTCTCATCCAAAGCTTTCCACTTCTTAAAAGTATCAAACACATCAGATTTCTATCTAATGCAATAAACCCAAGTTTTTCTAGTTGCATCATCAATAAAAGTAACATAATAACGAGAGCCACCAAGAGATTGTACCTGAGCTGGTCCCCGTACATCTATATGGACAAGCTCTAACTTTTCACTCTTCTTTTGTTTCCCAACCCTAAGAAATCTAACTCTCTTATTTTTTCCATAAACACAGTTCTCACAAAATTCCAAACTTACCTGCTTCAAATCTGGAAGTAGTTTCCTTGCGTGGAGAATTTGCATCCCCTTCTCACTCATGTGGCCAAGCCTATGATGCCACAATGCTGCACCTGTTTCTGTGGAAGCTACGGAAATAGAATAATTAGTCTTATGAGGACATAAATATAACGTACCTATCCTATCTCCTTTTGCAATTACCATTGATCCTTTAGTAACCTTCCACCACGTTTCTCCAAATGTAGACAAACTGCTGCCATCTCCCAACTGCCCTGTTGAGATCAGATTTCTTTTCATAGCAAGAATGTGCCTTACATCCTTTAGCAACTAGTCATTTCCATTATTTAGTTTGATCCGTACCTTACC
Organism: Pseudotsuga menziesii; assembly: GCA_001517045.1. Classification (NCBI taxonomy): domain Eukaryota; kingdom Viridiplantae; phylum Streptophyta; class Pinopsida; order Pinales; family Pinaceae; genus Pseudotsuga; species Pseudotsuga menziesii. The sequence goes on from LPNX011196218.1 coordinate 1,875, forward strand.
CTTTCCAACAATTTTACATGGTTCATCATCCCCCAATAACACATGCCCAAAATCACCTTGAACGTAATCATAAAAGAATTTCCTATGGGGTGTAGCATGACATGAAGCCCCTGAATCTACTACCCAATAATCACTAGTATTATCTAATGCAATAATCAAAGCATCTTGTAACACATCACCTGCTACATTAGCTTCCTGGGTAGTCTCTTGCTGCCTCTCACCTTTCTTCTTTGGTGCTTTGCAGTATTTCTTTAGATGTCCTTTCCTACCGCAATTCCAGCATTCTATTTTTCCAAATCTGGACTTGGATCTTCCCTTTTTAGACTTGCCGCGATTTCCTGGGCTCCTTCCTCTCTCTTTTTGTCTCCCTCTGCTCTCCATGGTCAACGCATTACCTGATGTCTCACCTGTGCTTTTCCTTCGCATTTCCTTGCTAAGAATAACACTAACAACATCATCAAACTTAAGAGTGGTTGAACTAGGGACAGAGTTACTTACAGCCATGACCAAGCTATTCCAACTTTCTGGCAATGAGCACAAGATTAGAAGAGCCCTAACCTCATCATCAAAGTTCACTTTTACAGAACTTAACTGACTGGTAAGCGTATTAAACTCATTTAAATGGTCAGCAACAGATCCACTTTCCGACATCTTCATATTAAATAAACGCTTCATTAAAAATACCTTGTTAGAAGCTGAGGGTTTTTCATAGAGCTTACTCAATGCGCTCATCACACCCTCTGTTGTTTTTTCTTTCAAAATATTGAAGGCCACCGATGAAGCCAGGCATAGCCTTATTGTTCCTAGTGCCTTTCTATCAAGAACCTCCCATTCTTCATCCTTCATAGCTGCTGGTTGTTTTGCTTTTTCACCAACAGCAGGTACAGATCTTTTTGGTATAGATAGTCCTCCATTTGCATCTTCCATAACTGATAGTTTTGGCCATTAAATTTATCGACCTTAAACTTTCCTTCTTCCGCCATTTCTCCCACTCGAATCAGGAACCCTTCTTTCCTGTGAGTTTACAAACCAAATAGACCTTTTGGCTCTAATACCAATTGTTAGAAAAAACAAGACCGCAGAGCAATAGCAATTATATAGTTAAATCAATAAACAAGATGCAAAAACACATTAAACATTACAGAGAGACACAGATATAACATGGTTCACCCAAATGATGGGCTATGTCCACAAACAAATTTGCTAGTCCTTTTATTTCAGTCTAGAAAGATGAAGGGATACACCCTGCAACAAAACCGCTGCACTTCCTCTTCACACTCTTACAGTCTCTCTTCCAGTACAATACAGTACCCACATCTAGTACAATACAGTACCCACATCCAGTACAATTTACAATGGAGCCTCCTCGAGCCTTATAAAGGCTTAATCACATGCAATACCATGGGACAATACCATGGGCTACAACAAAACCATGTGCCCAAACTATGTGCTAGACCTAACCACCTTTGACTCGGTCTCAAGTCAAGGTTAACACATGCAATACTATGGGACAATACCATGGGCTACAACAAACCATGTGCCCAAACCATGTGCTAGACATAACCACCTTTGACTCGATCTGAAGTCAAGGTTCACACTAACAACTGTCATTAATGCAAACATTATATCATGCATAATACATCAACTGAATATAAACAAATGCATAACAAAAACAATATCATGAAATGGCAATTCAATACTTATCGTTATTTGTTTCGTTCGTAGACTCCTTCTTAATCCTTCTGCTTCATCATCTTCTTCATTCATGAGTTCATCATTTATTATTCAAGTGCTCAAGATGGATAAGAGGTTCCTCAAGAATTGATTCCTTCATATTCGTCATCGCTTGAGGGATCTTCTTTGGATGGTGAGAGCTTGATCTTCAGTTGCTCCCATGTTCTTTTCTCTTTTTATGAATCGAGCTTCTTCCTCTTCCCAGAGTCTGGTGAAAGTAATCACTTCCTTTTGGCACGCATTCCTTGAATGAATGAATCCCATGATCTTGGGATACCATTCAAGGTGGCTATCACCACTTCTGCATTCTCCACGTCTTCTTCTACTGCTTAAAGTTGTTCTTTGAATTGAGACACCCTTGTAAAGTATGACTGTATGGTCTCTATATTCTAGATCTTCACATTCTTCAACTGTTTTCTTAAGGTCATATTCCGATTTATGTTCTTCCCTTCAAATAGCTTGGTCAAGCATTCAAAAATATTCAGTGTCTTTAGGAAAGACACTTGTGGTACAATTTGATCCATGATTGAATCATCAATGATCTTCTTGGCCTTGACCAAGTTCTTCTTGTGTAAGGCTTTGAGCCTCATCTCCCTCTAAAACAGGAACCTCTCTACTTATGTACATATCCCATTCATGTTCTTTAGAGAGATTATATATTTCCATGCTTGGAAGTTGTCAACTTCACCAATCTTATCATCAATATGATGTGATAGATCACTTTGAAATGAGAACCTCAAATAAAAATAACAAAAGATTACATCTTACCGATTTGAGGTGTCCGTCCTGGTTCCGGAGCTGGATGATCTAGGGTTTGTCAGAGAAAACCTAAATTCCAAAACTTGGAATATTTCAAATATGATTGGATATAAATATAGATCTCTTCAAAGTGAGCTGTCCAGTGTACTCCTTTTCTAAAAATAGTTGAGGGAAGCTTCCGGAACAGGAATCCCTAGTTTACCAATTTCTTCTGCAAAAATTCCTGCTACTATTTCTATGGTATATCCAATATTACTACTCCTCTATATTGGAAACTTCACACTAACATATCCTCGACTGTCCCTTTTCCAACACCATAGGTTTTGTCAGAATTGGTTTCACCAATTGGGACTTATGAATGTTTTCCCAAGGTGACATGTTTCAGGACTATTCAGAATAGCAAAGTTGTACGGAATTCCACGTGTCACTGTTTCATATTCTAGGTCTTAAACTCAGACCACAGAAATAAAAGTCCATTCCCATTCTGGAAAATCTTCATAAATTTCATTTGGACCTTTTTCGCCCGAGATATAGCAATTCTCCCCAAGTGTCCTATTTAGGGATGAATCCTGGAAGAGGTTGGAACCCTAACTTCAAGGGATCATATCTCCTAGAATGTAGTGAATCTGAGGCTGAAATTTGGAGACACTGTAACTGTGGATTTTATCCTTGTCTTGTGAAAGTATCAGCTCCTAAGAATTATCCAATCCTGAGATATAGAGAATGTACCAAACCTTATCAGTTTTAGTATTTTAGGGTTTATCCAGCTCGGGGTCAAACTAGGATTTGACTTTCCTGGAGTTACACCCAACCAAAAATCTCGAACCAGGTCTCTAAACTTCGATTTTTATGAGGAGAGAAATCCTATTCTAGGCTCGCTCAAAAATTCCTCTTTTGTAAGAAGCCCTAATTTCCCGCACCAAAAATTGAAATTGTCTGGAATCAAATTCTGCTTCGATAGAAAGATGTGCCCTTCAATGGAGATTCATCCTAGCATACTTTTGTTTATGGATTGTGGAGAGAGACACAAAAAGTAAGAAGCCCTAGATTTTGCAGCTACACAATGTCTTCTTCTTAGGTTAGCTCTAGTATCATGTTAGATTTTTATCATTCAAGCTAGCATTATCTTAGGATCTTTAACTGGGAGAATAACATGCATAGCAATAAACACAAGAGACAAGAGACACAAAGANAGTACCATGTTAGATTTTTATCATTCAAGCTAGCATTATCTTAGGATCTTTAACTGGGAGAATAACATGCATAGCAATAAACACAAGAGACAAGAGACACAAAGAATTTTCCTCGGGGAAACCATAAAGGAGAAAACCCCGCAAATTCCTCAGAGATAGAATGAGCACCAATAGCAGCAGCAAAACCCGAAAATAGAAAATATGATCTCCACGGCTTTGCTCTCTCTCTCACTTGAGAAAACCCCGCAAATTCCTCAGAGAGAGAATGAGCACCAATAGCAGCAGCAAAACCCGAAAATAGAAAATATGATCTCCACGGCTTTGCTCTCTCTCTCACTTGAGAGAACTACTTCTCTCTCACTCATGTGCCCCAATGAGTGAGTCTGTGTGTGATAAATAGAGAGGCTCACTCTCTATTTATATTCTTTCATTCACTTAATGTCCACTTTAACATGTCATCCCCACTTAACAGTTACTTACTAGAGATGACATCTCTGTGTGATAAATAGAGAGGCTCACTCTCTATTTATATTCTTTCATTCACTTAATGTCCACTTTAACATGTCATCCCCACTTAACAGTTACTTACTAGAGATGACATCTCTAGGAGAGTCTAATAACCCTAGTGCCCCACAACGGTGGGGACTTTTCCCTCCTATCAACAAGGAGGGTTAACCTTGACACAATTGTGGGGACTATTTCCCTGACTTACAATGGAGGGTTACCCTCAATGACTTTACATGACTTGTTTACATTATTGAATCTNATAAGGAGGGTTAACCTTGACACAATTGTGGGGACTATTTCCCTGACTTACAATGGAGGGTTACCCTCAATGACTTTACATGACTTGTTTACATTATTGAATCTCTCGATTGGAACATCAGGGCATGACATGACTCAATTACATTATAGCTACTTCCCGGAATAAACATTGGGGTACAATACATAAAATATACAAGTGAATACATTCCAAAGTTACAAATACATCAACACTCATGACAAGAATGAAGAAAAGGAGGAAACCTTTCACTCCAAAAAAGTTCTTTTAGTTGAAGAATAAGAAGTTCAATAAATATTTTGATAAACCAAAGGCTCGGTGATACTACTATCAAAAGAAGGTCCTTTATGCAAGAAACTTCCATGCAAGGAAGAAAAATGAAGATTGGTTTCATGCATTTATTGCAGTAGAAGGAGATGAAACTTCTCAGAAGAAATCATCCATGGAAATGGATGATCGAAATGAGTATTTACTTTAATATGGAATAGCATTCACTCTTGGTTGTGTGGGACCCTAATTCACATCCAGGGATTCGCTATTATTTTCATAAATGACAATGTTGAAAATTTTGAAGTTGCAGTGAATAAAGGAGGACTATGGTATTCTCCGCAAGGGTGTAGAGATCAAGAGGGAGCCCACACAAAACAATAAAAGATAAGTACTTTGTATTTNTGTTGCAAATTTTGAAGTTGCAGTGAATAAAGGAGGACTATGGTATTCTCCGCAAGGGTGTAGAGATCAAGAGGGAGCCCACACAAAACAATAAAAGATAAGTACTTTGTATTTTGATTATTATATGTTGTTATAAATCATATCTAAAGGGTTTTTAATATGTTTTATTACTGTCATATAAAGATTTGTATTCCTAGGATAAGGAATTGTGTTATGGTATAACATGTTGAGCATATGCATTATTNTTATAAATCATATATAAAGGGTTTTTAATATGTTTTATTACTGTCATATAAAGATTTGTATTCCTAGGATAAGGAATTGTGTTATGGTATAACATGTTGAGCATATGCATTATTGTCTTTCTTTTATTGTAAAATGGTGAATATCATGAAATATATGATATGCATAAATATATGGCTCAATAAAAATTCACGAGATATGAATGCAAGGATGCAATTTTATGAGATATATAGGGTTTTGCATGATTGTTCATGAGTTTTGAACATATGAGTGAATGCTTTGAACATNAATAAAAGTTCACGAGATATGAATGCAAGGATGCAATTTTATGAGATATATAGGGTTTTGCATGATTGTTCATGAGTTTTGAACATATGAGTGAATGCTTTGAACATATGAGTGAATGCTTATTTCATAAGATATAGAGTTGCATGATTGTTTCATGAGATATGGAGCTACATAATTATTCCATAAGACTGATATAGGACCAATTTAGGGACGAAAATTATTACATGGGATATGTATAGGGTTATGTTGAATCACTAATTAAAATGTGTACATAGCTGTGTAAATCATTATCAGTATATTTAAAATATTCATGTGAATAAAGTTCATAAGTATGAAATGGTTCTAACCATTAGAATAATTTGTCATGTAGGGAAAATTCATATTCCCTAACCTAGAAGTAGATAATGACATGAATGTGGATTTAGTCCAATGGCTGATCTCGAAAGAGAGAAGATCAAGAAGTTCCAATGTTTCTTAGAAAGAAGTTAGAATAGAATCCCAGATACTAGTTTGAGAAATGTGAAGACTCCAGAATATATTTAAAATATCATATTTACATGCATGTGTCAATAAGAGCTTCATATGTAGAAGAGAATGCGACTCCTTGATGGAGGAACAATATTATGATTCTCACTTCCTGATGGTGAGAGGGATACACTAGATTCACTAGCTCCTGAAGAACATGTAAAACTGGTTGATGTATCTCTTGTTAAGAGGAGACCTAGATGATGATCATATTCAGAAGGAAGCTTAGAATAATATCCAAGAATCTTGTTATAATTCTTAAGAATAGAGGTGTGGAAGTCACCAGATAAGATTTTCCTTAGTTAAGGAAAATAAGCAGTGAGAACCTAAAGAGTTCTAGGATAATGGATTGTAAGTCCATGGCCACACATATGAAGATGAATCTTATTATTAATTCATGTTTAGACGATCTCACATTCAGTCGATATGTATCTAGTTAGCACTAGGATCGATTATATGCTTTGTAGTCTGTACATAGACATGTACAACAAACCATGTGTTGTAGTACCTACTTGGTACAAGTCTTATGTGGAGTCAAATATGTGAGAAATAGTTGAATAAAGTTTCAAGGATATATGGTATTGACTAGTGTAATGATCAAGTGACATCAGCTTAGAGATGTTGCTCCAGGTAGAGAATATAGTAAAATAGTAGAGATTTATGAGGTTCCTAGTCAGTTATATCTAGTAAATGGTACATATCCACAAATGAGAATCATTGCAAGCATTCATACTAAGCCTCTTTTCGGGACAAGCTTGGTGCAGTACAAAGTAAGACTCCTCTAGTTGAAGAGGGAGCATTGATGCATCTTCATAAGAAGCAGCAAATAAAGTCCCCCAACTAGTTAGTCATGGTACATGACTCGAAAAGCCAAGGGCTATGATATCTTCTGGAGAAAATACACATGAACAGAGACATGGTGAAAGTATTGGAGAGTATCAGATACCCAAGTAGAGTTATAGTCAGGACTGTCAAAGAACAATTAAACCTCTTGAATAGGTAGTTAGTGTGTTGCGGTATAAAGAGAAGAATATGAAATCACTGAGAAATTGATTGGGCCTCGAAGAACATCACAAAGAATGGCAAGCTCACATGGAACTTCTCCATATAGTAGAAGATTCCAAAAGTCAACAAATGTTGAATATTGAAAGAAAATATGAGACTTTATTTATGCATAATAATACACATTTAATATGTGTTATTATATGTTATGGATGTGAAATCCATGGTTTCTAGTTGACAGAAAAATAAATTATGGATCATATCCATATGATGCTACTATGTATAAGTAGTTGGCTAGTCTCTTAAAGATACTTAGCAGACCTCTTGTATTTTATACTTGTTGTTAAGAATATGTTTGAGTACCGTTGAGGTACATTAGAATAGGATCCTTATTTTAATTGATACATGGTATACCTATTGTGTTATCCAACTATTGTTTTATCCTGAGATAAGCAATGTAAATTGTGGCTAGTATTACAAAAGCTAATTGTATTGTGGTTAGTACTACAGAAGAAAGATGTATGTTAGACATTACTATAGAAGAAAATAGATTTTATCAATAGTACTGTCAGCAGAGAAGCAGAGTAGCTAAGAAAATTACTTGTGATGGTTGGAGAGAGTGACCGTACTTGCGATAACTGGAGAGTGTTCCCAAACTGTGATGGTTGGAGAGAGTGACCATACTTGTAATGACTAGAGAGCATGAACATACTTTTTATACTTTTTATGAACATACTTCTGAGATAAGTTTGGTATGGAAGAAAATGCTCTGTAAAGCAAAGAATGTCTCCCTAATTGACAGGGATTGTTGTTTGTACAACATCACAAGTCATTCTCCTGAGTTATGTAGTATCAAGTCATGAATCGTGTTGTATCAGGTCCCATCTATATCCTCATTCATTAAGGTGGGATGTTGGTATTGTAGTCATGTGTTGTATAAAGACTATATACTTGTGTTGTATCAAGTCTGGGTTTGTGTTGTATTAAGTCATTGATTCTCATAGATAGTACCCTATGAGATGGATCTCCAATTGCAAAGTTATAATGCTTTACTTGTTAAAGTGGTGATACTATGTGATATATTACTAACCATGCTCATTTGATATGGATAAAGCTATTAAGTCTCCTTTAGAGACTGATCATCTATAGGGTGAATTACTTTATCATATGACTATATGGTCCGAGGTAATATGATATGATCATAAATATGTATGACAATTCTTTTAATTAAGATATCATAAGATGGATAAATAATAAATACACATGTTGACCATGCAATAAATGATAAATGATAAAGAGATAAGCATAGAGAGAGAGAGAGAGAGAGAGAGAGAGAGAGAGAGAGAGAAATAATATGAATTTCCTAAGTACGTCTCCAATTGACTCAGATTGATAAGGCTTAATTTAAAGCACCAATTGCAATAAAGAATGTATCAATTAAATAAGGAATCTCTATATGATCCATGCAAAGATAAAAATAGTAAATTAAATGATTTGCTTGGATGGCACTAAGAGTGAAGCATTCATAACACTAAGGGTGAACTACTAATGAAACTTAAGCTAGTCTCTTAACTAAGCAATGAGCATTCAGTTAAAGATCGAGTTCAGTTCAAATCCATATAACATCCAGTTAAAGTTATTCTTTGAAGGTATGACAAATGTGTTGTGCATGGAGAAGAATCCTAGGTACTGACTTGGCACCCTTGAAAGCAAATTCGAAATTGAAGTGCATGTTTGCTCTAGTGTCAAACAAACATTGCATGGCATGAGTTTTGACTTGTTATTAAAGTGTTGAATGATTGGCAAGTTTATTACAATTGTTGTAGATGATCTCTCTTCATTATTGCTTTGTGTTCTCTCTTATCGGGAAATATGCTAATGTGTTGTAAACCATTCTCTACAAATCTATCTATCATACTCAAAGAACTGCAAGGTTTTTCATCCTCTATATTTGGAAGGTTTTTTCAGGGTATATCTTGTCTCTTATAGATGAATGATTTATGTGGCTGATTTGTTTAAGAGATTCATATGTGTAGTGATTGATTGATAAAAAATTTAAGAATAAAGTATCTCCATATTTGCTCAAAATATTAACACACGTTTTAGTTAAAGCTTATCCCATGACATTTAAGTTTAATTATCATCATACCAAGCTCAACATGTTATAAAACAAGGACACATGACAAGAAATCATAGAGAATAGATAACTCAAATTGGCATCTGCGTTTAATTATTGTCATACCAAGCTCCACACGCAATAAAATAAGGATACATGGAAAAAAAACATAGAGATTAATTAAGACACTCAATAACAACTATGTTAGGGTAAGGGACGCTATTAACAAGTAAATATATTATTGCACTAAATTATATGTGTGGTTTTAAGTGGTTTTTCAAGAAAAATTTAAAATTTACAATAAATGTCCTTAAGCTCCCTCCTTGCCATTTTGCCAATATTAATAAAAGAGAAAAAAATCATAAAAATATAAGTTTTGACATTCTTGTTTACCTCCTTGCCAATACTAATTAAAAAAAAATCATAATATTCGAAAGGATGTTAAATTTTTTACTGTGTTTTTCATTTTCTTTTATAAAACTCATGTATAAAAAAAAGTCTTAATAAACATTTTAGATTCAGTGAATGGCAGCTAAACATCCAAACTATGATATGTTTTAGGAAATTGAACCTTAATAAATAAAATGAAATCCATCTATCACATCAACAAAACCACCACCTTACTAGTAACAAAGGCCATACTAATACAGCAATAACACACTATATTTAGAAAGCTATATTTGTATGGTACAAATATATCCAAAAATTCGAAGATTAAAGAAATATATTATATTTATATTGTGGTAATATTTCCAAACAGTCGAAGATATTACTTAATTGACATGTAAGAAACTAATATATTTGAAAATAGACTGTATATGGAAAAAACCAAAATGATATATTTAAGATACTAAGATTGCTTTTGAAAATACACCGTATATGAAAAACCAAAATGATATATTTAAGATATTAAGTTTGCTTCCGTATTTACAGATGGCAAGACACCATCGAGAGCTGAGTGAGTGTGTTCAGTATACACTATATAACGAGAGGATATACAATCTGGTCTGATGATCAGCTCATCATTACTAGACGAGAGGACCTCCTCTGTAGAATTCTGTGAATGCCAAGGCAACGACGCCAACCATGGCAAATCGTCCATTCCTCAGCAAAAGCGCGCTTCCAAGAAACAACGGAAATCCTTCATGGGCGAGCTCATAAAAGAGGCCTCTCTGGCTCACAATCTCCACCCCAACAGCTGACACGAATCCCAGCATGGCCAGTCTCCCATTTATGGTCTCCGGTGCTGCACCCCGGAAGGCAAACACGTCCTCAAACTTTGTGCTCACCTGCATTAATTAATGGTATTCACTCCAGTTAATTATTTTAATGAATGGGCATTGGGCAGTGCAGTGCATGTTCTGATGTTCTTGTAAATCGTCCATTCCTCAGCAAATCGTCCATTCCTCAGCAAAAGCACGCTTCCAAGAAACAACGGAAATCCTTCATGGGCGAGCTCATAAAAGAGGCCTCTCTCGCTCAAAATCTCCACCCCAACAGCTGACACGAATCCCAGCATGGCTATTCTCCCATTTATGGTCTCCGGTGCTGCCTCCCGGAAGGCAAACACGTCCTCAAACTTTGTGCTCACCTGCATTAATTAATAGTGTTCACTCCGGTTCATTATTTTAATGAATGGGCATTGGGCAGTGCAGTGCATGTTCTGATGTTCTTGTAAAAAGTGGCACTTATTCTCTTACCTTCTCACGAAGGGTAGGAGGCGATTGCTTTGACTCCTTTGGCTTTGGATTCACATGCAAACACAAGTCGTAAATATATAGAAACAGCAACATATATAAATATACACAAAATACAGCAACATAATTGAATATACACAGAAACAAGCAACAATACTACTAACCTCTGCCATGCATCTCACTCGAAGGGCCCTGGAGGCGGTTGACCTCTCCGCCGGCCCGCGGTGCAGGAGGGATGCTCCATTCATCACCGCTGGCCTGCGCTGCACGAGGGATGTTCCATTCACCGCCATTAATGATGAATTCATCACAGTGGCCATCTCAACCGAATAACTTATTTCTATTTGCAAAGCAACGAGACGGTGGAAGATCAAGGTGCAATTAAGAAGTAATAAATAAACAAGATTATGAGCGACTATTCAGACTCTGGGAACTGTCTGTTGTTATATATATACCGATAGGCGTGGCGTGTATTATGAAAATTCCAGGATCATCCAACGGCGAGCCTTCTGCCAAGTCGAGGTTCCTCTCCCTCGTAAAATATTTCCACCTGGTTGGATCAGATCCTCGACTCACTAACCGCTTGACTCGATCCCAAACTTTATTTTTCTTAGTTTGGTTTACGTGACATAGAACAGACAGATACGGGTATATATCTCGTGTTTCCGAGAAGTGCATCTCAGAACATAGAAACCTGGTTGGGCCACCTGCTTCGGTAAAATTATATGGAGACGTAGAGACTCTCATAAGTGCAGCCAAAGTAACATGTTTCCACCTCTTTGGATTATATGTCGGGAAGTCAATCCTCTACACCAAATTTTATTTTGGATGTGAAATAATTTTATTATATCAGTTATCAGTTGCACGTCACTTCTTGGAAAAACAAAATGTCTGTCGGCTCTATGTCAAGTAAACCAAGTAAAACTCACATCCGTGGATTACTCACCCAAACCTTAGAAAAGGACTTTCTTAATCTTCCCCTATGATTGTAATTATTAATACTTAAAACATTAAATTAATCTTCTCCTATGATTGTAATTAATAATACTTGAAACATTAAATATAATAAGTTTAAAGGATTGGAAGTGTTATTTTTATTTTTCATTAAAAATGTTTAATAATTTTATATCAATAAGGTAATATCACATTTATATAACAGATAAACTCACTGAGTGTTTCGTTTTCCTGCATCAAATAGGTAGATTAAGTTTTTCTTCTTTTTCATACATCAAATAGGAGATAAAGTAATTAGTTCATTTTTCTTTTATTATTATGGTTAACTTTATTTCATTTGGTAACCATAAATAGTTGAAGCCTTAATTTTTTTAAATATATTTGAAGTGATACAATAATTTCCTATTATGCATTTTCAATTGTTTTATATACTTTTTAAAGTCAAGCCCACACAAACATCCATTATATTTAATTTCACATCTATTAATCATATTATATTTTACACTTAATTTTATTTTTAAAATATAAAATTATTTTTTATTTATTTTGAATTGTGTTATTATTATTAATGATATTAACTAGAGATGCTGGAAGCCCACACAAGCATCCATTATATTTAATTTCAAAATATTATTTTCACATTTATTAAACATATTATATTTTAAGTTTAATTTTATTTTTTAAAATATGAAATTATTTTTTATTTATTTTGAATTTTGTTGTTATTATTAATGATATTAACTAGAGCTATTGGTAGAATGTTAATTTTGAAGTCTAAAAGTTTCTAAACTTCACACCTTTGAAATTAATTTTTTTTTTTTAAATGAGAACAATTAATTGATTTTATATAAAGGATAACACAAATCAACATAAAACAAGAGTTATGCCACTCCATAGATGAGAAATGTTCTTATAGGTAGGCTACAAGCTATTAACCTATATACAATTATCTAAAAATAAGTTGTAACATACACAATAATTTTAAATTAATATTTCTTTGAATGTTATATTTTTTAAAAATATTTTGACAAGAAAGTCAAAATCGATGTAATGATTTATTTTTATTTAATAATTAAAAAAAGATGGGAGGAATGAGAAGTGAGTGAGAAGTTAAGTGATGCAAAAGACATCTTCCCCAAAATCAGGTCAAGACTCCTCGTGGAGTGCTAAAGAGCGGGAGGCTCATAAATGACCAAGCCCCAGAAAAAATATTATATATTAGTATGTCCATCAAGTAAGCAGGAGGTTGGCGATGGACAAGGAATTGATATGTTAATGCAAGAGATGGCACATTGATCGGATTTTTTCCTTGTGGTTCAGCAAACATGCTCGAGGGTTCTAGAGCAAGTAAGACTGGCCTAATATACGAGTTGGTTGGGTGGAACGACAAGTTCGGTTCTATTTTCCCGACAGTGGTGTCAGGTTCCTAATTTATTTCTTGTCTATTTAAGTATTGATAAATTATAGATTGAGTATATACATGAATCATAATTATATTTTTATAGTAAATTATACTTTGTATCTATTCCTAACCTTTCCTATTTTCATGTTATGATTTTATTCCTATTTTCATGTTATGATTTGATATAAAAAGTTCTTTATTAGTAAAAGAATCACAGACTTATTTATCATAGTTATATTTCAAATTAATCTCTGTTTGGGATTCCATACCTGAATTAGACTAGGATCTAATGATAACCTAACTAGGAATCTCGACCAAACTATGTTTGCATTTTTTTTCCTTAAAATATTTTAAAATGTATTTACAACTAATCGTATACCCTAGGTGTTGCGTCTTTGCATACAGAGCTTATCTCTGTTTTCTAGATTGCATTACCTTATAACCCATTTCCCATTTAAAAACTATGTCTCAAGAATATCTATAGTCACGACTAGCTCCCATTAATATAAGTTAAACAACGATTTTTTAGAAAGAATTTACTAAATAGACAACGATTTTTCAGAAGGAATTTACTAAGTAAACAATGATTTAAATAACTACAGTAAGGGATCAAGGAACATAAATAGTAAACAAATAGATTTCAGATAGTCATATAGAATTCCTTACAGTATACAGAGTATATCTGAAAGTATTTTCAATCAAACAAAATGTCTAAATCACAAATCTAGATCGAGGAATTATCTTAGCAACAATCATTTATTCATCCATCTCACATATCCTTTAATAAGTCAAAAAACAAAAATATCTAATTAATTACAGAGTAAAACAATATCAGTCATTAACTTAAACGCACATTCCCTATTCACGAGTATCCACACCCCGTGATACATGGCTCTATCCAAAAGATAGGATGGCATCCATCATTTAAAAAATCAACAAATTGTACATCCGAATAGGATAGCATGACAACACATTAAAATAAGAGAGGCTTCGAAGCCATTTCTATAAACTAGTACATACCAATAAGGGTTTTAATAAAACTCTTCAACTTGTCTTCGCAGTAGTGGAAAAATCCCTATCCATTTGGGGCCTACGAAATTAGTGGGAAACCACTGCAACCTAATTTTATTTAAACCTTACCATTTTTTATTGGCGGTGAATCCATTGGTGTAGACAAAGCACACCCACATCGTGGATTACTTTCACATAAAAAAACTAAGGAATGTTTGTACATTTACTAAGTCAAGACTACATTGGTTCGATTTAAACAGAGTTGGAGAAATTTCCTCACCTTTGGCAAGGAAGAAGGAGGCATGATAGAAGGTGACCTTGTTGCCACTCTCGTCGGCCAGGATTACAATATGGATTATGCATTACATACGATCAAAACTAAGTATTGTAAATATATAACAAACCGTTTGAATAAGAAAATATTCTATCTAAAAACCCTTACATGGTAAACTCATTAGGAGCCATGAGGATGAACCTAGGCTCATCTAAAGTCACTCTAAGTGGCTTGAATTCTCTGCACAATCACAACAAAGTTATAAACCCGTCTCCTTTTTCAATAGAAGTAAATAATTTATTAAAAACTTACAGTAGGAGAATGGATTTTTTTACCTCTATTGAGCATAGAGATGGCCAGGGGTCGACTACTCCTGTGCACCGTTATTTCTTCTCTTCCCACATAAATGACAAAGAAACCCCAATTTAAGCATTGCATAAGCTATTAATCTTTTAAAAAAAATGAATAAAAGAAGACTGAGAATGTGCTCATTACATTGTTAAAGGCTCAGAAGGCTCAAATAAAGATCTGTTCCTTGCTTAACCATGACAAAATAGAAAGGTCGAGACCCTAATGGAATCCATACCAACGATAAAAATATTGAGGTAAACCTCAGAAAGAAGTAATAAACTTTCATTAAGTGACTATGTAAGGAATGAGAGGGAGATTGTGCAAGAAACCATAAATGACCAAGTTCTCTTCCAAGAACAGTTACAAACCAAACTAATGCAAAAATAAAACCCCATAGACAAATTAAAATTGTGTTTAAACCCTTACAGGTGACCACAACTAGTGGAAGGCTGAGATTCCTCTGTTGTTCAGGGATTCTATCTCATGACATGAGGTCTAGGGATCACCAACGTACAAAATGTTTAACTTGCATACATACAACAACACAAAAACATTTATTAAGGAAATATGATAGAAAGGATGTGTACCTTATGAACGAAGGTTGATCCTAGCTTTAAGCTTTTCTCTAAATGCTCCAACAGCTTCAAGGTATTCAACACCTCCAAAAGAGATTGATTACTTGCCACAAAGATCTTAGTTGTTATATAAAGATGAATGAAATATTATAATTGCATATAAATATAGATGATAATGCATTTCATTAATCATAACACATAAGAACATAAATACACAAAATGTGGAAGAAAATCACTCTTTATTGATAAGTAACAAGGAATGGTACAACTATTGTCTAAGATAAGCCTCCTCTACTGACCAAGGAGTGAGTTCTCTTGCTCCAATCTCCAATTATTTCTCCAACATAACCTTGCTCTTTTAAAATTCCTTTTTATCCTCTACCCCTCCCTTTTATTTATACTTGGAAATCAGGGGGAGTTACGAAGGTAAGGATGGTTAGGGAGGTTGGGGACATTATTATTTGAAGCCCAACTATCCTCGACTAATCATGTTTTAATTTTTTAATTTTTTAATTCTTTTCTTAATGTAACCGCAGGTACATATAGTGGCAGGTCGTGAATATCAAGGGAATAACTATAAAATATTTAAGCCACTAAACCTTGTAGCAAAAGAAAAAGAACCACCCACTACCTTTAAGAAAAACACTGCACAAAGGGAGCCACGTTATTTAAATACTACCCCATAAGAAAAAAAAATGTAATAATGTTCACTCAATCCAAGAAGCTGCAACAGTTGGGGATATGGCGAGAAGCATGGACAGAATCAATGTAGAATTGGAGAATCGACAAGCAAATCATCAAACTTCAATGGTCGAAATTGAAGGTATGATAAAATACAAACCCATTTCTATATTAATTGATCCAGGTGCAATTTTTAGTTATGTATCACCTAGGATTGTAAAATTATGTAAATTACAGTAAGATAAGTTTGAAAACTCTTAGCTGGTGCAGCTAGCCATAGGAACAAAATGAAAAGTCACTAGTTACATGAAAAACTATGAAATTGTGATGAATGAATTGAATACACATGTCGACTTAAATATATTACTGTTAGGGTCTTATTATTTGCTGATAGGAATGGACTGATTAGAGAAACATAGAGTTATGTTAAACTGTTATGATAAAAAATTCATGTGCTTAAATGATAATGGTAATACAATTAGTGTAAAAGGAATTCCTAGAAAAGTTACCATAAAAGAAATCTCTGCCCTACACATGAAAAGGTCTATACGTAAGGGATGCAAATTTTTTGTAGTCTATGTAATGGACGATAAGGATAAATATAATCAACTTAAAATAAAGGATATGCCAATTTTAAAATATTTTAAAGACATATTTCTGGAAGAAGTTCCCGAACTACCTATGAAGAGGGATATAGAATTTACGATCGATTTGGTACCGGGGATGGTACCAACATCAAAATATCCCTATCAGATGAATATAGTAGAGTTTACTGAACTTAAATTAGAATTACAAGAATTAATTGATAAAAAGTACATTTGACATAGTGTTTCCCCTTAGGGAGCACCGGTCTTATTTGTAAAGAAAAATGATGGTACCTGAAGACTATGTATAAATTATCGACAATTAAACAACATGACTATTCAAAATTGATATCCTTTTCCATGAATTGACAATCTATTCGATCAGTTTCAAGGGGAAACTATCTTCTCAAAAATAGATTTAAGATCTCGATACCATTAGGTATGGATCAAGGACAGAGACATCTTTAAAATGACTTTTAGAAAAATATATGGTCATTACGAGTTTGTCGTAATGCCCTTTTGTTTAGCAAATGCCCCTACAACTTTTATTTGCTAATGATTAGTATTTTGAGTAAATACTTAGATAAATTCGTATTCGTCTTCATCGACAAGATATTAATCTACTATAAGAATAAACAAGAACATGAAGAACATCTAAGAATAATTTTACAACTGCTAAGAGAACAACAAGTATTTGTTAAGTTTAGCAAGTGTGAATTATTTAAAGACACAATCCAGTATCTAGGACACATGGTGTCTAAAGATGGAATATTAGATGACCCCAATAATATTAAGGCTATCGCAAAATGGCATGCTATAAAGAATGTAAACGAAGTAAGATCATTCATGGGGATTACTGGCTACTACCAAAAATTCATTGAAGGATTTTCTATGATAGCCTACCCCATAACTTCATTGCAGAAGAAAGGTAATAAATTTGATTAGAGTGAAAAATGTACTAAAAGTTTTAATAAATTAAAACATTTGTTAACTATAGATCCTATCTTAAAAATTGTTGATCCTTTTAAGGATTTTGTCGTATGCACCAACGCATGTAAAGAAGGATTAGGCGGGGTCCTAATTCAAGAAAATTATGTCGTGGCCTACGAGTCCATGAAGTTAAAAGAACACGAGAAAAATTATGTGACTCATGAATTTGAACCTTCTTCCATCATACATGCGCTAAAAAAGTGGCGACACTACCTCATCGCAAAGAAGATTTTACTGATGTCAGATAACATAAGTCTAAACTACTTCTTTGGCCAACAAAATATTAACGATGGACAAGCTAGATCATTGTCATTTTTAAGCGAATGTGATTTTGAAATAAAACATATAAAAGGAAAAAAAATAAAGTTGTGGACGCTTTAAGTCATCACACAAACTTGATGTATTCTAGCAACAACTATGAATCAGATTTAGAAAATAAAATTCTAAATGCAAAATATTTTGATAAAGAGTATCAAAACCTAAAACAAAAGACCGCAAAGAATGAAAGGAATCAAATAAAAATAGATCTGAGCCTAAATGGAAGAGGGTTATTACTACATAAAGGAAGATTATAAATACCTAACTCAACAGAAATTAAAGCATATGTTATGAATGAATTACATAAACGACCTTATTCAGGGCACCCTGGATATCAAAAAATGATTACTATGACAAGAAAAGACTTCTTTTATCCTAATATGAAAGAAAAAGTAGTGGAATATTTAGCACATTGTATTGAATCTCAACAGGTTAAGGCTGAACACTAATATCCAGTAGGATTATTGCATCCATTACCCATTCTGGAATGGAAATGGGAAGTAATTAGCATGGATTTCATATCAAGTTTACCTAAGAATTTTGAACAACATGAACAAATCATGGTCGTAGTGGATAAATTAAGTAAAGCATCTCACTATATACCAATAAAATCTACTTATAAGGTTGTTAACATTGCTGATATTTTTATGAAGGAAATTTTTAGGTTGCACAACATACCAAAGTAGTAATCTCAGACAGAGATATAAAATTTACAGAAATTTTTTTGAAATCCTTACTTAAAGGACTAAGCACCCAATTAAATTTCAGCACTCCATATCACCCTCAAACTGGCGGACCAAGTGAAAGAGTAAATACGAATCTAGAAGACATGCTTAGAATGTGCATAATGGATAAACTTGGTAAGTGGAAAGATTACTTGCACTCAGTAGAATTTGCATACAACAATGATTTCCAAATTTTGGCTGGAATGAGTCTATTTGAAATTTAGTACGGACGAAAATGTAACAATCCAATTTCTTGGAGCAGCCCCATCGATAGATTAATCTTAGGTCTGGAACTGTTGAAAGATATGGAACTAACACTGAAACATGTACAACAAAACTTGAAGGTTTCCTAAGACAGAAAAAACATTATGCAAACTTGAAAATAGCTCCTCGTGAGTTCCAGGTGGGAGAACATTTATACCTAAAGTTGAAACCCAAGCAAATATCCCTAAGATTGCAAAGATACTCAAAATTGGCACCCAGGTATTGTGAGCCATTTGAAATTTTGGAAAAAGTTGGACCAGTAGCATATTAGTTAGCATTACCACCTACAATAAAAGTACATAATGTTTTTCATGTTTCCATTTTGAAGAAATATGTTCTTGATGCTACTCATGTGATTGAATGGAATGCTATATAGGTGGAACCTGAAGGAGAGTTTTCACTGGAACCGGAGCGTATTCTCAACATGAGAGGACTTTTACTCTGGAACCGTACCATTGGACAAGTCAAGGTGCAATGGAAGCAAATTAGTCTAGAGGAATCCACTTGGGAATTGGAGAGTAATATGCAAGAGGCTTATCCAATTCTATTTCAAGATGAAATAATAGAAAATTGAAGATAGGAAAATAATAACAATGAGGATGGTGTTATACTCTAAGGGGAGGTGTATGTAACACACCAAATAATTTTAAATTATTTTTTCTTTGAATATTATATTTTTTAAAAATATTTTGACAATAAAGTCACAATGGATGTAATAAATTATTTGTATTTAATAATTAAAAAAACTAGGAGGAATCAAAACTGAAGTAGTTGTTGAAAGAGGGTTTTCTAACCCACAAGGGGAAAAGACAAGTGACAAAATCTAATGAGTGAGAAATCAAGTGATGAAGGAGGTGTCTTCCCCAAAATCAAGTTAGGACTCGTTTTGGAGTGCTAAAAATAGGAGGCTCATAAATGACCAAGTCTTAGGAAAAATACTATATAATAGTATGTCCATCAAGCAAGCAGAAGGCTAGCGATGGATGCAAAATTTATATGTTGATCGTATTTTGTCATTGTGGTTCAGCAAACAGGATCAGGGATTCTAGAGCATTCAAGACTTGGCCGCTCTAAGAGTTGGTTGGGAGGAACAACAACTTCGGTTTTGTTTTCCCGCCAGTGGTGTTAGGTTCCCTATTCTATTTCTTATTTGTTTAAGTATTGATAAATTATAGACTAAATATAGACATTAATCGTAATTACATTTTTATCGTAAATTATATTGTGTATCTATTCCTAACCTTTCTTATCTTCATGATATGATTTGACAGAAATTTTTATTTATTAGTAAAAGAATCATAGACTTATTTATCATAGTTATATTTCAATTAATCTTTGTTTGGCCTTTGATACTAGAATTAGAGTAGGATCTAATGTTATCCTCACTAGAAATCTGGACGAAAGTATGTTTGCATATTTTTTCCCTTAAAATATTTTTAAATGTATTTACAACTAATTTTATACACTAGGAGCTGGGGATTTGCATAGAGAGCTTATCTTTATTTTATAGACTGTATTACCTTATAACATATTTCCAATTTAAAAAAAAAAATCTTTCAAGAATATGTATAGTCACGACTGGGACCCATTAATATAAGTTAAACAATGATTTAAATAACTCCATCAAGGGCCCGATCAAAGAACAGAAACTTGTAAGCGAATAGATTGCATATAGTTGTATATAATTCCTTAGAGTATACAGAGTACAGCCAAAAGGATTTTCTTTCAAAACAAACATCTAAATCACAAATCTAGATCGACAAATTATCTTAGCAGTAATCATTTATTCATACAGGTCACACATATGATTAATAATTCAAACATCAAACGGATCTAATTAATTACATAGTAAAACAATATTAGTCATTAACTTAAATGCACAATCCCTATTCACGAGCATCCACACCCCGTGATACATGGATCTGTCCGCAAGACTTTTCAACACAATCGAATCACAAAAAGATAGTAACATTTGATTTTCATCAACAATTTCCAAATTATAAACATTGAATGGTTGTAATCCCATTAAATGAAATCTCTCATTTTAAAAATCAATAAAATGCACATCCGAATAGGATGGAATGACAACACATTAAAATAAGAGAGGGTACGAAGCCATTTCTACAAAATAGTACAGATCGATAAGGGATTAAATAAAACTCTTCAACTTATCTTCTCATTAGTGGAGAAATCCCTATCCATTTGAGGTTTGCAAACCTAGTGGGAAACCACTACAACATACTTTTATTTAAACCTTACCATTTTTGGCTGGCGACGGATCCATTGGTGTAGACCAAGCATAACCACGTTGTGCATTACATGCTCATCAAACAACTAAGGAATGTTAGTTCGTTTACTAAGTCAAGACTACATTGGTTCGATTTAAACATAGTTGGAGAATTTTCTTCACCTTTGGTAAGGAAGAAGAAGGCCTAAGAGGAGGTGATCCTGTCACCGCTCTCACTGTCCAAGCTTACAATCTACATTCCACATTACATACGATCAGAACTAGGTATTGTAAATATGTAACAAATAGTTTGAATAAGAAAAGCTTACATCTAAAAAATATTACTTGCTAAACTTGTTAGGGGCCATGGAGATGAAGATAGGCTCATCCAAAGTTATTCTAAGCAGCTTGACTTCACCGCACAATCACAATGAATATATAAACCCATATATTTTTTCCATAGAAGTAAATCATTTCTTAAAAAGTTACACTAGGAGGACGAATTTTTTTACCTCTATTGAACATAGAGAGAGCCAAGGGTCGACTCTTGCTGTGTACCCTTATTTCTCCTATACCTGCATAAACAAAGGAGAAACCCCAAGTTAAACATTGCATAACCTATTAATCTTAATGAATAAAAGAATATTGAGAATGTTCTCGTTACCTTATTAAAGGCTCGGAATGCTCCAAGAAAGACATGTTCCTTTCCTAACCATGACAAACCAAAAAGGTTGAGGCCATAATGGCAGCCATACCACTGATAAAAAAATTTAGGTAAAACTCAGAAACAAGTAATAAACTTTCATTAACTGAACATGCAAGGAACGAGAGGGAGACGGTGCAAGAAGCCTTGAATACTTGAGTTTTTTCCCACGAATAGTTACAGACCAAACTAATGAAAAAATAAAACCCTTAGATAGATTAAAATCGTGTTTAACCCTTGAAAAAACCCTTGCAGGTGATCACTACAAGTGGAAATCTAAGATCCCTCTCGGACCACTTGTGTATGCATGTAAACTTGCCATCGAATGCACTTGGCTGCGTTGTCAACTCGTAACCAAGGAAGATTTATTTCCTTAGTACAAAAATTAATTGAATGCGCTAGAAACCCTTGTATCTCCCTTTGAAGGATATGGCATGACCATTTATAACATATCAACATATGATGTGCAAAGGTTGTGGCTAGGGTCACAACTATGGTGTTTATCACCATAGTCCAAACAACTTAATCAAGCCTCAAACCAAACCATGAGCTAGGATTCAAATACATTAATCCTTTATTACAACTTTTCATTACCCCTTGTCAACTTATAGTAAGAGGGTGGAGGGTGAGCTAGTACTAAGCCATATATTTTTAGGCTTCGGTCCCTAGTAATCCAAACTTAAAATAATTATAAAAGCAGTAAAAGAAAAGTCATCTGGGTGAGTTTCTATACGGTCGTCATCACCTACATATAACATAAAAAGTGGCATAACCTGTTGA
Organism: Pseudotsuga menziesii; assembly: GCA_001517045.1. NCBI lineage: Eukaryota > Viridiplantae > Streptophyta > Pinopsida > Pinales > Pinaceae > Pseudotsuga > Pseudotsuga menziesii. The sequence goes on from LPNX011196218.1 coordinate 24,724, forward strand.
TAAAACATATAAATGAGACACTTTAAGTGACATTTTTTTTTACTGTGACGAAAAATAATTTATGCTACGACCAACATTTATAAGTTATGGCAACATAAACGAAATAATAGAGTAAAAGAATATCTATATATATCTATCTATATATATATATATGTATGTATGTATGTATGTATGTATGTATGTATGTATGTATGTATTTTTTAGGTGTGTGACATAAGTTGTTATGAAAGTGCTACCTCAAATATTTTTATTACTATATATTCTAATTAAGTCTCCTAACACTAAACTAAAAAATAAAAACATAAAACAATTGAGAAACTAAATGAGGCCAAGTGCACCGCTTGTGTTTTGATCCTCTTGAGAGTATTGAAGGGGATATAGTGGTTTTGCTTCATCATATTTGAATTATTCTGAGCTTGAAATATTTACAACTTCATTAGATTGATGGATGTATGAATCCTTAGATTCCCAACTACTTTTTTAGTCTATTGCTTGAGACCTCTGCACTACTAGCAGTTCATCATGCCTACAAACCAATACTGTAATTGTATCCACTTGTGCTTTATAAACATGGAATTTGACATATGTGTTTTCCAACATAATATCCAAAAAAATCACTTGGGACATGGTTTAATATTCTTTCTATTCCATTTCTTCATGCTTTCTGACATTGTTCTCAATTTCAAGAATTTGGGTTTCCCAAATTCAAGTGTTCTCTTCCACCTCCTTAAGTCGTTTGTCTAAGCAGAAGGTGAAGAACACTAGTTGGAGGGAATTATCTTCAATGTTTTTCGAATGTGGATCCATTTTTCTCAACTACACATTCAACTGGCGGAATGCTTCTATTAATGCTTCAATATGTGACCTCATCCATTTCATTTGGCATCTAATGTCTCTTATATTTTCCTTATTCTCTTTAATTCCCTCATACATTTCATGAAGTTTCTCCTCAATCTCCATTTATGTGTCTTTCACCTTCCAATTTTGATGCCCACATTATTCTGACTTCCATCCAATAAGTGTTTTGGCACAAAGCCCTTAAATTCAAAAACTTCCTCAATCAGGTATGGAGTGAAATTACAATAATCTTGGACAGTTCTATAGTTATCCATGATTTGTGGTAGTGATATTATATCTTGTTTCTTCAATTGATCCGACAAACTCTAGTATGTTCCATTAATATCTTCATGAGTATGACCAACTATAAGGAATCTTACGGGTGTGTGAAAGAAGATGAGGGAGCTTTTAGGAATCCTACTTTTAGGCATTAGAGAGAATTTGAGGTCAAAAATGGGCCTCAAAAGGACCAAATTGTACTATAAAAATCAACCAATTACATTCTAGTAGATGACATCATCCCCCATGGTTGAAGTGGCATTGCATGAGTTAATAATGCTTATTTGTCACATTTTCTATGGTGGATGAAAACCCATAGTTAACCAAGGTAGTGGTACAAGTACTTTTAAGTCATAAAGT
>LPNX011196218.1:26522-45631 GCA_001517045.1 Pseudotsuga menziesii
TCTAATGAAACATGCTCACGATACATAAAATTACAACGCACTCAAATTATGTAATGCTTGGTTTGGTTAAGCTCGAACATGACATGTCGTAAGACACATTGGTTAGGCTAAGAAAAATGTGCACATGTTTTATAGTTACAAAACACGCACACGTTATGGAGAAGAAAAACATGCACATGTTTTAGAGAAGCAAAATGTGCACGCATTATGGAGAACCACAAAATTTGGTATTTGTGAATGGCTAGGGAAATTGAAAAAAAAATAGTTTGCATCATCAATACTTAGGACCTATAGTAATATTTTAGCATCATCAAGAACAACATCTCAAACAACCATGCCTAACCTCCCAATAGCATAATTTTTATTTGTGTTGTAATATGGACACCATTAGGAGGATTTAAGAACTAAGTATTGGTCATAGTCCCTTGACCATTCTTGGGGAGTAAACTCAAGAATTATGACCTAAAGGTATTTTTAAGGCTTGAGGTCCATGAACAAGTCATCGAACCTACATATAGGACCTCCATATGTGATATTTTGCATCTAAGAGAGACTATGCAATGTATTAGAATTATCTTAGCACTAGGAACACATCCGAAGACATCATTGAGGGATTAAACCTATTTCGTAGGCCCTAAAGGAACCCTATAGATATATAACGCTAAGAAAAATACATCAAGCAAACACACATGATCTCTTAATGGTTTCCTCAACCTTTAAGTTGAGATATTACCATGTTTAGGATTTTTTTAGCATTAGATATGGAGGATAAGGTGTTAAACATGGTTGGTACATAAATCTTTAATTTTAGTTTGTAAACCATCTTTTAGGGATCAAGGTCCATGAACGACACCTTGAATCACCATAAATGACCTCTAAATTTGATATTTTTTATTTCAATAGGGATATGGGAACCATTAGGGGTTTCCAAGTAATATATATGTGTCTTGGGACCTTAGACATAATAAGGGGAGGAAACTTAGGCCTTAGCCCCTAGAAGATTCTTCTAGGAATCTAGACCTAAGAATGATGTGTTGAACAACCTCAATGGATCCTTCCATGGTATCATTTACCTTGAAATGGGGATACTAGTTCCATTAGAACAATTTTAGCACTAAGTACAGATATTAGGGCCCTTGACATGGGTGGGGGGGAACAGTTGGTCCTTAGGCCTTAGAGGAAGTTTGTTGACCATTTAAAGACAAAATTGATGCCTCCAACCACCACACATGAAGTTCAAAGTGAATCCTCTGAATATTGATGGATATATACATACCATAATCATTTGTTGAGCACTAGGTATACATCTCAAAGCCATGGACATGGTTAGGGGAGGAAACTATGGCCTTAGGCCCTAACTAAAGCTTCTAGGAATCCATGGATATGAAGGATTCCTTAAAAAATCACACGTGGCATCTCATACTTATATTTGGATAATGAATATGGATGTTAGTGAAATTAGGAGGTTTTGAGTAGTAGGTGTGGGACCTTTGAGACATGATTGAGGGAATATGATCGTGCCTTACACCATAATGGAATATTTGAGGCACTCATTTTAATGAACAATTCCTTGAAGCACCACACATGAGCATTAGATATGGATATTAGGGTATCAACATGGTCAAGGGAGGAAATCCAAGAGACAATCCCTAAATAATGATTTTGGCATCTATGGCTATGCATGTGCATTACTCACTATCTCTCTATTCCTTACTCATTGGCCCTCCCTTCCTTTGTATTTCAATCTCTCTCTATATTTATGTGTGTGTGTGTTTCCCCCCTCTCTCTCACAACCTCCCCCTTTGTCTCTCTATCTCTATGTGTGTTTATCCCTCCCTCACTCCCCATCTCTCAGAACCACTCGCCACCTTCTTTATACCTCCCTTACTATCCCTCCCTACATCAATATATCTCTATTATTCCTCCCTCCCCCCTCTCTCATTTTTTATCACCCCTACCCCCTCTCTCATTATTTATCACCCCTCCCCCCATCTCTCTATGTGTGTGTGTGTGTGTGTCCCTCTCCCTTCTCTATATTTGTATCTATGTGTGTGTGTGAATCCCTCACCCCCCTATCTCATAGCCTCTCTCCACCTTCTATATACCTCCATCTCTATCCATCCCTCCATATCACTCTCTCTATTATTCACCCCTCCCCCCTCTCTCTTTCTTGCTCACCCGTCCCTCCCTCTCTCCCACACAATCTCTCTCTCTCTATATATGTGTGTGTGTTTGTGTCGCTCTTCCCTCTCTATATATATCTATGTGTGTGTGTGTCCCTCCCTCACTTCCCATATCTCATAACCTCTCTCCACCTTCTCTATATCTCCCTCACTATCATTCCCTCCATCACTCTCTCTCTCTACTTCTCACCCCTCCCCCTCCCCCTCTCCGTCTGTTTCTCACCCATCCCCCTCTTTCCCACATAATATCTATGTGAGTGTGTGTGTGTGTGTGTCCACTTCTCTCACAAACTCCATATGTCTCTCCCTCTCTCTCCACCTTCTATTTACCTCTCTCACTATTCCTCCTTCTATCAATATCTCTCTCCGTTCTCCCTTAATTATCATCCCTCCATGACATTATCCCTCTAGCATTTCCTCTCTACCTCTCATCGTGTATCCCTCCCTCCCTATCTCTTTTCACCCTCCCTCTCCATGTTTCTCATTCTCACAACCTCCCTTTCTCTCCATCGGTCAACCCTCCACCCTCTCTCTCTATATATACATATGTGTGTGTGTGTGTGTGTGTGTGTGTGTGTGTGTGTGTGTGTCCATTCCCCATTTCTCTCTTTGTGTCTACCCCCTTCCCCCTCACACACACACACACACCTTCTATCCTTCCCTAACTATCTTTTTCCTTCACTCTATATCCATCCTTCCCTCACTCCCCCTCCCTCCTCTCTATCTTACTCTCTCTCACACTATATGTACATAACTCTCTCTCTCTCTCTCTCTCTCTCTCTCTCTCTATTATACTCCCTTCCTCTATGTTTTTAGCTTATCCCTTCTCCTCAACCCCCTACCTCATTATGAACCATATTCTCTATTTATTGCATCTCATTTCCCTCTCTTCAATTTCCCTCTCCTCTTCCTCTATCCTCCAACACACCATATTCCTCATCTAATACTCCATATCCACCTTTCCATTCACCAATCCTCTCCCTCATCAAACTATCACCCACTTCCTCTCCTCCACCTTATCCCCCTTCTTCACTCAAGTCTCGCGTAATACTTCTAACCCTATACGTATTCAACACCTCTTCTCCTCCTAATAATTCTCTCAATCCCAACTCCCCTTCACCCTTGTAACACATCATGTTCCCATTCCATTCATTTTTGTCCACTTGAATTTACAACATCCTCCTAGGACCTTGACCCATCCTCATTTCCTCTCAACTATTAACCATACTCACTCAAACTTACAACATCCTCCTATTCCCTTGACCCTTCTTCACCCCCTCTCAACTATTAACCATCCCCACTTTAGCTTACAACATCATCCTAGGCCCTTGACCCTTCCTTACCCCCTCTCAAATATTAACCATCCCCACCTAAACTTCCAACATCCTCCTAGGTCCTTGCCCCTTCCACACCCCCTCTCAACTATTAATAAAACATTTGATGTCTTGCATATAGTGCTAGATTTTTTGCTCTAGGTAACGCACATGAGTTTTGTAGTTCTATAACGCACACGTGTTTTGTATTTCTATAACACGCATGTGTTTTCCAACTCTATCAGGGAGAGAAATGTAATTTGAGTTTTAAAATGTCAATTCACTTGCTCGCATATCACCAATAGTCCTATGTGTATGGTTTGAAGTTTGCTTCGGTAATACCAAACATGTGCTATGGTATATGATAAACCATAGCTAATTGGGCATTTCTTCTAGTTTCTGAAGAATTCATTGTTTATGCACTCGTTATAGTATGCTACACATAATCAATTTTTACGAAATCTTAAACATAAATAGCATTTTTTCTGCAGATTCTAAATATGTAATTTTTATTAAAAAATATTATATTTTTCTATTTTATTTTTCAATTTCTATTATGTCCTAACTCCTTAACTCAAAAAATATGTTGTTAGTGTTTTTTCCATAACTTTTTCAATTCTTAATCATTTTAAAAAGAAATTATGTGGTGCACTAGAAGACACTAACCTCTACATTCTATAAAAAAAACCATTTCATGATTATTTCATTAAGACCTTCAAAGGCTACACCCACAAAATACGTACCATTTTTTAGGAAAGATCACTTAGATAATTATAAAAAATTAAAATTACTAATTTTATTTTTGAAAAATAGTGTTGCACTAGAGCTATATGTTCTCTACATGCCTGCAAATTTTTGTATCCTAAAACCATGATTTAGGCCCTCAAAGGCTACACCCACAACAACATATACCCTATCATTTGCTTAAAAAATTAAAAGTAACTGTTAGAAAAAATGATACTTGACATAATTATAAAAAACTTCAATACATAAAACTTATATATTCAGAAACGTATTCAATTTCCTACATTTAGTATCTTTTACTCAAAGCAAGATATTTTGTGTAAGTATCTCAACAATTACAATTAAGTTGAGGGATGCCTGATTTTTCATTTTTCTTTTGCATTTAACGTTGCAAAAGTGACCCTCATTAGCTTGCACTCACCCTTACATATACATTTGTAAAAAAACTCTTTGCTGTCAGCATGGATACAAAAGAAAAGAGGTAATGATTCTTGTTTTCACCTCCACAAATTTCAAGCTACAAGAATAGAATCAGTGGAAGTTTGTTCAAGGCTGCACTTGGCATTGATAAAGCCTGCATGAACACACTTTTATATTCTTGGCACTTTCCATAGCATTCATTTTGTAGAAGTGCATCATGCAATGGATGCATTGAATATCCTTTCTCATACAACAAAATCCCAATCTCATCAACAACTAGGTCCTCTAACATCTACATGCATAAAGATAATGATGATACAATGTAGTTTGAACCACCATCTAGATAAGGGATCCCAAAGTGACCAAAACCCCCATACATGTGCCCATGTGTAATAATTCCAGTTACATGAACCGATATATTACAGATAGTGTTAACCAACTTTGGATTCCTTCCCATCCTTGGAATAGACATCTTCATCTTGGCCATGTTGTCGTGAACAATGCTCAAGAATTTGCTTGGTTTTTGCTTTGATTCCAATCGATGTGCATAATACGTTGTGCGACAACTAGTAATGCAATCATTATGGAATTTATGGAGTTGGTGCTAATATTTTATCATCGTTGGGTTTATGGTGCCTCTAAGTTGTTTTTAAATTTCACAACACTAATCACACTGTGCAAAGTAGAGGTTTTTTGTGATTGTTACATCTTGGAAATGACCATGCCATATATTGATGAAGTTGGACTGTGACACTAGAGGAAGCATAAGCTTGGAAAGGCCATCATTGCACGTTCGAAGAACTATTTTCTATGTATAATTTGGAGGTAAATATATGAGAGAAATCTTTGTTCCATCCAAATGCATTGATCGGGTCTAGTGTGGAGATATATATGAATTTTTGTTTACTGTCCTTCTTACACTAGCTATTGTTTCTAAAGTATTAGGCCTTGGCTTTGTTGACCTGGTATTTCCTTTTACGGACCTTCTGTCACCATTTATAAATTTCCTCTTATAATGAAATAAGGTGGCTCTTGGTATACAAAAGGATAAATAACATGTGTTTTGAAAAACCTCAGTTCCATCAAATTTCATGTAAAGAAAGATCATTTCCTTTGTATTGTCACTCCTATTTATAACAACCTTTGATTCCAATGAATTGATCACAAATTCCCTTCTTTGGTTCTCACCCTTAGCTTTAATCACGTTCCAACCATTAGCTAATGAGACATTAATTGTTCTAGATAGACATTCCTTTTTACATCTTTTACTTATTAATCGTTTAAGGAACTGATCTTCATCCTCATCTTCAGTAGAACCTATTTTCTTTGCACATCCATGAGATGAATTTGGCCTTGGGTGTTTGTGATGACTGTATGCATGGTTGTCACTAATCATCCATAACAATAATAATTTATACTAATGGGATATTCCATTTGTGGAAGAGGATCTTCCACTACACTCCACATATTCACTTAAAACTCCGGTATAATTTCTCTCAACTTGACATCTAATCTAGAACCACTAAGGTGCACTAACTGGTCAATAGGCCACCTTATGAGAGAACCTTCTGATAGACTGAAGTGGTTGCAATTTTGTGTGAAGATTTTATAGATATGAATACCAAAATGGAGACCATCTAACCTACATAATTATACCACTTCTCCTTCAAACACATTTGTATTATTACCCTCAGAAATAGACTTATTATCATAGGAGAATAAATGAATTAGCTTCATAGATAATCTTTTAAACTTGAATTTATGATCGTCAATGTTTGGAGAGGATGATTGGTTTGATTGGTGTATACCTTGAACTTGAAATACAGATCCATGTTTTTGGCCTAGCAGTTTATCTATTGGCAAAGATATTATATTGATGGGTTGGACTAAGAGGGAGCACTTGTTGCAACCCGATATAACTTGTTCCAACATTACACCAAAATTACATAATCCCAACATCTCTCCTTCAATACTGTGGTCCTCGAGCACACTTGAGATAAAACCCAAGGCTATGTATTCCTCTGTATTTGAACATATAGGCTTCAATATGACATGGTGTGCAAGGAATTTGTTCCTTTCTTTGGGACTAATGTTCACATAATGATCTTGCTCCCGATTATATTCCCACTCTGACGCAGAACCTTCTTTGAAGTTGTTTCATAATTTGAAGCATTGTTATTATTCCCATCACTATCATTATTTGAATGATTACCCATTGAAACACCCATCAAACCATGATTTGTTTGAGGTACCAAGCATTCACCATGCTTAAACATTTTCACTCTCGGCCAATATACAAAGTGCATTCCAGAACAATTGTCTTCCAATGTCTTTAGTTTTTCGTTACGATGGGATAATGGAACCTCTCCATTTAGAAAATTTTGAACATTGACAAAAAAAAATCATATATGATTTTGTCACAATGTAGCACCTTCCAACTTGGGTAGAACTTTCCTTCTGCAACCTTTGAATTTCTCCAAAATAAGTTTGCATATTCCCCATCTACTCACGTTGGAGATGTCATTATAGAAAATATGCAATTCAAGAAATTCATTATTTGAATTATATATTTCAACATCAAAAGTATTATATTTAAACATCAAAAATATTTTGTATTGATGCATATATTTAGTAACGAGAAGAATTGAGGCATCGATAAAAGAAACCATAAGCCCTCTCAACATAAATAGTAATTTATTACATGGTATGAGTTTTATCATGTATACAAAACCTATAAGTATCAAAATGATGCAATGGGCCTAAGAAAATATATAGGGCATCTAACTATGTAGACTATTTAACGAAATATGTAAAAAAAGGTTAAAATTTAGAAATAAAATTATGGCGAGACAATCAAGGGTCATCCAAAAGGTCACCTAGTCAGACAACTCGAAATATATATATGGATACCATGAGAAAATATATGTGTATTGCATCCTGATCCAACTGTGCATATGCACTCTAAGGGTGTAGGGTGCATATCGGTCACCACCAATGTCGCCTATCACATTGACACATGCTAAAACCACTTGTGAAACATGCACCAAAAACACCTCAATGGACTACGGAAATTAAATGCAATTTTTGACTAGCTTTTTCACAATTAATTCAAATCGAAATTGGTCATGACGGAGTTGTACTTCATCAAATTTTAAATTGCTTCACCATTACAACACAAAGGATTTGAATTCTTGTTCTCTACTCTAGCACTAAGATTGTAGGTTATTTCTGCAATTATGTTTTAGTTTTATGTCATGTATCATATGCTTCATTTGGTTTTGTCATTTTTTTTGTAATTAAGGTAGTTTATGTTATTGTATCATGCATTGCAAGATTACCTTCAGATGCCATGGGTAGGAGAACCAAGTCAAAAACACAATGGAACATGATTTAAAACTAAAAGAACCCAATTTTGGAAATCACTCGGACACTGATGAACGGGTTTTTGACATGCTCTGTTTGGACTGGGTGAGAATTTATAGAATTTTTGATAACGATGACTTCTTAGAGATCAAGGATGAAGAACCAAACTACCATAACATTAGTCAATCCCAGTTACATGCCATCATTGCACACCCAGTTGTTATGCCTTACACAGACATGGTTAAATGGATGATTTATTATGTTGAAATCCCCACCAGTACCTTTAGGGAATCCAAGGGTATTTTTTATGATTCGTTCAAGCCAGATACATTCACCAGAATTTATGGACTGAAGACCTTGGAACAACTCTTGACACATGACTTCATTAGAGAATTCAGAGATAAATATGAACCAGATGTCCTGGTTAAGACATGGGTGTCTGACCCCAACATCTGTGTACTCAAACCTACCAAGTTGTTCCCAATTTTTCTACTTAAGGAACCTTATAAGATTCTCGCACCCATGCTTTGAATATTCTACAATGTTGAAAATTGCTCCTATTTTAAAATGGAATGGGATCCCTTGGCTCATCACATCATAACTGTAACAGGGAAAGTATTCAATTGGGCACAAAAAATTTTCTGTAACCTTCAAGGATGCATTTGCTCAACCATAGAAGGCTCCAGCTACCAAGAAGCTCAAATTTTACTTGTCGGCATACCTAGTAGATATTATGTGGCATTGGACCATGGAGAAACCCTCAATTCACATTTACTGTTCAATTATGTGGGAAGATAACTATAAACCCTGTATTTATGATATCTATGATAACTTCTTCAGTGTTGCTTATTTTATCATTTTTAATAATAATTCTCCTAGGATATAAGAAGAGGCCAAACAATTGATGGAACCTATGGGAAATTGGTATGCATTGGAAATTTTCACCTATATTAAGTTATGGGGCAACATATCAGTACACATGTTACCTAGGTTTGTCCTTCATAGATTGGTCCTTGTAGAGGTATCTTTACATAATGGTTCTTAATGGAGCTTATGCACAATGCAATTCCCTCAAGACAAATTCCTGGCCAAAATTTCCTTTGTACCTTGGACATATTTTTCTCCAAAACTCAACTCATGGTTGCATACTAGAAAATTCGCTAACTAAGTTGAAATTAGGATTTGCAAGGAAAATAATGCATGACGCCAAGGGGTATATAGTAGATCATTTTGTGAAGGTACACTTAAAGATATCTTATTGGCATGAGGAAAACGAAATGAATCCCTATATGAGGGTGCATTAAGTTTTGAACATTTTTTGAGCATGGTAACAGATTTAGAACAAAGAGTTATTATTCATGAATCCCATAAACAGTAGAAGATCGGAGTGATAGAGGAAATAAACAGGTTCTTCAACCAACAACAACAAGTTTCCATGGAGGCAATGGAAACATATATTAGAGCTATAGTGGCCATTCCAACCTCATTTAAATATGTAGCACAAAAATGATTTAAAAATAAGCAAGGAAAACTACCTATATCAACTCCTCAACCTTCTACTCCAATTCAAAACCTCAATACCTTGATCCAATGAAATTAAAGTCTCTAAGGTAAGTATTCCTCATATACTGAGTTTGTCCCTTTTTGTCACAACGTTACTTATCATGTCCCTACTATTACTTATTTTCATGTGTTGGTACTTAAAACTGAAGGTAGAACAAAACCAGTTGTGAATCCTTCCTCTCAACCATCTATTTATAATTTTGTTGATTTGGAAAAAGAAAAACCTTTAGAAGTATTTCATCCAAATCTATTAGTCCAGGAACATGCTTAGCCATATTCTCTGGAAAACACTGAAACTTCTAATGGTACTTCAACTAGTCCTAAACATCTTTCTTCTCAAGATAGTAGCCTATCAGAAACCCCATATATTGAAGATCCCATTCCCCACTCCATTCATAATTCACCACAAAAATCATGTCCTTAGACTAATCATTTATATTCAATTACACAATATCTCAATAAATCCACTCAACCAACTACTGAGAATGTGTTAGACACTCTAGTTGTTCCTCTAGTCTCACACCAATATCCAACTCTTCCATAGAATACACAATTGGTTGAAGTTGTCACTCCTTTTATCTTTTCACAATATGAAGTGAAGTCATCTCATACACAACCTACTAAACCCTCAACATAAAATTTTCCTATGACTAAATATACCCAAGCCATTCCATCAATTCCTTGGTATTTATGCCATTTAGAAGACACCACTATTAGTACACCTTTATCAATTGTCAATTATGTATAACTTTTGGTTTCCATAGTTGAGGATTCAACTGATTTTGGTGAAGATACGCCTTTTGTGCTTGGGGATTATTGTTTCACTAAAAGGAAAAAAGATGTGCTTAGAAAAGGTTCTAAGAGAAACGGAGATGGAGAATTGTTGGCTGGGGTGATGACAAATCAAGTCATATGGAGACTAGCTATTGATGATCCCCGGAGGGAAGACATAGAGACTGCAGCCACCATGGGAGCCTTTGTTGGGGAAAATTATGAATATTTCTCCACCTTGACCAAGTTGCTTGATGAATAAAACTCCAAAAAATGATCTCTTACAAGAAGAGAAGGATACTCTCCAAGAGAAATTCCCCAAGCAGGTTGAAGAAATTAAATCCCAACAGTAGTTGCAGTTTAATAGTCTATAGAACTAGCTTCATCGGCTTTAATAGGAAAATGCAACAACAGAAAGTAAAATGATTGAGCAAGGCTTCAAATCCTATAGATATCAAGTTGTAGATGGAGAAATGTAAGGATTAGTGTGATGCTTCCCTATTTTTCAAACTAACAGTGCAGGAATTCATAGACGAAGCCATTTCTACCAATTAAATCTTGAGGCAAACATAGACCCTATATTTCAAAGGTTTGAATGAAGTTCAAGATGATTCAATTATTTTGAGCATTTATTTGACCTTCTAGCAGATCCTTTAGACAAAAGAAATAAATCTTATTCAACCTATGGACAACTCTGTGAATAGATATATCACTTGACTTCTCCTCAGAATATTCCTCACATATATTTAGTGAAGGTGATGAGAAATCGGGTATCAATCAACTCATGTAAATCTATTTGTGAGGAATTGTCTCATTTTATTGAAAAAGGCCAAAATATTTTTGGGGGATAGTGGATGTTGACTGATGGCGACATGGAGACCATCGGAATGTCATCGTTTTCTGATTTTGTCAGAATAAATGCCAGCCAAGTTAAGGATCGTTGAGGTGAATGACCAGCGATACCAATCAATAGAATCTATCTAAGACACCATTAAAATTGATATTTCTGCATTTCAATCATTCATTTCGACTCTTGCTAATTTAAAATCCACTTTGCAAGGATTCTTAGACATCTGGTCAAAGATCTGAAGCAAGGAGGTCAAATCCTACTTATGGAAAGTGTAGATCCAACTCTAGCATGCTAATTATCCGGATATAATAGAGATGTGGGAATTTTATGCACATTGGGAGGACTATCTCAGTAATATGATTGAGGGTATTTAGTAAAATTCTTAGATGTAGGAGATTTGTGGTTTTTTTGTTAATCTATTTTATCCACTTGGTTTTATTTATTTTACATCGATCAGAGGGAAAACAATGGACATTCTGTCGAACCGCTCGTCGAACTTTTTGTACTAGATTTTGTAGAATTTTGTACCTTTTTTAGGTACATTATGTAATGATTTGCAAACTCGTTGAAAAAAAGGTGTATTTTTTCCTGCATATGGTCTTTGACATAATGTGAGATTAAGTTTTTTTAATGTACGCATGTTTCCTTTGAATTCTATCTTTGGTATATATTCCTGATGTTTATGAGTATAGAGGTTAACTAATCATAGTAAATTTCATTATTATGATGAATTGTTGTCCCCGAATTATTTGATTTTGTTCATGAATTGCTCTTATGATAGGTTTCCTTTGTGGTTTATTAGCATTATGTAATTTTGATTTTCTACCAGGATTTTTTGCAGATTCTGTTTCTAATCCTTCTGAATACTTGCTTCTATATCTTATAACTAGTATGATTAAAATTTGATGTTCTTATTTAAATCCTATTAGTAAGCATTTTTCTTAGAAGAATAAAGATTTATACTAATTTTCTTTCACTGCATCCTCTATTGTAAAAGGAATAAAGTAACAAGATTTTAACCCTTTAAATTAGGTTTACATGCTTGAACCTATTAACCAAAATCACTTAAATTTACTAGCATCTTTAAGAATTACCTTTAGGATTACCCACTTGAACTCTGACTCTCCTTTAAATGACCAAAACCCACACAAAGCCAATGGAGACTTATGTCCGTTGGAGCATGTCATCCCAAATGTCTAGGAAATAGGGAAACTCTTTTAAGTGTTTTTTGAAGTTCTTGGATCGAACTGATATCTCCTTGTTAACATATTCTAAGAAATTCTTTTGGGGAATCAACATGCTCCCACTTCTGCAAAGAATTTAAGGAAGATACGATGATTTTCATTCGATTGGAACAAGTATGGGAAAAAACTACGCATTTGAATGAAATAAGTGGGGGAAAGGGCTAGTTCTCCTCGATGCTTCCTCCCAAATATTACTAGAGTGAGATAAAGTTTGATTTCCTTAGTGAAATACCAGAGGTTTGAAATAAGGCCCATACTTCTCTCCGTATCCTTGTTCCCAATCACTGGACAACCATGAAATTATCCTTTTCACTATCCAACCATGAAATTGTGTTAAATTTCTAGTTCTCCTTCTCCTCCTTACTAAAATTCTATAAGTGTGATAAAGGGCTAGTGCTCCTTCTATTCCTTACTCAATTTTAAGAAGTGTGAAATCCAAACTAATTAGAATAAGATGAGAAATGGACAATGTTCACACTCCTGTGAATATTCTAGGGGAGTTCCCATGCTACTCATTGGAAAGGGATAATTCCTTTGACACATCCTCCAAAACATTACTGAACCGAGGGATAGGGTTTGACCTAGGGCCCATGTTTCTTCTCCACCTCCTCGCACCTCATCACTGTATAACCATGAAATTGTGAGAAAGGGCCAGTGCTCCTTCTTCTCCCTACTAAAATTTCAAAAGTGTACTAAAGTGCTAATCTAATTAAAAAAAGATAAGAAAGGGCCAATATTCCCACTCCTCCTCCCATAAGTCTAAGGGAGTTCCTATGCTACTCCTTCAAATGGAATAATTGTGGGAAAGGGATAGTCCTCTCTTTTATAAACAACGATCACTTCCAATAGATATGGGACCCCCTTTTTAATTACACAATTTTTAATTTATTTAAACTTATAGTTTCTTAAATTATTTTCTTACTTAAATAAAAATTGCAAAATTTCAAAACCCGAAATAGTTTCTCCGAATCATAAAAAGAGTGTAAGAAAAATATTCATTCAATAAAAATTAGCATTCAAACGTTGGAATATTCTTATTTTTTTACTTCTCGACTTACCAACTCTGACTTCATTTTAGCAAAAGTCGAGAATCAAAGATGGTGATTAAGTTGGAATTTTTATAAAGCGTCAATGCTCTGATTCCGAATTTTCTAAAGTTGGAAGTCGAAAACAATATAATATAGTAAGCATACTCTGATCCCCAACTGTCGCTTTTTAAAACTAATCGAAATTCAGAGGGCGAGAACACATTAAACTATTACTATAGTTTATCCCTGATTTATGAACCCCGACTTTTACAAATGAACTCGGCAGGCGAAGAGAAGAGAATTTTTTCATTTATATATTAGAGACTACCTTGAATTCTAACTCTTGAACTCATTACTCTAACATGATATCTGTGCAACTCAGTAATCAAACAACTATTTAAAATATGAATAATCACACTCCCAATCTCCGACTTCTGATTTTCAAGCCCCACTTCCTAATTTTTTTTCAAAAATTCAAATTTGATACGCAATACTTACAGAGGTGAATAGGATTTAGGGATCTAACTATCCAAAGTTAAACATTTTAAACAATTAAAAAATTCCTAAATCAATAATTAATCTAGGTCTAAATCCATCACCCTGATCACACAAAGATTTCATTGTTAAATTACAACTAAACTAATTTGTTTACAGGAAGTTTCTCATGACGCGCATAGTCCAAAACGGTTTTTAATCATGTAAAATCTTTCGAAATATAAGCGCATGGTTGGGATACGTAATGTAGTCAGTATTCTAAGAGGTTGAGGCCGATCATGTAATCTCTAGTTCTTCATTAATGAGATTCAATACTTTTCCTACATGGACGTTTCCCCTTATGGGGTTTTACCAAATTAATTGGTGGTGTTGAATGGCAGTTCTTTGTGTAATTTGTCTCTATGTGTTTAACAAGTGGTATTAGAGTGAGGTGAGTGAAGAGAGATATCAAGGGAGAAATAGAGCATCTGGGTCTAAAAACAACCGTGTGAAGTGGAGTTATTGATATTGCTTGGAAGCTAGAGGATCATGTCGAGAGATCGTGTGTGGAGAAGAGGAGAGATCTCAGTTTCCTGAAAACCCATCGTGAAAAGGCGTATGTCAGTTAGAGTGTGGAGTGGACTGCTAACGGATGAGTGGACCACTGGTATATTGTTCATTGTTTTTTATGGAGCACAACCTTAGAGAAGAAGTGGAGGGTCGCAACTGTAGAGAAGAAGAAGACAACTGGAGGGTCGCAACCATGGAGGAATATATCCCGCTGCTACTGGAAGAAAATCCCGAGAGTGTTGCTAGACCACCACGTGGAGAAGAACAACGATGTTGGAGTTTCTCACTAATGAAGAAACCCATGTAATAGTTGTTGGAGTTGCTCGTTGCTGAATAAACCCGCATCGAGGAGAGATCACTGCTACTGGAAGATAAGCCTACGAATGTTTCCTGACCACTGCATGGAGAAGAATATCATACAACTTGTTATGGAAGAAAGGAACTCATAGAAGCGACCTCCTGTGTGTAGAAAAGGTTTCCCATGTGAAGAACCATTGTCGTTAGTGAAGAGTTGGTCGTGGAAGAGTATCAGAGAGAGTGTTGGAGAGGCGTATATATGCCGTGTAAGTTTGCTGATATATATATATATATTAAAAAATTTATTAACTGTATGAATGGTGGAGAAAAGTGAGGTCAAACCCATAACCTTCTAAGTGAAGGAGACACATGGAGGTGGAGTCTACTTGTTTTTGGGTGATATAATAATAATAATAATAATAATAATAATAATAATAATAAAATCAACATTGAAGTATAAACTCTGAGCCATTTATTCGGGAGAATATACTACTGCTTTTTTGGAAAAAAAAATTTCGGAGAAATATTAAAAAAAAATCAACAATGTCTAGCACAAATTTTGAAATTGAAAAATTTAATGGTAAAAACGATTTTGAACTATGGAAATTAAATATGCGGGATCAGTTAGTACAACAGGGTTTACAGAAAGCATTAGACTGTAAAATAAATAAACCTCTAACTATGGCAGATTATGAATGGGAGCAACTAGATGCCAAAGCGCTAAGCAAAAGTTGATTATGTATTGCGGATGATGTGTTATTCAACATTGTTGGAGAAATAGAAGGGCAGAAAGAGAAAATAAAAATGTTGGTACTGCAACAAGACTATTCATCTCAAGAATTATTATTGGAAAAGACAAGAATACAAGAAAGATGACTATAAATCAGAGGAAAATATAGTTAATTCTTCTGATTCAGTTATGATCGATGAGGTTTTGTCTATTTGTAATATTTCCACATATAATGAAGAATGGATATTAGATTCTGGTGCTTCGCACCATATATTTCCTCATAAATATTAGTTTTCTTTTTATCAAACAGTTAATGATGGAATAGTTCTTTTAGGAGACAATCATCAATGTAAGACTGTTGGGGTTGGAAATGTTAAAATTAAAATGTTTGATAGAGTTATAAGAACACTTACAAATGTTAGACATGTACCTGAATTAAAGAAAAAAATAATTTCTTTGGGTGTGTTGGATTCTTGTGGTCATACATTTATAGGTTTAAGTGGAACTCTAAAAGTTTATAAGGGTGCTTTAGTGGTCAGGAAGGCACAAAAAATAGGAAACCTTTACAAAGTGGTTGGAACAACTCAAGTTAATGATACTGCATTAGTATCTGAAGAAGAGTCAATATCCACTTAGTTATGACATCAACATCTTGGTCATATGAATGAAAAAGGACTTCAGGTATTAATGAATCATAAATTTCTTCCAAATTTGAAAACTCTGAATTTGATGCTTTGTAAACATTGTAAAGCTGGAAAGCAGTGTGGACAAAAAATACAAGCAAGTAGTCATGTTAGTAAAGGTGTTCTCAAATGCATTCATTTTGATTTGTGGGGTCCCTCTCCTACCATTTTCTATGGGGGAGAAAAATATTTTTACTATTTGTAGATGATTTTTCAAGAAAATGTGGAAACCGCACAACCTACACCAAGTAGATCATTAATGGAGAGAAATCCTCCTAAGAGGTATATTGATTTTGTTTCTTCTATTTTATTTACTGATGATGGAGAACCTTCTTATTTTCAGGAAGCCATTTATTATGTTGACAATGATAAGTGGAAGACAACAATGAAAGAGGAAATGGATTCTCTAGAGAAAAACAAGACATGGGAATTGACTGAACTCCCCAAAGATAGAAAAATTGTTGGATGTAAGTGGGTCTTCAAATTGAATAAAGGAGTGGATGGTAAGGTTGAAAGATACAGATCTAGATTGGCCACAAAATGGTACTCTCATATGGAAGGCATGGACTATCATGAGATTTTTTCACTAGTTGTCAAGCTTGTATCTGTTTGTATTGTGTTACTAACTAGTTCCATTGCTTGATTTAGAGTTAGAGCAACTAGATGTTAAAACAACTTTCTTACATGGAGATTTAGAAGAGGAGATTTATATGGAACAACCAGAAGGTTTTGTGCAACATCATAAAGGTAGATTAGTTTGAAATCTCAAAAAATCATTGTATGGCCTGAAACAGTCACAGAGGAAATGGTACAAGAAGTTTGATTCTTTCATGGTGAGCCAAGGTTATATTAGAAGTGAATATCACCATTGTTTATACTTCAAAAGGTTGAATGACATATTCATTATCTTACTGTTGTATGTTGGTGGTATGATTATTGTGAGCAAATGCATGGATGAGATTATCGGGATGAAGGATCAGATGGCTGGGACTTTTGAAATGAAAGATCTTGGAGCTACAAAAAAAATCTTGGGTATTGAAATACATAGAGACAGAACAAATTGTAAGCCTAGTTTTTCACATGAGAAGTATGTTGATAGAATACTTGTAAGATTCGAAATGAATAAGGAAAATCCTGTGAATGTTCCTTTGGCTTCCCATTTTAAGATTTCTTCATGTTTATGCCCTATTAGTTTTGAAGAAAAGGATTTTATGTCTCGCATACCATATGGAAATACAATAGGATGTTTAGTGTAATCACCGGGTGTGTACTAGACCTAATATTTCACATGCAGTAGGTGTTGTTAGTAAGTACATGGAAAATCCAAGAAAAGAAAATTGGAATGCAGTGAAATGGGTGCTTCAGTGCCTAAGACACACAAGTGACTATTGTATCACCTTTAATAATAACAATGATTTTGTATGTAGTTTTGTTGATTCATATTTTGTAGGTGATTTGGACAAAAGAAGGTCTACTTCAAGTTATGTCTTTACTCTTGCAGGTGGAGCTATAAGTTGGATGTCAAAGCTTCAGGAAACTATTGCTTTATCCACTACAAAGGTTAAATGCATTGCTACCTCAAATTCTTGTAAAGAGGTGATTTGGCTGAGAGGCCTGCTTAGAGAAATTGTAAGGTTGTAGAATAATGTGCCTTCCTTTTGTGACAGTCAAAGTGCTATACATTTGGCTACAAAGCCTGTTTATCATAGTAAGACTAAACATATTGATGTAAAGTATCATTTTGTAAGACAAGATATTGCTGAAGGTGGAGTATATCTGAAAAAGGTTCATACTCAAGAAAATTTTGCAGATATGTTTACAAAACTAGTATTGTTAGAGAAGTTATGATGGTGTGTAGCTTCTCTTGGTTTGAAAAAACTGTGATAAATAGTCTTGGGCAAAGTATTAGAAAATTTTGTTGTCAAGGTGGAGGTTGTTAAACGACAACTAAAATAATGTGTTTACGGGAAGTTTCTCATAATGGGCATAACCAACAACTGTTTTTACTCATGTAACTTCTTTCATGAAGTATATAGTGCATGGTTGGGATATGTAATGTAGTTAGTAGTCTAAGAGGTTGAGGCTCATCATGTAATCTCTAGTTCTTTATTAATGAGCTTCAATACTTTGCATGCGTGGATGTTTCCCCTTATGGGGTTTTACCACATTAATTGTTGGTGTTGAATGGTGTTTCTTTGTGTAATTTGTCTATGAGTGTTTAACATTCATTCTACAAGTAGATCATCGCATAGCTTTCTTGAGTTACAATTTTTTATTTTTGACAAGTATTATTTATTTTTTGTTGACTTTCTGGAACTCATTATAGAATTTTGTGAGCTCATACTATTTTCTCCTTTTTTGCAAAATTAAGAAACATGGGTAAAAGAACTAGGTACAGAGCTATAGTGGAGGATCTAAAATTAAGAGACCCCAACTTTGGTCTTTTCTTTGACAGTGAAGCTCGGGTTTCAGATACCATATGGCTCGATTGGGAAAGGATTTATATTATGTTTGACAGTGATGACTTTTCTAAAATCCAAGATGATGTGCCAATTTTCTAGAATATCAATAAATTCCAATTTCATGTAATTGTTGTTCCTCCCGTGGTCCTTCCTTATATGGACCTTGCCAAATGGCTTATTGATTTCAAGGATGTGCCTACCATCAATTTTAGAGATGAAAAAAAAATATTGTTTTCCAATATCAAACCAGATACTTTATTCCATGTTCTCATAATCGTGGTTGACTCAAAAGGTAGCGTGGGAAGGGGGCGGGGGTGGTGAGGGGGAGGGAGGAGTGGAGAGAAGGGGGTGGCAGAGGGGAGGAGAGGAAGGGTGTAAATGGGGGCAGCAAAGGGGAGGATACGGAGGGGGAGG
>LPNX011196218.1:46291-91376 GCA_001517045.1 Pseudotsuga menziesii
AATATACACACTTTCTGAAATGGAAGTAAAAACAACAGTTAAAATTAACCCCCCAAAAACAAGAAAAATGTCTTTTTCTCGTCAAGTTGTATAACTTGTTACCAACAAACAGACCATTAACTTTATGTGGCACATTCAAGGCTCACAACCACATTTTGGCTCCAAAAATTTGAATTAGTCTCTTCACATGCTTGGGAGCATTAAATAGCCCCATAGATGTACCTTAAAACCCACTTTATGAGCTGGAGGATTAAAATAGAGAACTATTTGTTTGAATATCTCTATTTAACCAATAAAATGAAGTTGTGAGTATGCATTTCATAAGGGAAAACTAGAGAAATGTTATACTTCAAGAATTAGTTTGAGAGATCATATTTCATAGTCCTTATTATCATTTGGCATCACAAATCTCCCTTGACTTGTTCCTCAAGAAACATATGTTTCTCATTGCTCCAAGTTAGTTAGCAAGGAATTTCAGAGGGTTCAAAAGGACCCATCCCAAAGGGGAGGGTTGGCTAACATTGGAGCTATATTCTTATAGGTAACACCATTTGTATACAAAATTTTCCATTGGACAATACTATATGGTTGAAGCTAACTTGTTCTCTTTGTTTTATTCCATTTTATCACTTGATAATCTTTTTATTTCACTCTTAGTTGTTGATTTTGGCATTATCTTGTTAATGTTTGGCCTACTAATCATCAATCATTCGATTTCCTTGGTTGCAACTTGCAAGGAGATGAGGTATTTCTCATCCTTGCGACACAAACACAAACAAAACCCAACATAAAGAATAATAAATTTAAGTATCTATCAAATCTTAATACAACCACATACACCTTGTTCTAAAACTTTATATATAAACAAAAGATGATAAAAATAATACCTATAAGATTGAATATTTATCTTGATAAAATATAAAACTATACTTTCCCAATTATTCTAACAAGATAAATTCCAAGAATTTTCATATAACATTTATCTTATACCACTAAATTTTGGATCCATAAGAAATGAAATAAATTTTGGAAAAACCATGATATTTTACATAGGTTCTTGTTCTTTCAATATGGTGACAAATTATTCCTTCACAAAATCTAAATTAACAAGATGCTCCGTGCGATCTGATGTAGGGAATGTATTTTTGACACCTTGGCATATATGATGAGACAAAATATTTTCCAATACCTCTTATAACATGACAAAAACTTCTTTTTATTTGTCTATGCCTAAGGTAGTTGAGCGCTATATAATTCGGCTTGCCACAATCTCTAATAGTTTGCACATCTCTCTAATAGTTTGCACATCTCTCAAGGGTACCGAAAGGGTTAATTAGATAAAATCAAGGATTAATGATGTTTTACCACTAACAAGTTAACATCTTTTTTTAATTAATAATATTTTACGTAATTTTAGAAATATATTTTTACAAGGCTTTGAATAATTCAACTTATTTTTATTAGTCATTGCCTAAAACAATAAAATTTATATAATTCGGCTTGCTATAATCTCTAATATTTTGCACATATCTCTCAAGTGTCTCATACTAAAAAAGTTCATTATATTTTTGAATTAATATGCCACCATGAATGATGTTCTACCACTTTTAAGCTATCTTATTTTTTAATTAATGATATTTTATCACTCTCAAGCTAGCCTTTTTCTTACTAATCTCTTTAGACAGTATGATTTAGACTTTTTCTTACTAACCTCTTTAGAAAAAGTATGATTGACTCTATTTTTTTTACTTTATTCAATGATCAAAAGAATTATTTTTTATATGTAAAACAGTTTTTTATTTAAATAAATATATATATATTACATCATTTTGCATAATCCACATCCATGACTTATAAGAAAGGCATATTATCCCACACAAAGTAAAAAAGAAAAAGAACATGTTCAATAATTAATAAAAATATAAGTTTTGAAACTAAAACAATTTAAAAAAAATTAATAAAAAGATTTTAAAAAATTATTTAACCAATAAAAATTTTCTTTAATATTTTAAAATTATGCTATATATTCTGTAAAATTATACTTAAAACAAAATCAAAATCTTATAACTAAATTAAAATGTTCAAAATATATATAAAAGAAATGAATTTTATGAAAATCGAAATAATCTCTTAATTTTAACTCTTTGGAAATGGAATCGTGTGTGTCGATCAAGCTAGTGAAAAAGGAGTCTTGGAAAGGGCATGTCAGTGTCGTTCGAGTGAAGAAGAGGCCATGGAGCGCGGCATTTTAAAGTTCAAATTTCATTCAAATTTGATCACAACTGGCAGATGGGACTTGTAGGAGACTACGACATGCGCATGATATGGTACAATTGTCCACTGTCCACAACGTGGCAAAACAATGTTAATCCATTTCACTTCACTGATAAAATGTTAATACAATTATTAACTTAACTTCAACTTTAATTATCCTTATGTTGGATAACTATTAAATACAACTATTACCTTAACTCCAATGATTTTACAACTATTAGCTTAACTTCAACTTTAATTACTTAAAGCTTAATCTAAGTACATTTGGCATCTAAGAGTTTAGCTAATGTGCAGTGGTGTTATATCTCTATGCCAATAGTCATATATGTCTTAAAATTTTGGCGTAGACAACCATCTATGTTTTTTCATCTATTGATTAACAATTTCAAAAAAGTCAAAAATAACTTAGTTGACATGTGATAAGTACACATTCGTGGTAGTTGGAAAAATTAAACTTCAACTTCAAACTACTATAAGCTTAACTCCATTGATGATACAACTCTTAGCTTAAATTCAACTCCAATCATGACTTCTGAATTAACTATTGGATACAACTATTAACTTAAATTCAAGTAGATAATTACATAATCATTGTTATATTAGATACAACTATTAGCTTGTCCAATAATTCTATAACTATTAGCTTAACTTTAACTCTAATCAGAGTTATATTAGATAACTAGAATGTGTAGTTTTTATTTGGCATGTAGCATCATGAAACAATTAGTGAATACCAATACAACAAGTTAACATATTAATAAAAACATTTTTTAAAAAGAAACATTATCAATGTGTCAAATATATTTCCTTTCAAAATTCCTCTATGACAGCAGAACCGCACTTCCAAGAAACAGTGAAACTGCGAGCCTTCTGCCAAATCTACGTTCTTCTTCCTCGCAATATGTTTCCACCTGGTTGGAATAGATCCAGGGAAGGGAAGTGAATCGCCGACTGAGTAACCTCTTTGCTGGATCCTAGTTATAGCTCCGATCAAAATAGTTTACATCTAAAATAAAATTTGGGAAACGATTTTGATGTCGATAGCTACTATCTAATGGACGATATTGATATTTTGTTTTATTATTATTATTTTATAGAATCCGATAATAATTTATTCTTTGAGAGGTAAATATCTCGTAACCGCCCCTGAAAATAAACGTTCTTCACGCTGTCTCCATGGGAATCCCATATCGACACGTCTATGGATCACTCACTGAAACTTAAGCTTAGAGGAGTTTCTTTATCTCCACGTATTTTACCCAAAACATTAATAAAATAAGTTTAAAACATTGGACCCTTGAGTTCATTAGAGTATTTTTAAATAAGACTTAATTTTAATTGTATTTTTCCATTAAAAAGTTTAATAATTTTCGAAATATTTAAAACAATATAAAAATTGAGTTCAGTATAGTATATTTACATAACAGATTTAAAGTCACGATTAAATAAAATCAAATAATTATAATTAGACTAAATAGTTTATTATTATTTTCACTTCCATTAAACATACTATATTTTATACTTAGCTTTATATTTAAAAGATTACACTTATTTTTTTAATAATGTTTTTCAATTATTAATAATATTAACAAACTATTTAAATAATAACTACAATTACTGTGTCGAGAGGCGCTCTACAGCCCAGTATTGAGGATATTTTATAATTGCCCTGCGATGCACCTTACAACGCAGTATGGGGGAGATCTTGTAACGTTACATAACATTATGTAACGTTATTGTAATATCACGAATTTTGACCTAACACTTATGGGCATAAGCCCCATTGATTATGATGTTACTTTGATGTTTTATTTTGATATATTGGGTCGAAGATCCCAATGCATATGAACATGATTAATTGTTTGATATATTGGGTGTAAGCCAATTTTATATGTATATGTTTTCATGTGTTGGGTGTTGGAGCAGGGTCCCGCAGCTACAGAAGAAGCTACTAGTTTAGCGGAGAGATAAGTTTTGGCGGAAAGAAGATAAGACAGAGCTACGATGCCGTAGCACGTTTCCAGCTGCAAAGCAGAGCAGGAAACCATGACTTTTAAGATAGAGAAGTCAAGAAAGGCAACGGTACCTGAGCAGCCGAGAAGAGAGAGCTCACCCACTGCATTAAAGGCAGCGGCGGAAGACAGGAGGGTTCAGCGACCCTCATAAAGGAGAAGGAGCAACGAGGCTGAAGCATTGAAGACGAAGGACAGAAAAGTGAAGCGGTGCATAGTGCCCATGATCAGTGCCGGGAAGCATGGAAGACTGCATAGAGCTGTGGTGTGACGGAAAGCGGCTACCTCAAGTACAGATATGGCCGATAGTCACTAATTAGGGTTTGGGTTACTGTTGGGACAGGCCCACAGTGTTGTAATGGCAGGACCTTCGGGCTGCCTATAAAGGGATATATTTTGTATTGTAAAAGGTTGGCATTTTCGGCATTTTCGGCCATCCAGCTAGTCGGATAACATATAGTTAGCCATTGAGTCTATTAGCTCACAGTTATCTCGTATTGTAATAGAGTTGAGCTCTGGTTCTGTTATTAGCGGTAGCAATCTTACTGTAACCAGTAGCTGGCTTATAGAGTATGAATGTAACGATCCACAGGGATCAACAGAGAGGGAAGAGTATATTGTAGGAGAGCAATATAGAGAAGAAAAGAGATCTAAGAGAGAAGATCTTGAGCTGCATATGCGGTGCAGCAGAACTGTGTTTTACCTTCCCCCGAGCTATAATAAAAACACAGTTTTGTGGATGTAACTTCCATCCTGGAGGTGAACCACGTTAAAATCAAGTGTTATGTGATTGGGTTATGTGTTATGTTTACTTATGCATTTCTCAGTCATTTCATGGACTTTGTTTACAGTTTAATGAATGAAGGTGTTAATCAATTCATAGTAATATAGAAGGATAAACATAAGTCGAAGTCTTTGGCATGTTGTATGTGGTTCATTTATGATTTGCGTGAAACAGTCACTAGTTGCAGTATTGAATAGCCTTGTATGTTAAGTCTTGCACGTCGACACGAGCAACGCTAAGTGCGCTAAACCGCGGAGGTAGGATATCACAGAGAGGTGATACCGCACTGGCAGAGGAGCTGGGGTGCGCGATACCGCAGGTTGAGGACTTAGAGTTGGGCAGGAGCTGCGTGTCGCACGGTGCACGGCGACGCGGTAAGGATGGAGATATCGCGAGTCAGGGAAAGTGCGCGACGTAGAAAAGGACCGCATGACGGTATAAATGAACATCTCGCGGCTAGAAGAGCTTCGAGACAAGGAGAGCGCACGATGCATAGAGAAAGAGACCTCGCAGCCAGGGGAACTGCGAGCCGCAAGTAGTATTGCCACAGAACCTGGTCCAAGACACTTAGTCCTTGGCCAACCCATTAGAATCACTTCGGGTGAGACTTCAGGCCGCTTTGCAGTCTGTCGCCGAAAGGGCCAGTGAGCTAGGCGTGTTGTTGGTTGATTATAGTAAACCCAGGTCTGCCCACCACAGCCAACAAATGGTTCCGTTGCCGGTTTTGAACAACTGAGCGCTAATGTTCTGTTGGAATCCTACTAGAGAAGAGTTTCACCAGTGGCTGGATTCAAACTTAAGGGAGTTTGCCAAGAAAGAAAATCGGAGCCCTAAATTGAGCACAGAGGACTGGTTACAAAAGCATATCGCTTCAGATATACACGCGATATTTTTTGCAACCTATGGAAACGAGCTTTACGACTGGTTATCAAAGTTGACAGATAGGAACATATTCAAAAAGAAGAGAGACATTGTCTCGACACCGGAGCTGATTCAGACCGTGCAGAGCCTCGACAATCCCATTGCGAGAGCAGTGGACTTCTGGCTTGCGAGTGTGCTAGGAGGCTTTGTTACAGAATTTGCAGTTGACCAGAGAAAAAGCTTCAGCGAGGCTGAGCAGTACTTCTTCAAAGGATATCATGGTAAGTACCTAAAATCTCTAAACTTGTCCATTAAGATGCTGCTACATGAAAAAGGAGTAATGGACATGATTTCAGACGAGTAAGTAAAGATAGTAATGTCACAAGAGTTTGAAAGTGATTTTGATGACATTGGACGAACACGTAGTGGCAAGAAATATAAAGTAGCTTTTGGCTCTCCTGTATTTGGAGATAGTTCAAACAATATTAGGCAACCGAGTCCTAGTACCACAGAAGAACCAGAGGGGGGTATCCCTTACCATCCCTATACCCCACAGAAACAGACCGGGACTTAGAGTAATCACGTAGGTACTCCATCCAGTAGCTCACAGACAGTACCTACTACTGCTACATCACCTTCACCTACACCGCCGAGTGGTAGTAATCCATTCAATCAGAACCCACCGCAGAGAAATAGAATGGGAGATGATATGAAGCTACCTACCTTTAAGGGTACAGGAGCAGAGGAACCGGAACAACATTGGTTTCTATGTGAAGCCATGTGGACCATTAAAACAATCAACGACGATAACCTTAAACTTGTACAGTTGGTCACCACACTCAGAGATCGAGCTTTAACATGGTACATAAAGTATACCACAGTACCCAAGACACTTGCCCAGGTCAAGAATGCCATGATTAAAGAGTTCAAGAAACCTAAGTCTGAGTCTCAGTGCATAACAGAGCTCAAGGATATTAAGCAGCTACCATCAGAGTTAGTATGGGACTTTGACCAGAAATTCAAAGCTCTTATAGACCAAGTAAGCTTTGAGTTTGCGCCGGAGCAGCATAAGGAATGGTTTATTGTAGCACTACTCCCTCACATCAGACTGCCACTAATGCAGCAGAAACTCCAGACGCAGGATGACGCGTTGGAGATGGCGATGAAGCTAGAAGCTTCACATTTAGCTGAAACCAGCGCAGGCATGACAACTCTACAAAACCAGTTGGCCAACCTCACGTTAAAGATACATGAACTTAAGAAAGGAAAATAGGTTATGCAAGACATATGGTGCTTACGATGTAAAGCACAGGGTCATACCAAAGACAACTGTCCAGTCTTTGCAGAATATTTAGCGTCAGGGGCTCCTAACCCCTTACCACGAATGCAAGGGCCATGGTGTGAAATATGCAAGACACAAGGACATCAGCCTCAGCAATGCCCTTTGCTTCAGAAGTATGTACAGACACCTAAGAACCTATACTGTGTCTTCTGCAGGTCTGTCGGACATGATGAATAGGATTGCCGAACCTATGATCTCATGTTAGATAGAAAACATGACGTATACAGAGTCCAGTCAGAAACACAGGGTCCAGCAGCAGGACCACAGCTTGATCCGGCTTATGGTGGCCGTGGAGGAGGCTTTGCACGAGGAGAAGGCTTCAGCAAAGGAGAAGGTTTTGGCCGTGGTCGCGGACCAATCACTTGTTATAACTGCGAAGTTGTAGGACACTATGCTAGGGACTGTCAGAGCCCCACTACCACTTGTAACTACTACAAATCTTATGATCATACCATAGAGGAGTGTCCTACCTTGATAGCTAAGATCAAAGACCCTAAGCCAGCAGTACACCAAAACATCCAGATTATTGCTGCTGAGCAGGCAGAGCCAGAACCAAGAGTCAATATTGTGACTCGTAGCGGTGTTTGTACTAGTAGGACATCGTAGGAGACCGAAAAGAACATAGGGTAGGAGTGGGTGTGCAGAGCTCCTAGTAAAGCAATACCACTTGACCTGCAGAAGAATAAAGAGACATTTCACGAAGCCAAGGCTTCCTTTGATGAACCTACGCAATCAGGATCGCAGGTACCGCCGTTTAGGGGCGTACCGCAGCAATCACCTTGTGGCGATAGCCCTGAACAGATACCATAGGCTACCACATCGGGAAGATGCAACGAGGATGAATCGACATGAAGTGTACAATCCTTCCTGCGCAGGTGCTTGAAACTCATGAGAAATGAAAAAGCTATCGGTGAGCTACAGCGCATCATAAATCAGTCTCAGCAACCTTCTCTCTTGGGCAGTGCACACCGCGCTGTTCATCATATTACAGGACATAAAAGGACCGGAAGAGAGATGAAGCTCACAGCACAGATTGGAGAGTTTGAAATGGATGAAGTCATCTTAGATCTAGGATCAGAGGTGAATGTTCTAAGTAAGCAGACATGGGAATAGATGGGTAGCCCTCAGTTAGTCAGATTTCCTATCTACCTAAGATTAGCTAACCAGCAGCGAGTATCACCATTGGGTCGACTGCCGCAGGTGCCACTTGACATTGACGGAGTTCATAGTTTTGCGGACTTCGAGGTTATAGAAATCATTGGTGACAGTCGACTGTATCTAGCATTATTAAGTATCGATTGGGCGATCGGTAGCAAGGCTGTCATCGACCTAAAGAAAAGGAAAATGACCTTTGAGGATGTGCAGATCCGGGTCATCGCGCCGTTGGATCCTCGCCAGGGTCCTAGATACATTGAACCTATCCGAGCAGAGGAGGAGGCACAAAACATGGATAGTCTCTACCAGATGACTACGAACCAGAACGACTACATCAATCCAACCGCAGAAGTTAACATTAGTTGGTGATGCGACAGCTCATGCGCATCGGATTCCGATGTTGGTCTAGAGAACTGGTAGAACAAACTTTATGAAGTCTCAGCGCGTAGATGTGCATTTATGAGTAAGTCACTGCGATGGATTGGCGCGGAGATCACTGAGATTCCATCATATCATGGTCTGACAGATATCCAGGACTTCCTTGAGCAGTTTGAGCAACAGATTCCTTACGAGCAAAGGATCGCAGCTATGGACCTTGCAGTACGAGCCACACCTGCAAGATGGTGGTATGCGCATAAAGAGAATATCGCATCATGGGATGATATTAAAAGATTGATGGCGATCAGATTTTTTGTCGACAAAGAGTACGTGCAGCAGAAGTACACAGGAGAAACTGATCCTAGGGCACACATTCAGACATGTGAACAAAACTGGTCGGACATTCCCAAGGATGAATGGGTTCACAGATTCATTCACACATTGGACACAGTTCCAAGGAACTGGTACATAGAGACCGATTTGCACAAGGGGACGACCACATGGTCACTTATGACAGACAGTTTCCTACTCACCTTCGTGTTTGAATCAGAACATCCAAGTATTGCTCAGGCCCTAGACATAATCAAGATCAAGATATTTGAAGACTGTACCATCTCAGTGCAGGCTCAACCTGAGTGGGCCATCCAGTTGCAAGCCGCGCTAGAGTGCTATAATTTCGTAGCAAAGCCAGACAATGAAGATAAGAATGAGGATGAGGATCCTCACAACACCAAAATTCCGGAGTCAGAAGGGACTCGCGATGTTGGGGGACCACAGTTAGAGATTCCAGCAATCACTGAGCCCATCAAGATTAAAATGATTAATATTGGCATAGATGCAGAACCTAAGTTTGCCTCTATTGGAGACTATTGGAACGATGAAATAGTCGGACAAATTGCAGATTTGTTACATGACTATCAGGACCTATTTCCCGCCAAGTTCACAAAGATGAAGGAAATAGTTGGAGACCTGGGAGTTATGAGGATACCATTGAAGAAGGATGCTAGACTAGTCAAGCAGCGCCCATATAGATTGAATCCACGCTACAAAGAAAAAGTAAAGGACAAAATCGATAAGATGCTAGCAGCAGGCATCATTGAGCCGGTAGAAGAAAGCGAATGGGTTAGCCCCATGGTCGTGCAAGAGAATAAAACAAAAGGGGACATCAGGATCTGTGTCAATCTGTGCAAGCTCAATGATGCATCGCTTCATGATCCATTTTCGACACCGTTCACTGATGAGGTATTAGACAACGTGGGAGGACAGGAGGTCTACTCCTTCACTGATGGATTTTCAAGCTACCATCAGATCAGAATACATCCAGAAGATCGATCCAAGACCACCTTTGCAACAGAATGGGGCTCGTTCTAGTATACGGTAATGCGCTTTGGTCTTAAGAATGCACCAGCTATATTTTCTAGAG
Organism: Pseudotsuga menziesii; assembly: GCA_001517045.1. Taxonomy (NCBI): domain Eukaryota; kingdom Viridiplantae; phylum Streptophyta; class Pinopsida; order Pinales; family Pinaceae; genus Pseudotsuga; species Pseudotsuga menziesii. Next base: position 56,521 of record LPNX011196218.1, read on the forward strand.
TAGTAGTTGCTGTATTTAAAGAATACATTCATAAATTCTTAGAAGTATATTTTGATGATTGGACTGTATTTGGACTAATTGACAAGCATATAGGAGACTTAAGACTGATGTTAGAGAAATGTAAGCAGTACCAGATTTCTCTAAACTTGAAGAAATGTATATTTTGTGCACCATTTGGTATTTTGTTGGGTCACATTGTTTGCAGACAAGGCTTGATGGTAGATCCCGCGAAGATCGCCATCATTGTAAATCTTCCAGCACCCAAATCAGTCAAGCAACCGAGGACAGTACTTGGTCATACTGGGTACTACAGAAAGTTCATCAAGGGCTATGCAAAGATTACAGCACCAATGGAGAAATTGCAAAAGAAAGATGTAAAATTCCTATGGAATGAGGAATGTCAGCAGAGTCTAGACACACTTAAAGAAAATATGGTTACAGCACCCATCTTAGTATTTCCAGACTGGACTAAGACATTTCATGTACATGTGGATGCGTCTAGCATCGCATTAGGGGTTGTTTTAACACAACCAGGTGAAGGGGACATTGACCATCCTATCGCATACTCCAGTAGAAAGCTCTCGACAGCAGAAAAGAACTACACCACAACAGAAAGAGAAGGCCTAGCTATGGTGTACGCACTCCAGAAGTTCAGGCACTACCTGTTGGGTGCCTCGTTTAAGATGTTCACTGACCATTCCGCGTTAAAGTATTTGGTCAATAAGACAGTGTTAGGGGGGAGAATCTGCAGATGGTTACTCCTCTTTCAGGAGTATGATTTTGAAATCATCGTGAAACCAGGAAGACTGAATGCCGGAGCTGATCATCTATCGCGGATAGACTCAGGAGAAGAGCCAAGTAACCTAGATGACAATCTGCCAGATGCGCCGTTGTTTTCTATCCAGATCGCAGATGAGTACTATGCCGATATTATTCAATTTCTCACTACAGGAGTAGCACCTGATGAGTTTACTAAGCAGCAAAAGAAGCAGTTGGTTGTTAAAGCAGCAGACTTCACCCTCATCACAGGACACCTATACAAGTTAGGTCCGGATGAAGTTCTGCGCAGATGTGTGATGCCGCATGAAAAAGACGCTATTATCAAAGAGGCACATTCAGGAACCGCAGGAGGTCATTTCGCAGGAAAGCCGATTGCGCAGAAAATCCTGGAGATAGGATTATGGTGGCCTACGTTGCATAAAGACACCAAGGGATTTTGCAGATGCTGTGATATCTGCCAAAGGGTAGGAAAACCCTCTCGACGCGATGAAATGCTGCTGCGACCGCAGGTCATGCTGCGTGCATTCGACAAATGGGATATAGGTTTTGTGGGTCCTATCAACCCACCAGGAAAGCGCACTGGTGTGAGATATATTATCACTGGAACAGAGTACCTCACCAGATGGGCAGAGGCAAAAGCAGTAAGAAATTGTGATGTTGCTACACCCGCAAAGTTCCTTTTTGAAAACATCATCAGTAGATTTCGATGCCCAGTAATTTTGATGAGTGATCAAGGCACACATTTCTTGAACAGCACTATTGAGGCATTGACAGAAGAATTCCAGATTCAGCACCATAACAGCACTCCCTACCACCCCTAGGCTAATGGTACGGTGGAGGCCTTTAATAATATTTTAGAAAATGCTCTTACTAAGATCTGCAATAGCCAAAGGAATGATTGGAAACTCAGAGTTAACAATGTATTATGGGCGTACAGGACCACATGCAAGAAAATTACGGGACACACACCTTTCAGCTTGGTGTATGGACAGGAGGCTGTTATGCCTATGGAGTATATTCTTCCCAATTTAAGAATCGCTCAGATTACCGGGATGACTGATATAGACACAGTCGAGGAAAGGCTAGCACAGCTGCTTGCCTTAGAAGAAGACATATTCATCGTCGAATTCCATCAGAAAGTGCAGAAGGCACGAGAAAAAGCTTGGCATGACAGACACATTAAGAATAATACTTTCCAGATCAAAGACCTAGTGCTCCTCTATGACAGCAAATTCATTAAGTTTCCAGGAAAGTTCAAGACGCATTGGCTGGAGCGATATCAGATACAGCAAGTCACAGAGGGAGGTGCCGTTCAGCTCAGCCAGCTGAATGGGGAGCTTCTTCCCACATGGATTAATGGCAGTAGGCTTAAGCTCTATAGTGATAGCCACCCCGCCTCTCAGCCCTAGCTTAGCCAGTTTATGGTGGTGCAGATGTCCAGTGTAGTTGAAAGGAGGCATCTCACCGGGAACTAGTCTACACCGGCAGGTATTATTCTAAGTATGAGGAATCGCATCAGGTCGGTTCATATAAAAAAAAAATACAAAAAAATTGTTTTACGCAGGTGATGCGGAGTCGCATCGCGGCAGTGCGATGTTCCCCGTGCCACGTACTCAGTTTTGCAACCGACAAAGAGCCAGTCAATTCAGCATCTGATAGGTAGTTAATGAGGAAATGACCGGTATATTTTACCGTAGATTTGGCAGCAGTATAATAAATTTTTCCAGATTTAGCAAATCTCCGACGAGAGCTAAGTTTGTTACAGAGTGCTGTGATTTTCAGAAGTTGCAGCCATTGCACGACCGCCGTTTTGTACTAAGAGGGTTCTATCTGAGGACGAACCTCTAGAAGACATGCCGAGACACTTCGACCCTGGTGGCCGTAGGTCCGCCATGACGACGCCGCCTAGGGTTGCGAAATTAAGTACATCACAAGTCAGACAGCCACCAAGGATGAAGAGTCAAGTGCCAGAAGTAGAAGTTGTCACCAAAATATCTGCTAAGGAGAAGAAGAACGTCGAGCCGATCACTGAAGATAAGAAAGCAGAGCAGAAGAATGATGAGAAGAAATCTCCCGCTGGCAGAAAGTAAAAATGAGAAAAAGAAAGCAACGGGAGAAGGTCGCCGACCTATCTGATCAGCTAAGAGAAGCACAAGAGATTGCAAAGGCAACGAAATCAAAATCTGACGATCAGAGGCAGCATGTGTACCTAGAGCACCTCGAAGAGAAGAAAAGTGGAAGAGGACAGCAAACCCAGCAGACGGTAGAATTCCAGAACGCAGACAAAGGCTTGTTCTCGGAACGAAATTCATGGTTTGTATCTCTTTCATATACAAGGCTCCAGACTGAAGGAAATGTTTGAGAAGGTTGGAAGATACAGATTTTCCTTGTGATAAAAGTTCTAACCCAGATAAAGAGGAAAGGATATTTGTGGAAGACCTCTCAAACACTAGAAGGTTCTTAAAAGGTTTCAGGAGCAACGAGAGCGAGACCATGGCTACGGGCGGGAAGGATAAGAGAGCCCAGTGAACCAAGTTATAGAAATTACAAAGAGCATGTCGAAGTGATGCAGAAGGAAGTCGCAGGACTTCAAGACAGGTTGCAAAGGACTTCGCAGGAAGCCAAGGCAAAGCTACAGCAGGAGAATCCTGTTGGAAGTGGCTCGAGGACGAGCCACAAGTAAGTGTTAGGGGACTGTTGGAGCAGGGTCCCGCAGCTACAGAAGAAGCTGCTAGTTTAGCGGAGAGATAAGTTTTGGCGGAAAGAAGATAAGACAGAGCTATGACGCCGTAGCACGTTTCCAGCTGCAGAGCAGAGCCGAAAACCATGACTTTTAAGATAGAGAAGTCAAGAAAGGAAACGGTACCTGAGCGGCCGAGAAGAGAGAGCTCACCCACTGCATTAAAGGCAGTGGCAGAAGACAGGAGGGCTCAGCGACCCTCATAAAGGAGAAGGAGCAACGAGGCTGAAGCATTGAAGGCAAATGACAGAAAAGTGAAGCAGTGCATAGTACCCATGATCAGTGCCGGGAAGCATGGAAGACTGCAGAGAGCTGTGGTGTGACGGAAAGCGGCTACCTCAAGTACAGATATGGCCGACTGTCACTAGTTAGGGTTTGGGTTACTGTTGGGACAGGCCCACAGTGTTGTAATGGCAGGACCTTCGGGCTGCCTATAAAGGGATATATTTTGTATTGTAAAAGGTTGGCATTTTCGGCATTTTCGACCATCCAGCTAGTCGGATAACATATAGTTAGCCATTGAGTCTGTTAGCTCATAGTTATCTCGTATTGTAATAGAGTTGAGCTTTGGTTCTATTATTAGAGGTAGCAATCTTACTGTAACTAGTAGCTGGCTTATAGAGTATGCATGTAACGATCCGCAGGGATCGACAGAGAGGGAAGAGTATATTGTAGAGAGCAATATAGAGAAGAAAAGAGATCTAAGAGAGAAGATCTTGAGCTGCATATGCGGTGCAACAGAACTGTGTTTTACCTTCCCCCGAGCTATAGTAAAAACATAGTTCTGTGGAAGTAACTTCCATCCTGGAGGTGAACCACGTTAAAATCAAGTGTTATGTGATTGGGTTATGTGTTATGTTTACTTATGCATTTCTCAGGCATTTCATGGACTTTTTTTACAGTTTAATGAATGAAGGTGTTAATCAGTTCACAGTAATATAGAAGGATAAACATAAGTCAAAGTCTTTGGCATGTTGTATGTGGTTCATTTATGCTTTGCGTGAAACAGTCACTAGTTGCAGTATTGAATAGCCTTGTATGTTAAGTCTTGCACGTCGACACGAGCAACGCTAAGTGCGCTAAACCGCGGAGGTAGGATATCACAGAGAGGTGATACCGCACCGGCAGAGGAGCTGCGGTGCGCGATACCGCAGGTTGAGGACTTAGATTTGGGCAGGAGCTGCGTGTCGCACGGTGCACGGCGACGCGGTAAGGCTGGAGATATCGTGAGTCAGGGAAAGTGCGTGACATAGAAAAGGACCGCACGACAGTATAAAGGAACATCCCGCGGCTAGAAGAGCTACGAGACGAGGAGAGCACGCGATGCGCAGAGAAAGAGACCTCGTAGCCAGGGGAACTGCGAGCCGCAAGTAGGATTGCCACAGAACCTGGTCCAAGACACTTGAGTCCTTGGCCAACCCATTAGAATCATTTCGGGTGAGACTTCAAGCCGCTTTGCGGTCTGTCGCCGAAAGGGCTAGTGAGCTAGGGGTGTTGTTTGTTGATTATAGTAAACCCGAGTCTGCCCACCACAGCCAACATTGGGCATGGACCCTGAAGCACATGATTGATGGGATGTTTTGTGTTGAGCGACGATCTCTGGAGCACATGGGTAATTGATGTTTTGTGTTGAGTGAGAAGCTCTAGAGCACATGAGTATTTATATTTGTGTTAAGCGAGAAGCTATGGAGCACATGAGTTTTGAGACATTTATGTTGATCAGGAAGCTCTGGAGCACATGAAAAGATAAATTGGAAGTGTTGGGCATAAGCCCTGGAGCCTTCCAAGTTGATGTTGAGCTTAAGCTATGGAACATCGGATCCTTTACTATTTTATCTGTAGTGTCCCCAAAAATTGAAAATGAATACAAATTTTATTAGGCTAGTCAAAACTACCTGTACTGGACATTATTGGAACTTGTGCGGAATGTGTCGTACTTTATTTATTGTACTATATAGTCATAAGTTGTTCTTATGTTCTTATTTCATATTTCTCGATGCGGTTATTAATGTATTACTTACATTGTTGTGATGTTGATTACTATGTGGATCTATGCCATATGCAATTGATGTGTATGTTATTTATTTGTTTACGTACTTTATTGACTATAACATTTGATTACTATCATATACAAAATTCTAACTTAACGTTGTTATTGGAAAAAGGGGTGGAGTGGCGGGACTAGTTTCCCTTGTAACCACCTGAGAGGTACTGTTTTCTACTTGTCTCAATAGGCTTACTTAGTACTTATGAACTAATGCATTTTTTTCACTTTGCGTGCAGGTTCACTTAGCGTCGAAAAACTGTTTATAAAAGATGAACGGCCAAGTGGTCTGTTTCGTCATTGGCACTCCGTGATACAAACCTATCCTAGTGGCGATACACTAGTTGTTTAGAAGATATTTATACCAGACTAGATGGTTTGCTAGCCTATGTTACACTGATTATTATTGCTATTATTATGGAATTTATGATAGTGACTTGGTCACTATTGCATTTCTTATCTACAGGACATAGACTTACTATGGTGTAAGGACTTATGACTTTGTTCATGCTCTAATCATATTTTTAATATATGAGTTTTAAGAGCTGGAATTCAGAGACTTGTATAAACCTTGGTCTAAAGTTTTCCATGCAATATTTCATATGGCATGGTATCATGGCTTATACCTTAGGAATTCGATCAACACTTGGGGTTTATGCATTTCATGTTGATTTGAAACAAGGTTTTATATGGTTGGAAACTATATGATTATGGGTTTTTTCCATCATTAATGGAGGCCAGGGTGGCGCCTTAAATGCGCATTGGAAAAGGTGGCATCCAAGCTTAGGCCTTGTCTCATGCATTGTGTTGGTTCATTCGCAACCTAGTTTCTTGTGCTCTACTCCTGTGTGGTATAACGGGGTGAGACTACGGTGGCTTACACATATACATTGATAGTCTAGTGTAGCAACATTATTGTGTCTACTCAGATTGTTTACAATCTGTACTCCTCATCGTGGCTTGTCTTCGCGTGTGCAGGTTGCAGGATATGAAGGGGTCGAGGTCATGGGTTTCTCTGTGTTCAAAATACATACCCAATACGCGTAAGCTCTGTTTATACAAGTTAAAAACTTGCCTCTCTTGAGTGGTGGTTGTGACTAAGTGTTGCACTCATTGGGGGTTTGAATGTTCGGTTCTAGATCCTTTTTTTTATTGCTGCCTCTAGGAAGAAGGCATGTCTGTGTACACACTGTAAGCATCATAGATGCATTAAGACTTGGGGTTTTTGTTGGGTTTCTAGATTCTTTGGGATGGAACTAATGTATTTGGCAGGGTTTTTGGTTTAAATGTTGCTCTGTGTATTGTAAACATGACTCGGAATTTATTTGGTAGGCTCTGCGTGATGTATATAAGTTTATATTATTGACATGGAGGCAGCACCATTGCTTTGCAATGGTGAAGGCTGAGTTTAACACGACTGTGTAACTCTTATTGGTTTTGATAATGATTATTTTTATGGATACAACCAGTAATTTCATACTGTGTTGGTTTCATGGCTATTATTCTTATTAAGGGACTGTGTGTAATCGAAATCATTTTTTGAGTTATTTTTATGGATGAATGAGTGACAATGTTGTTGCCTTGGTGCCATGCCGTATATGGAATTGTCATTCCCGCCATTAGAGCTAGGATAGTGTATTAGATAGATATTTATTGTTTTATGTTTAAGCTGTGTAATTATAATGTAAGAGCCAACTATGGGTGTAACCCTTTGTTTGGACAGTCGTCGTTGTTGGTAATCATTGATAGGTTTTAATGGGTACTATGTTTTGAGTTGTAAGCCAAAGGGCTATAGCCTTGGAAGGAACCTTCCAAAGGATGTCGGGCTAATGCATAGCGTTGACAGGGTTTTAGATTTTGGTATTTTGATTTGAAAGTTTGGATAAGTAAAACGTCGAGGGCCATAGTTATAGTGTGTGTTTTCATTGGGTCTTTCGACCTTTGTGCAGAGATTTGATTTATTTAAATTACAGCCTGCGTATATGTAATATAGCATGGCTTTTATTGTTGGAATGCTACAGCGCGAGGACAAAATCCTACAGGATTCATTCACAAAGATTTGTAAATAAAATAAACCCTACAGGAATCGATCCTGGGTGTTGAAGAAATTGTCATTGATGCCGACATGGACTTGCAGTGGCCCTACGGGATGTCCTTGGACCTTTCTAGGGTCATGATGATGTGGTCATGAGGTCTAGGAGATGGACCTAGTGTAATTAAGATTTGGCATCCATATTTGATGGCACACTTGGTTGCTTATTATCAAGGGTTTGAAGATGGAAGGTTGTTGATGATATATGGTTCTATCTATGATCATGGAGGTGGAGCCCATGGACATTTTTGAAGAAGACCTTAATATGTGAAGAAGTCCCTTATGTTGATGACCTGACCCAAGCCACTTGAAGTTTAAAATAGTCAAAGTAAATGGTGAAGTCAGCCCAGTCAAAAGGTTAAAAAAATAATAATAATAATAACATCCTTAAGGTGGCCCTAATGTGGTTTGAAGAAAGTTTTTTTTTTATATAAAACATTAATAAATAAATTTCATTACAAATACAAATGGGGTGAGGTGAAATTAGAAGGATGGTTTAAAATAAAATAATAATTAAAAATTAAAATACAAAAAATATACATACCTTTTTGACCTAAGTCTGGCCTTATTTTATGGATATGGACAACCTTAAATGTGTATATATTAACAAATATTCTCTCACTCCATGTGCATATAAGGAATATCAAGGTGAAGAAGCTCGCTAGCTTGACTGAGGCAGCCGTGGTGGACTGAGGAAATTTCGGGTGTTCTTCTCTATCTCTGAGATTTTTCAGTAGACTGAGCCGCTGGCCTGTTTTGAAGTTTTATGTATGGGGTATTATTGTTTTATTCCCATGAAATTGAACAGTCAGGTTTGCATTTTCGTTTTTCTATGGAAGTCGTAGGTAGTATGGCGGATTGATCTTGCAAACTCAGTTGTCTGGGAAAGTAAAATGCCGAAGGAGACTTCCAGCTTATGACAAAAGATATTTCCCGCTCGATGAAAGATCTCTTGGCCCCACAAACGTTTGCAATTTGGAGGCGACCAGTTCCTCTCCTGTAATTTTGAACTCGGCTACTTTCTGCTCTGTCGGCCGCGGGTTTTCTAGCTTCGAAGATGTACATATAGCAAGAGTCGAAATGTCATTTTTTGATTGATTGTTGTGGGAAGAGTTGGTAATGAAATGCTTACAAATGAAGCTAGAGAAGTTGCAAGCCATTCGCAGGGTCTGTTCAATCGGACAACTAGATCATTAGAAGCTGGGATCAAGCCCGTATATGTTTTCTTTTGATGGAAAGCTCCGAGACTTGAAAAAGGAAGAATTTTCGATTAATGTGCACGGATATCTCAAGAACCCTGTGGGCTGCTGATTGTTATGGCTATGAATTTTTAAAGCTAAATTTTAGATTTGAGGAACCCGATTTTTTTTTGGAAAGGTGTTAGAGAGGCTGCTTTGTCTTGAACTGTCTAAAGTCTTGCTTCCAGCAAGGAGGCTCGTAATTTTGAGGTTTTGAGTTTGAAAATTTGTCTTGGCTGTTCTAGAAAATGGAGTAAATTTGTATGTTGTAATTGGAGGGATAAGGAAACCAGTTTACTTGGTGGACTAGATTGAATATTGGCTCTGCAATGTTTTGTGCTGTGCATCTAGAGGAATTTCATTTGCATCTATTATCAGAAAGGAGGGTGCTGTCGCGGTATCGACAGTGTCAGTCTCATTCAAATTAAAAGAGTTAAGTAGGTACATGGAACAGGTGAAACATTAACAAACCATGTTGCTTATCAGCAGATGCCCATGTACAATCTACCAACCAAGATCCTTTGTCGTTTCATTGATCTGCAATTGAAAGCTGCACATGAGACAGACGAAGTGTATGCCCAGATTACTTTAGTTCCAGTGACAAGGAAAAATGAGCATTTGCAGTGATGTGGCCCAAGTGGATACTCCCTCTATCTTTTTGAGGTTATGATTTTCTTTGGTGATTTCCAGGCTCTACAAAATTGTGAATTGATGGAAAGACAATCATTCGCTACAGCTGGGATCCGGAGGAGAAAGGGTATTTTGTCATTGTAGATTGTTTTGTTTTTATCAGAAGTTTGAAAGCTATTCTCTTCCTCGAGCTGGAGGAGGAATTCAGTCGTGGTTTCTACTGCGGTGATATTTTTTTTAATTACGCGGGAAGTGATTCAATGTAGTCGAAGTAGAAGACAAGTCGTTCATGAGAAGACTATGCTAAGCTGACATGAGCAAATTGTATTGACATGACAGAGATGAGCAGACAAAGTTAATCTGACAAAAACAAACTTACATGAGCAGAGTTAGATGAATTGTAGAATGTTGTTAGTGACAGGCTAGTGAGCAGCTCAACAGTTTTGTGACTGTGGTGTGGATAAATTGATGACATTAGTGTATAGCAGAGTGAAAATGTTGATCAGTACATACATGGTAGAGGGATGATGACAAGGATGATGATTTTGTTTGAAGAAGGTATACAAAGCCCTATTGCAAAATCAAGACTTCAGGACAGTCGCCTATCTCTGGGTAACACAAATTCTGATCAAGGTATGACTATCTTTGAGGCTTAACTATATGCATATTCAAGCTTATAGGTAGCCAGAGGTATTCTTATTTTAAATATCATTGTGAAGTTCATTATGATGAACTATGGACAAAGGTGGATCTCAACTGAAGTATGATGTATGACACATCTTAGAGCAGCAAGAAAATTGTATATGACCAGACTTGCATGAGCAGTATATGAGTAATCCTCTTCATGATTGATAACTTGATGACATTTAAAGTCTTTGTCAATAACCTGGTTTGATTTGACATTGGCAGCAACATTGATTTGACAGTTTGCGATAATTTGACAGCTGAAAGGATTGTGACATGACTAGTGACGGATGTTGAGCAGATTGATTTGATGATGATGCTAACAACAATTTGATGGACAGTATGATGTATTCATGGTTATGGTATTCCTGACAGAATGATGATGAACAACTGATGTGATGAGCAGCGTTGATGATGTGATAGAGATCTCGTGTGTATGATGACTTGACAGTGAGAATCATTGATGATGATGCTTAAGCAGCATAAGAACAGACTAGAGTGTTGAGCAGATGATCAGCAGTATTAACCAGCAGTACAACAGATTAAAGAGACAAGAGATTGATGAAATGATGTGACAGTAAGATTTAATGTAAATGCAAGCTTGACTTGCTTTTGAGGTTAGGATACCTCAAACCCTTCTTAGCAGGGTCTAAGAAAACCAGGCAGGGTCCTGGATGCAGAGTAGGTGCTCTATGTATTAGTAGGTGCTGATTTTTCCAAACAATTGTAGCCAAACCAAAACTAATATAAAAAATTACAAATTTATATGGTGTGGTGTTCTTCTGTGTTATGGTTCTTGATGATTTAAATGCTTATGCTATGTGAATGATAAAGTGAAATGAAATGATTATGAGATTAATGGAATGATGAATTTATAGCTAACTGTGATAAGCTAAGAAAATTTTAAAATTGGCTTCACACTGATTCACCCCCCCTCTCAGTGTCTACAATTGGTGTCAGATCCCAGGCCTTCGTCACAATCCTAGCAAGCTTGAAGGAGATCCTTAGACACAATGGAGGAAAAGAAAGAGTCATCAAGCAATGACGTCCCTATACTTGATATTACAGATTATTTCAGTTGGAGTAGCAAAATGAAGGCTTATCTGAAGAAGTTTGGGATTTGGGAAATTGTCATCAATCCACCCGCTCCATCAAACAAGAAAGGAAAACCAGCTGCACAGAAGGAAGCGAAGAAGGACAACACTATAGCCTTGAATTTCCTCATGGATGGACTTCCCAGCTTAGTGAAGGAAAGTGTAGGAGAGTACACTTCGGCAAAATACCTATGGTTCAAGTTGGAGAGTGAGTATCAGAAGGCAAGACCAGAACTCGAAAAGATAGATCAGAAATCAGAAGACAAGCCCCCAGAAGAGCTAAATCAAGAAGAAGATAAACAAGAAGAGGACTCTAGTAAAGGTATGGACTCTTGTGATTATAATGATAGCTTGTGTGATGAAATTGAGAAGGTTCTTGCAGAAGATGATGAAAGGCTATCAAATACTGCACATCAGATACATCTCACATTGCTAAATATTGATCTTAGAGCCAATTGGTTCCTAAACACAGTGAATATGAACCAAAGTGATTTCACAAAGTTCAAAAAGGAAATATTGGACTCCTTGAATGAATATCAGCAGAAGACCATGTCAATGAAAGTGTTGCTTCTAAAGCTCAAAGACAAGGACAAAGAGTTGCAAAATCAAATGAAAGACAAGGATGCTGAAGTTGAACAATTAAAGACTGAATTGATCAGTCAAAAGGAAGAATCAGAAAAGCCTACTCAAGAGCTTGAAGAAACTAGAGAGGTCAATCATGATCTGAAGACACAGCTGGAGGAAGCCAAGAGGATAGATGAAATATTGAAGAGTCAGCTAGAAGAAAAGGAGGAGACAGTCCAGAAGTTGGAATTGGAGGTAGTTGGTCTCAGGAAGAAAGGTAAGAAGAATGAAGCCTTGGTCAAGCTCCAGGATAGTTCAATTGTCCTAGATAAGATCTTAGATTACCAAAGATATCCACTCGACAAAACTGGTCTTGGTTACAAGAAGAACAAAGAAAAATATGAAGATGACACTTGGTCTCTGAAGACTCCAGAAGCAGGTCCATCAACATCCAAAGCTGCTCCCCAGGCACCTGCACATGACAACAAGGATTTTGGAAGTTCAAAGATGAAACAAGGAGTTAGGTCTGGCAATTTCATAAAGGAAACAACTACAAGACCCAAGTATGAAATTGGTTTCAATGGTTATTGTTATTTTTGTTCTAACTTTGGTCATAAGGCTATGGATTGTAGATTCTATGGAAGAAGAAGGGCTGGAAGCCCCAATGACTCAGTTAGATGTTGGACATGCAATCAAGTCGGACATGTTGCTACCACATGTCGCACAATGAGATGCTGCTCCTGCAGTGGGTTTGGACACAAAGCCCATGAATGTGCCAGTCAAAGAAGTCAAGCAAGAAGGAGTACTCCATACACATCATCAAGAAGATTTGAAGATCAGAAGACAAATGTCTATAGTCAAGGACACTCTCAAGCATGGAGAAATGAAGTTGATCAAAGAAGTGTTGGAAGTTCCAACAGCTCAGTCAGATGTTGGTCATGCAACAATGTTGGTCACATTGCTATACAGTGTCGTACGATGAGGTGTTATAGCTGCAGTGGCCTTGGGCACAAAGCTCAAGATTGTTGGAGTACATGAAAAAAATCCTTGAGAAGTTACCTAGAAAACTCATCAGGGAAAGCCAGTACAAATGAAGGAACAAATGATCAAAGGATAGATGCCAAGAAGCAAGTATGGATGAGGAAGATAGAGCACTTGCAGATAGGAGAGGTTGATCAGAACAGGGAGGATGGCTGCCATACGGCAAGCCAAGTGTAAGGTCTCTCAAAGACCGTAACACACCTTGAGTTCATGAGGCTGGAGAATGAACTCAAAGGAGAAAATATGGTTACTCCAGGCATAGAGACATGTCTTAGGATCATGCATATTGACAAGGGGAGCAAATACTAGTTAGCAGTGATCAAAGATCTCAGACACAGGTATGTGGACACCCTTTTCCATTGATGCCAAAGGGGGAGAAATGAAAACAAAGGGAGATATGAAGACAAAAGGGAAGCATGCTCATAGGGGGAGCATGAGTTGTTGTCATCAATGACAAAGGGGGAGATTGTTGAAGAAATTGACATTGATGACAACATGGACTTGCAGTGGCCCCACGGGATGTCCTTGGACCTTTCTAGGGTCATGATGATGTGGTCATGAGGTCTTGGAGATGGACCTAGTGTAATTAAGATTTGGCATCCATATTTGATGGCACACTTGGTTGATTATTATCAAGGGTTTGAAGATGGAAGGTTGTTGATGATATATGGTTCTATTTATGATCATGGAGGTGGAGCCCATGGACATTTTTGAAGAAGGCCTTAATATGTGAAGAAGTCCCTTATGTTGATGACCTGACCCAAGCCGCTTGAAGTTTAAAATAGTCAAAGTAAATGGTGAATTCAACCCAGTCAAAAGGATAAAAAAAATAATAATAATAACATCCTTAAGGTGGCCCTAATGTGGTTTGAAGAAAGTTTTTTTTTATATAAAACATAAATAAATAAATTTCATTACAAATACAAATGGGGTGAGGTAAAATTAGAAGGATGGTTTAAAATAAAATAATAATTAAAAATTAAAATACAAAAAATATACATACCTTTTTTACCTAAGTCTGCCCTTATTTTATGGATATGGACAACCTTAAAGGTGTATATATTAACAAGTATTCTCTCACTCCATGTGCATCTAAGGAATAGCAAGGTGAAGAAGCTCGCTAGCTTGACTGAGGCAGCTATGGTGGACTGAGGAAATTTCGGGTGTTCTTCTCTATCTCTGATATTTTTCAGTAGACTGAGACGCTGGCCTGTTTTGAAGTTTTATGTATGGGGTATTATTGTTTTATTCCCATGAAATTGAACAGTCAGGTTTGCATTTTCGTTTTTCTGTGGAATTCGTAGGATTACGGCGGATTGAGCTTGCAACATCAGTTTTTTGGGAAAGTAAAATGCCGAAGGAGACTTCCAGCTTATGACAGAAGATATTTCCCACTCGATGAAAGATCTCTTGGCCCCGCAAACGTTTGCAATTTGGAGGCGACCAGTTCCTCTCCTGTAATTTTGAACTCGACTGCTTTCTGCTCTCTCGGCCACGGGTTTTCCAGCTTCAAAGATGTACATATAGCAGGAGTCGAAATGTCATTTTTTGATTGATTGTTGTGGACAGAGTTGGTAATGAAATGCTCACAAATGAAGCTGGAGAAGTTTTAAGCCATTCGTAGGGTCTGTTCAATCGGACAATTAGATCATTAGAAGCTGGGATCAAGCCTGTATATGTTTTATTTTGATGGAAAGCTCCGAGACTTGAAAAAGGAAGAATTTGCAGTTAATGTGCATGGATATCTCAAGAACCCTGTGGGCTGCTGATTGTTATGGCTATGAATTTTTAACCTAAATTTTAGATTTGAGGAACCCGAATTTTTTTGGAAAGGCATTAGAGAGGCTGCTTTGTCTTGAACTGTCTAAAGTCTTGCTTCCAGCAAGGAGGCTCGTAATTTTGAGGTTTTGAGTTTGAAACTTTGTCTTGGTTGTTCTGGAAAATGGAGTAAATTGTTATGTTGTAATTGGAGGGATAAGGAAACCAGTTTACTTGGTGGACTGGATTGAATATTGGCTTTGCAATGTTCTGTGCTGTGCATCTAGAGGAATTTCATTTGCATCTATTATCAGAAAGGAGGGTGTTGTCGCGGTACCGACAGTATCAGTCTCATTCAAATTAAAAGAGTTAAGTAGGTACATGGAACAGGTGAAACATTAACAAACTAGGTTGCTGATCAGCAGATGCCCATGTACAATCTACCACCCAAGATCCTTTGTCGTTTCATTGATCTGTAATTGAAAGCTGAACATGAGACAGATGAAGTGTATGCCCAGATTAATTTAGTTCCAGTGACAAGGCAAAATGAGCCTTTGCAGTGATGTGGCCCAAGTGGATACTCCCTCTAGCTTTTTGAGGTTATGATTTTCTTTGGTGATTTCCAGGCTCTGCAGAATTGTGAATTGATGGAAACACAATCATTCGCTATAGCTGGGATCCAGAGGCGAAAGTGTATTTTGTCATTGTAGATTGTTTTTTTCTTTCAGAAGTTTGAAAGCTGCTCTCTTCCTCGAGCTGGAGGAGGAATTCAGTAGTGGTTTCTACTGCGGTGATAATTTTTTTAATTACGTGGGAAGTGATTCAATGTAGCCGAAGTAGATGACAAGTCGTTCATGAGAAGACTATGATAAGCTGACATGAGAAAATTTTATTGACATGACAGAGATGAGCAGACTGAGTTAATCTGACAAAAACAAACTTACATGAGCAGAGTTAGATGACTTGTAGAATGTTGTTAGTGATAGGCTAATGAGCATCTCAACAGTTTTGTGACTGTGGTGTGGATAAATTGATGACATTAGTGTATAGCAGAGTGAAAATGTTGATCAGTGCAGGAATGGTAGAGGGATGATGGCAAGGCTGATTCTTTTGTTTGAAGAAGGTATACAAAGCCCTATTGCAAAATCAATACTTTAGGACAGTCGCCTATCTCTCAGTAACACAAAGTTTGATCAAGGTATGACTATCTTTGAGGCTTAACTATATGCATATTCAAGCTTATAGGTAGCCAGAGGCATTCTTATTTTAAATATCATTGTGAAGTTCATTATGATGAACTATGGACAAAGGTGGATCTCTACTGAAGTATGATGTATGACACATCTTAGAGCAGCAGGAAAATTGTATATGACCAGACTTGCATGAGCAATATATGAGTAATCCTCTTCATGATTGATAACTTGATGACATTGACAGTATTTGTCAATAACCTAGTTTGATTTGACATTGGTAGCAACATTGATTTGATAGTTTGCGATAATTTGACAGCTGAAAGGATTGTGACATGACTAGTGACAGATGTTGAGCAGATTGATTTGATGATTATGCTAACAACAATTTGATGGGCAGTATGATGTATTCATGGTTATGGTCTGCCTGACAGAATGATGATGAACAACTGATGTGATGAGCAGCGTTGATGATGTGAGAGAGATCTCTTGTGTATGATGACTTGACAATGAGCAGCGTTTATGATGATGCTTAAGCAACATAAGAACAGACTAGATTGTTGAGTAGATGATCAGCAGTATTAACCAGCAGTAGAACATATTAAAGAGAAAAGTGATTGATGAGATGATGTGACAGTAAGCTTTAATGTAAATGCAAGTTTTACTTGCTTTTGAGGTTAGGATACCTCAAACCCTTCTTAGAAGTGTCTAAGAAAACCAGGCAGGGTCCTGGATGCAGAGTAGGTGCTCTATGTATCAGTAGGTGTTGATTTTTCTAAACGGTTGTAGCCAAACAAAAACTAATATAAAAAGATTACAAATTTATATGGTGTGGTGTTCTTCTGTGTTATGGTTCTTGATGATTTAAATTCTTATGCTGTGTGAATGATAAAGTGAAATGAAATGATTATGAGATTAATGGAATGATGAATTTATAGCTAACTGTGATAAGCTAAGAAAATTTTAAAATTGGCTTCACACTGATTCACCCCCCCCCCTCTTAGTGTCTACATTGGGTCATTTATGGTTGCGAGGGTTTATAATTATATGGATGTGATTTGGGCATAACACCTACAGAATCAATCCTATGACCTCTATGTAATTAGGTTTGGTTTTTAAATGATTATTATGCATAACATTATGGTTAATTTAATTTCATTGGGTTTTTCTTTATGGCAAGTGATTCTTATAGTGTGGTTTGTAAATATTTAAAGGTTTGGTTTATTATGTTGATAGTTGTTTAATGCATATGATTCTGTAGATGTTAGTTGGTAATATAAATATCTGGTTTGATTTTTAATGTGGAGCATTGATAACTCATAAATCGTGGACCATTAAGTGGTCTCGATACTTGGACTGTAGATTCAACTTATGAATTATTTGGTAAATGAAAAATGACATTGATTAACCTTAGTTCTTTGTAGAAATTATTACAGACCTCAAAGGTCTTTGTTGTGTTTTATTTTAGCTTTAATACTTTGTATTGATGGATATTCTTAAGTATAGAATAATATGTTTATAATATTGCTTACTTAGAATACAATTTTGTTTACTATACTTTGGTTAACTGTGTTTTATATTTATGTTTGTTTATAGATGAACCTAAAATAGACTTTTGAGTTCTAAACATAGTTCTGCTGGCAATATGAAATCTGCCAGTAGAGTTCATAGGTAAATAAACACATAGGCACTGTTAGAAACATTCCTAGGGTTTAGGAAAACAAAGCTCAAACTATGAAGAAATACATAACTAAGTATTGCAGAAATAAACCATAATTATTTCTTTAAACAATAATTAATTTACAAACTTGGGGTCTATAAATAAATGTAATCCCTTAAAGATTTTGACAGGAAAACAATAGTAAACATAGGATTATAATTTAAACATAAACACTTGCATATTCTAACTAGAAATCATACTAGATAATGAAATATAGGAAGCCAAGAACCTCATGTCTGGAAGGTGAAGCTGTCCCAATGGTTGAAACCTGCACACTCAATTATCCAACATTAACAATTCATAGGCAGATCTGACCTCTATATAGATGACCGAATCGCTTGGGGACTACCACGTTCCACCCAACCATGACCTGAAACCGTTCCTGGTTTTAATCCATATCCCCCCGAGTTGGTTCCAACATGCAAGTAGCTTAGAGCTCCTAAGGTAGGGCTTCCCTATCTGGTATATCAGGGTTGGATCTGTTCTACTTTTTCCTCTTAGGAAAATGTTCTCCAAGAACTCTCTTGAGAATAATCAGGCAAAATAATGACTCCAAAAAGATGGAAGAGATCCCCAAGCCTCTCCTTGGCTTGCGACATTATAGACAAAATTTTCAGTCAAAGGGGCAATTAAATCAAGAATCATTTGATTTCTTGATTTAACCCTTTTTATTTAATTTAGGTACTTTTAACTAGTTCCTAATTGGACTTTTGTAGGTATTATACTATTTAATTTTTCTTTTTGTAATAATAATAATAGATAGAGCTTTTCCTTCTTTCTTACATTATTAATATTATTACTATGCTTACTCTTTATACATACCATGTATAAAATATATAATAATATATTATTTGTTAACATTTGTCTTAGGGTATCATATATTGTGATCCCTAAACTTATGACACTTTCTTCATTAAGGTCATCAAGTAGGTGGCTAAGTCTACTAGGCGAGGCAACTCTAAACATCCTTGTATGTTGGATTCCCTCATATAACATGGTAGTTCTTCAGTACTTAATGAGATACATAAATTCGAAACTTCATTTAATCAATTATAAATAAGTGAGATGAGATCAATATTTTTCTCGAGATGTTTTCACTTAGAATTATTAATTCTTTTCAGTAACTCCTAACACTTATCCAGAGCCCATACTCAATGCTAAAAACAGGGAGTTACAAACTTAGTGCATTCTAGAGCTCCTCGCTCAACACTAATGCTAGGATGTACTTGTAATATACACCTAGGTATACAATTGCAAAGGATCCAATGTTCCAGAGCTTATTCTCAACATCAACATGGAAGGCTCTAGGGCTTATGCCCAACACTTCCAATTTATATTTTCATGTATTCCAGAGCTTCATGCTCAACACAAATGTCTCAAAAATCATGTGCTCCAAATATTCTCTCTCAACACCAATATAAGTACTCATGTGCTCCAGAGCTTCTTGCTCAACACAAAACATCAATTTACCCATGTGCTCCAGAGCTTTATGCTGAACACAAAAAATCTCATCAACCATTTGCTTCACGGTCCACACCCAACACAATCACACATATATATATCATATGCAATTGGCTTACTCCCAATATATCAAACAAATCATCATGTTCATATGCAGTGGGTTCTTTGACCCAGTATATCAAAATAAAACATCAAGGTAACATCATAATCAATGGGGTCATTCCCATAAGGGATAGGTCCAACTTCGGTATATTACAGTATCCCTAGGTGTATCCTACAAGTACATCCTAGAATTAGTGTTGAGGGAGGAGCTCTGGAATTGCATTAATTTTGTAAGTCTCTATTTTTAGCGTTAAGTATGGGCTCTAGATAAGTGCTAGGAGTTACTGAAAAGAATTAATTATGTCGAGTGAAAACAACTTGAATAAAACATTGATTTCATCTGACTTATTTATAAGTGATTAAATTAAATTTCAAATTTCCGTATCTCATCAAGTACTAAAGAACTACCATGTTATACGATGGAATCCAACAAGCAAAGATGTTTAGAGTTGCCTAGCATAGTAGACCTAACTACCTACATGACGGCCTTAGTGAAGAAAGTGTCATAAGTTTAGGGATCATGTTATATGATACCTAAAGACAAATGTTAACAAATAACACACACACACACACACACAAGTAAGCATAGTAATAATATTAATAGTATAAGAAGGAAAGAAAGACTCCATTTTTTATTATTATTACTAAAAGATAATTAAATATTATAATACCTACAAAAGTCCAAAGGAACTAGTTAAAAGTTCCTAAGTTAAATATTAAAGTGCCTAAATTAAATAAAACGGTTAAATGAAGAAATCAAATGATTCTTGATTTAACTGCCCCTTTGACTGAAAAGTATGCCTATAAAGGCCCAAGCCAAAGAGAGGCTTTAGGATCTTCCATCTTTTTGAAATACATTTTCTGCTTGATTATTCTCAAGAGAGTTCTTGGAGAAAATTTTCCTAAGAGAAAAAAGGAGAACTGATTCAGAACCTGATATCGCAGTTAGGGAAACCTTATTTTTGGAGCTCTAAGCTAATTGCATATTGGAACCAGCTCGAGGGGATCTGGATTAAAACCAGGAACGGTTCTGGGTCATGGCTGGGTGGAATGTGGTAGTTCCCAAGTGATTCAGTTATCTATACAGAGGTCATATTTGTCTGTGAATTTGTTAATGCTAGGTAATTGAGTGTGCAGGTTTTTAGCCATTGAAATAGCTTCACCTTGCAGATATGAGTTTCTTGATTTTCATTCCATTGTCTAGTATATTTCCTGTTAGAATATTTAAGGGTTTATGTTTTATTTCAAACTCTAAATCTACAATTTATCTCCTGTCTAGAATGTTTAAGGGTTTATGTTTTATTTCTAAATCTAGGCCTGCAATTTATTTCATGTCTATAATATCTAAGGGTTTATGTTTTTAATCCTAAAATCCGCATCTGTAATTTATTTCCCGTTTAAGAATATTTTAGGGTTTTGTTCTTCCAAACTTAATTCTACATTTTATTTCCTAGATTTAAATTTGTTTTCCAAGACCTACAACTCCTCTAAAAGAGAGCCTATATATATATATATATGGTTTCTACTAGAAGATTCTGTATTTCCAACATACCTATAATTAAAAGTAAATAGATCAACTAGTATCTGTATCTGTTAACATAACTTTAGAACCTAATTATAAAACACATTAAACTAGAATATATTAAAACATAACCTAAGAAACAAATCATTACCATTGTTTATTACAAACATAACCATAATCAGAATGACAAAATAAATGACAAACTAAAGCCATCGATACCATCTAATAGTCTGAAGTTACATTATATAAATAAACAATACTAAACATAGTCATTCTCATTCATAAATACATAAAATACATTTATCCAAAGCATACATCATAAGAAAACTTCCACATAATAATTCAACCATAATTTTATGCACAAAACACATTAAAATATCATATAAATAACCAGAGGTCATAGCATCGAATCCTATGGGAGTGAATGCCCAGAAAATTCAACTCTTTAATCATCCTTTACAACCATCGTGACCCAGGATCGAATCCTGTGGTGTTCACCGTAATACTTTTAAAAGTCACCACATCAAATATTGTAGGATTTGCTATTGTCCTACCAAACGAGGTAATGTTTCATCTATCAACTATACAGACGACCCTATTAAAATCACATACACAAGCCGTAAAACATTTAAACTTATCTCTACATAGAGGATTAAAACCCCCAATTGATTACATGTTGTAACCAATTTGTGGCTCACGACCATTTGTATGCAAAACGTTAAACACGATCATAAACCCATTAAAACCTTGTCAACGCTAAGCAAATAGAAACGACATTTATTCGTAGGGTTTAACCCATAGTCACAGCCTCTTACAATTAAATATACAGGTAAGAACAACCACCATGATTTAAACCTTAAATGATATTTCATTCATCTATTACACAGTCACATATCTAATGGCAGGAACACCATTTCCATCTATGGCATGGCTCCAAAGGCCAAAATAACATTGTTAACAATCCATATAAAGAATTTAAACAAGAATTACAAGACCACACAGAGTCAAGCTAGAGACAAACTAAGAACCATAACCATAATACACACAGTATGTAAATATTGTACAAATAACCATTATAAACTAAAATAAGAATTTACACATTAGTGTATCCAAGGCCTTGCACCATTGCAAGCAATGGTGCAGTCACCATTACCCAAAACTTAAACATATTGACAAAACGCAGAGCCTACAAGTATTCACCATGGCCAATGTTACTGACAGGGTATTAATATTACAAAAGAAAAATACAATAGTCCCAGCTCAAAGGCGCTAAGCCTAAATAAAAACCCCAAGTCTTAAACGCATCTCTGATGCTTTACATAATTTTTACAGACAGTCCCTTTCCAAATCACAACCATTAAAAACCTAGACCAAGCATTCAACCAACGAAGAGCTTCATGCTCTGTCATGACAGCCACACAACAGAAGGAACAATTTTTAACTTGTTACAACAAGGATTACCTGTAAAAGGTATGGTGTTGACCACCAGGGCAACCCATGACCCACGCTATCCAAACCTTGCAATCTGCAACAAAACAAAATCTATGGTGAGAAGTATGTTGTACACACCAAACTAAACAACAATACAATGCTGCTAAACCAGATTGGAAGGAATACCTTCCAATGTAGCCAACCCCCAAATATCTACACCACATAACAGATAAAAGACAGAGCTCATGCAGCCATTTCGCAAATGAACCAAACGATCATGTTAATCCAAGACCTAAGCTTGAGACCCACGCTTTCCAAAGTTCATTAAATTCACCACCCTGGCCTCCATTACCAACAATCAAAACCCAAACTAGATAGTTCATATCACCCCACAACACAGTGCAATATATAAGCTCCAATGATGGTAGCATAAACTTAGGGTATAGCCATAATCCATGGCATATGAAATATGCCATGGAGGGATATTGTTATGCTGCAAACTTATACACCAAGGTTTAATAAAACAAGACCTATGTTATAAAATGTTAAGCCATATACATTGTATACCATGTAAATGTTAAAGTACAATAGTAATTAAATCAATGTCATAAGTGCTTAATCCTGAATAGTAACCAATACAACATAGGCTAGTAACACCAGCCTTGCATAAAATGAGCATAATAATATTCACTAGGATGGGTCTGTAAGTTTATTCGCCACCCAAGCAATATAGACAGTATGTCTTTCTGTCACCATCATGATCAGTTTTCCGTCGTCAGGTGAACTTGCATACGACAAGGAAAGAAGTGAATTAGTTTCAAAATAACTAAGTAATCCCCGTAGCGATAAGTAGAAAACAGTTACCTTTTAGGTGTTTACAAGGGAAACAAATCCTGCCAATCCACCCCTTTACAATACAAGTTAAGTAAGAATTGTTCATAAAATAGTAATCGAACTTTATAACCAATGAGTAAGCAATCGAAATAACACACATACATATAAATGCATAACCATAGAATTTAGATATTAAGCAACATCATGACAACATAGCATTACACTAATAACCACATCAAGAAAATTGAAAGCAAGAAGTAAGAACAACTTACGACAATACAGTATAGTAAACACGTACGACACATTCCGCATAAGTTTAAATAATGTCAAGTTTAGGTAGCATCTTACTAGCCTATTAAATTCTTTTTTATTTTCAAATTTTGGGGACATTACAAGTGGTATTAGAGCCCAGTTTCAACACTAAGAGACCAAATGGGCATACTAGACATTCGTTGCAAGGAAAATAAAGTATGATTTTAAATTTTGTTAACTAACAGAAATTTTTCCTGTTATTAAAAATTTGGAATTGCAGGATTTTAAAAGAACAGTTGAGAATCATGAACACTAAAAAAAATAACAACTGGAAAGGAAAGTTGAATACCCCCACCCAGGAAGCAGAACTGGTGTTGGAACTAAATTCTGATATAATGAAAACCATACAAAGTATTCAAGTAGCCTTGCAAATTTTCGGAGATGATTATCTAAATCAAATAAAGGAAAAGAAAGAAATTAATGAAGCATTGTTGCGAAATATGACGACAGGAAGCTCGTAGGGAAAGCCCACTCATTCGAAAAATAAGTTCAAGAATTTTTTTATCATAAACGGGCCAGCAACCCAAGAGAAGAAGGAAAAGAATAACATACCCCCGAACCTCTAGAAGGAGACTATCACGGTATTCCAGTGATTACTCTCTTTCTCCATGCAGAAAGAAATAGAGAAATGATGAAAATCTCCAAGGAGAGTTCAGAAAAATAAAAGCCCCAACCTATGAGGGAGAGATGAACACAGGGAAGAAAGCTGAAGAGTGGCTGTTGGGTATGAGCAAATATTTCTGAGTTCATAACTACTCTAGCGAAATGAAACCTCGTCTAACCATCTATAACTTAAATGGAAAAGGAGCTAGATTGTAACACCCCAGTTTTGACCCCGATGCATCAAGTATACATGATATATATATATATATATTGTAAATAATCATGGTGCTGAGCTTAAAGGAAAAATCCCCACCATCGATTTAGTTATGTTATGATTCGATGATTGGAATTATCACCGATGGTATATTGAGATATACGACATATATATTAAGTTGTGGCATCATGTAACTACGCATTTTAATTAGATAACCCCAACCAACTATGTCAATTCAACTAAATTGAAAAGGGAATGATTCCTAAGGATAAGGGGGGGGGGGGGGGGATTGTTAAACCTTGAGCTGTGGGAAAAGCCATGTGTCAACCACCCATATAAAGAGCCTTGATGCCAGTTGAGGGAAGTTAGTTGCTGGGAAGTGGTGGGTGGCAGGCCTGCCCACACACACCCTCCTCCAGCTGGATTGTTCCATTCACGTGGGGAAAGGAAAACAACAGAAAACACTGCCATTCTCCCACTCTCTCCAGTCTACTTCCCTTCACGTACCATTTGGGAAAACTATTCATCATTTTTGGCTGTTCATTTTCCTCACGTAGCGCGAAAGATAAAGGGATCCACGATTCTATGTGTGCGGCTTGGTTCTCCTTTCTTTCACGGATTGTTGGCTGGGAATATGTTCTTCGTACAATTTTTGGCAGAGAATTGCTTTCTCTTTTCTCCATTGTCAGACTATGAGATGTTTTCCTCCTATTCATGCAGCGAGTCTGTGTTTACTCCACCATTATCGACTAAGAAAATGAGTTGTGGCTTCATTATTGAGGAAGGACCCTTTTTTCCAACGTTGTTGGCTATGTAATGTCCCGGGGACTTCATCACTGAACCAAGGTTGTTGTCTTCCCCTGTCCAAACCGTGAAGTGCTTGTTTTGTTGCATGCATGCAGTGATTGGTCTTTGGACTGCATTCAAAGTGGTGATGAGGGCTTGATGTGCTTGAAAAACTTGGTTTTTTTGGGGAACCACACAGATAGAGCTAGTGGGTTGGCTTTCTTCTCCACAATCCCTGAATAGCACTAGAAGGGAGGCCAGGGCCTCAGGGACTGCATTGCAAAGAAAGGACTAGTTTCCTTGTGTTGGGTGTGTGTGGGTGGTCTAAAAGTCAGGCTAGCTCTAGTGTAGGACCTAGGTGTCATTATCTCTTCAATGAGCTCACCAGCTTATCATTTAGCCTTTCCCAGCTCCTGGATGGCCTGATAAACCTAGCTGAGGAGCAAAGGTATTTTCCAAGATTGACTTGAGTTCTGGTTACCATCAGGTGAGAATCAAGGATGAAGACATTTACAAGAAAACCTTTAGAACAAGGTATGGGCATTATGAATTTATAGTGGTACCATTTGGTCTCACAAATGCACCAACTACGTTTATGTTCCTTATGAACAGTGTCTTTAGCAGGTATTTGGACAAGTTTGTTCTTGTTTTCCTTGACGATATTCTTGTTTAATCTAAGAATGAGGTAGAGCATGAAGAGCATTTGAGATTGGCATTGCAATTGCTCAGGGAGCATCGGTTGTATGCAAAGCTGAGCAAGTGTGACTTCTATAGAGATAGAATTTAGTATTTGGGTCACATTATTTCAGAAGAGGGTACATTGGTGGACCCTGAAAAGATTGAAGCCATTATGAATTGGCCTACTCCAAGAAATGTGATGGATGTAAGATCTTTTATGGGACTTGCAGGATACTACAGGAGATTCATTGAGGGATTCTCCAAAGTTGCACATGCCATCACTTCTTTGCAAAAGAAGGGGATAAAGTTTGAATGGGCATTGAGGTGTGAAGAGAGTTTCCAGCGGTTGAAGAATCTTCTCACCAGTGCACCAATGTTGAAAGTTGAAGATCTAGAGAAAGATGTTGTGGCATGTACCGATGCATGCAGACAAGGGCTTGGAGGAGTCCTTATCTAGGACAACCACATGATATGTTATGAGTCAAGAAATCTGAAGGAACATGAGAAGAACTATGCCACTCATGATCTAGAGCTTGCAGCCATAGTACATGCTCTCAAGATGTGGAGGCATTACTTGATGGGTAGAATATTTGAGCTCAGGATAGACCATTGTGGTCTGAAGTATTTGTTTGATTAGCCTACTTTGAATGCTAGGCAAGCGAGATGGTTGGAATTTTTATGTGAGTTTGATTTTGAAATCAAGCACATAAAGGGAAAATAAAACAAGGTAGCTGATGCACTCAGTAGGAAGATGCAATAAATGCATGTGGCATCTCTTAGTATTTGCCAATCAGATTTGAGGCAACAGATTGTTAATCATACTACTAGAGATGAATTGCATGAGCAAGTAAAAGACAAATTGCAACAGGAAGGTCTTGAGAATAAGTATGAGGGATATGAATTGGAAGAAGATGGACTTATTACTTATAAAGGTAGAATTTATATTCCCAATGTAGCAGATTTGAGGAGAGTTGTTATGGATGAAATCCATCAAGCTCCATATTCTGGCCACCCAGGATACTAGAAGACAATTGCTACAGCCAGAAAACAACACTTTTGGCCAGGAATGAGAAAGGTTATGGCTGAATACATTTCAAGGTGCATGAAATGTCAACAGGTAAAGGTTGAGCATCAACACCCAGTAGGCTTGTTCCAACCTTTTCCAGTTCCAGAATGGAAATGGGAAGTTATTTCCATGGATTTTATTACAGGATTACCAATGACTTGGAGACAACATGATTCCATGATGCTTGTGGTAGACAAGTTGACAAAGGCAACACATTTTATACCAGTGAAGTCTATGCATAAGACTGATGACATTGCAAATATTTTCATGAAGGAGATTTTCAAATTGCATGGATTGCTGAAGGCAATAGTCTTTGACAGAGATGTCAAGTTCACTTCCAATTTTTGGAAAGAGTTGTTTTCATATTTGGGTACAAAGCTAAACTTCAGCACTGCATGCCATCCTTAAACAGATGGGAAGACAGAGAGAGTCAACCAAGTTCTTGAAGATATGCTTCGCATGTATGTGATGGAAAAACCAACCAAGTGGGAAGATTACTTACACTTGGTAGAGTTTTCTTATAACAATGGACAATAGGCATCCTTGGGGATGAGTCCATATGAAGCTTTGTATGGAAGAAGGTGTAGGACACCAGTGACTTGGGAAAATCCAGTGAACAGGGTTGTGCTTGGACAAGAATTGCTAAAGGAAATAGAGCAAGAGGTTGTAAAAATTAGGCAAAATTTGAAAGAAGCACAGGACAGACAGAAAAGCTATGCAGATAAGCATAGGGTGAATAGGGAGTTCAGTGTTGGGGATCATGTTTACCTCATAGTGAGAGCCAAGAAGAGTTCCTTGAAGCTTGGGAGTTGTGCCAAGCTGTCACCAAGATATTGTGGGCCGTTTGAAGTGCTCAAAAGAATAAGGCATGTTGCATATAGACTTGCATTGCCTGCTAGTACTACAGCTCATAATGTTTTTCATGTTTCTTTGCTTAAGAAATATGTACATGCTCCTAACCATGTGATAAATTGGGATGTGATTTAGGTGGAATCCGAGGGAGAGTTCCAAATCGAGCCAATGCGCATCCTCGATAGGAACCTCACAATGCTATAGAACCGAGCCATAGGGCAGGTAAAGGTGCAATGGGAGCACTACGGACCTGAAGAGACTACATGGGAGCTGGAGGATGCCATGCGATTGGCACATCCAATTTTGTTCAATTCTGTAGAACATTGAGGCAGTACTAGTGTAGTATTTTGTTCAAATTTTGTAAAGCACTGAGGACAGTGCTATCGAAGGGGGAGGGGAATGTAACACCCCGGTTTTGACCTCGATGCACCAAGTATACATGATATATATATATATATATATATATATACCTAATGTAAATAATCATGGTGCATATCTTGAAGGAAAAATCCCCACCATCGATTTAGTTATGTTATGATTCGGTGATTGTAATTGTCACCGATGGTATATCGAGATATACGACATATATATTAAGTTGTGGCATCATGTAACTACAAATTTTAATTGAATAACCCCAACCAGCTATGCCAATGAAACTAAATTAAAAAGGGCATGATTCCTAAGGATAAGGCGGGGGCGGGAATTGTTAAACCTTGAGCTGTGGGAAAAGCCATGTGTCAACCACCCATCTAAAGAACCCTGATGTCAGTTGAGGGTAGTTAGTTGCTAGGAAGTGGTGGGTGGCAGGCCTACCCACACACACCCTCCTCCAGTTGGATTGTTCCATTCATGTGGGGGAAGGAAAACAATAGAAAACGTTGCCACTCTCCCACTCTCCCACTCTCTCCAGTCTGCTTCCCTTCACGCACTGTTTGGGAAAACTATCCATCGTTTTTGGTTGTTCATTTTCATCATGCAATGTGAAAGATAAAGGGATCCACGATTTTGTGTGGGGGGTTTTTTAATCCTTTCTTTCATGGATTGTTGGCTGGGAATATGTTCTTCCTCCGATTTTTGGTAGAGAATCGCTTTCCCTTTTCTCCATTGTCAGACAGTGAGATGTCTTCCTCCTGTGCACACAGGGAGTCTGTGTTTACTACACCATTGCCAACTGAGAAAATGAGTCGTGGCGTAATTATTAAGGAAGGACCATTGTTTTCCAATGTTGATGGCTGGGTAATGTCCCGGGGACTTCATTGTTGAACCGTGGTTGTTGTCTTCCCCTGTCCAAGCCGTGAAGTGCTTGTTTTGCTGCATGCATGCAGTGATTGGTCTTCAGACTGCATTCAAAGTTGTGATGAGGGCCTGCTATGCTTCAAAAACCTGGTTTATTTGGGGAACCACACAGACAGAGCTAGTGGGATGGTTTTCTTCTCCACAACCCCTAAATAGCACTGGAAGGGAGGTCAGGGCCTAAGGGGCTGCATTGCAGAGAAAGGATTGGTTTCCTTGTGTTGGGTGTGTGTGGGTGTTCTAGAAGTTAGGCTAGCTCTGGTGTAGGTGTCCTTAGCTCTTCACTGAGCTCACCAACTTAGCATTTATCCTTTCCCAGCTCCTGGATGGCTTGATAAACCTAACTGTGTTGGCTTGGCTGATCGGATGTTTTCCTGATAAACCCAACTGTGTTGGCTTGGATAAACTGTGTATCCTTGATGTTTTGTTTACCCTTGGCTATGTGTAAGCCTGCTAGTTCCTTATTCCTTTGGGAATCATGCCCGGCTTGGTGGTGGCAGCATCGCTGAGAGATTAAAGAGCATGTGGGCCTATGGTTGGGTGGAACATTGCAGCGACGTAGCTGGTTGCGGGACAGTTCTTATAAGATAAGTATTCTTGTCTATTGTACTTCTACAGTTATGTTTATTGTTAATGATTATGATGAACATGTATATGAATGAATGTTGTTTTGCTTCTGCTGAATACATGTATGATTATGCATCTTAGTGTTTTGATGTTTTAAGAATTTACTTCAGATATTATATGTATGTACATGTTCATGGGGCTAGTTGCCTGGATGTTCGGTGTATAGTAGTGTCCTCTTCGCCGATCGGAGGGTCGGGGACGTTACATAGATGATGGAGAGACTTGAAGCATACCAAGAAAGATGAGGTAAGAGAAATATGACGGAGTAATTTCTGCAAGATTTTTCAGGAAAAATATATGCGAAAAGATTATTTGACAGAAAGGTGAAAGAGTTTCATGAGTTATGTATGGAACCCATGACGATGGATGCTTTTATTAACATATTTTTGGATATGTTACATTATGTGCCATACATCAAGGACGAGAAGGTAAAAATACAACAATTTTTAAGATATCTTCCTCCCAACTTTCGGGAAAGGATTTAATTTGACATGCCTAAAACATTGGAAACCACATTGCACAAAGATAGGATTTTCTATGAGCATGGGCAGCTGAGGCAAGAGAACATGAACAAAAAAGAGACAGGTATAAGAACTTCTCTGACAACCACAAACTGAGTTTTAACCCACCACCATACAAAAAATAGAACAACAATTTTCTAGCCAACAAGAACTTGAACAAAATAGGTACAAAGCCATATGTACCAGCTCCAAATGCTAACAAACTAGTAGCAAATGGTGGAGCCAATGTTGCCACGTTGCAAATTAAATGCTAGAAATTCCAAGGGCCTCATTATGCCCGAGATTGTAAGAAGAAGACTAATGAGGTCTTGCACAACTTACAAGAAGAAACAACAGTAGAGGACATAGTTGGAACACTGCAGATTTATGCAGCCCTGGATGGCCAACATGTAGACCATCAAGCTACCATGGTTGAGATAGAAGGTAAGATCTTGAACATTTCTATTTCAATATTGATTGACCCCGGTGCTTGCCGGAGCTATGTATCGCCTGAAATTTTTTAAGTATGTAAAATAGGAAAAATTAAACATGATAAACCTTGGCTGGTACAATTAGCCACATGTACAAAATGAAAGGTTTCGGAAATAGTTAAAAATTATGAGGTAAACCTAAATGGTTTTCCTACTCAAGTAAACCTGAACATCCTGCCCTTAGGATTGCATGATATACTTATTGGCATGGACTGGTTGGAACAACACTATGTCAATCTTGACTGCTTACACAAGTCAATCTTGTGTACATATAGCCAAGGGAATCAAGTAAAGATTCAAGGCATACTGAAGAAATTTTTTGTAAGGTAGATATCTTCTTTACAAGCAAAGAAGTGCATTAGGAAAGGTTGCAAGCTGTTTGCAGTAAACATCCAAGACATAGAGGTTGAGAGGGAACATCACATAGAGGAATTTCTAGTTCTTGTATAATTCAAGGATGTATTTCCTGAGGAAATCCCAGGATTACCTCCGAAACGAGACTTAGA
Source organism: Pseudotsuga menziesii (assembly GCA_001517045.1). Classification (NCBI taxonomy): domain Eukaryota; kingdom Viridiplantae; phylum Streptophyta; class Pinopsida; order Pinales; family Pinaceae; genus Pseudotsuga; species Pseudotsuga menziesii. The sequence continues at coordinate 87,374 of LPNX011196218.1, forward strand.
ATTTTCCATAGAACTGACCCGAGGATCAGTTCCAACTTCGAAAGCCTCTTACCGCATGAGTGTACCAAAGTTGGTGGAACTCAAATTGCAGTTGCAGGAGTTGATTGAGAAAGGATATATCTAATGAAGTGTGTCTCCTTGGGGAGCATCGATACTTTTCATAAAGAAGAGGGATGGTACGACGCATATGTGCATCGATTACTATCATGTTAACAAGATGACTATCAAGAACCGATACCCACTCCCTAGGATCGATGACTTGTTCGATCAAGTAGGAAGAGCCAAGATATTTTCGAAGACTGACCAGTGATCCGAGTACCATCAGGTACGGATTCATGATGAGGATATTCACAAAACCACCTTTCGTACAAGGTACAGTCACTATGATTTTGTAGTAATGTCATTCGGGTTCACCAATGCACCCGCGAACTTTATGTGTATGATGAAAAATATATTCAGTAAATATATGGATAAATTTGTTTTGGTCTTTATAAAAGACATCCTAGTTTACTTTAAGAGTAAAGAGGAATATGAGGAACACCTTCGCATAGTGCTACGGGTGTTATGAGAACACCAGCTCTACGCCAAGTTTAGTAAATGTAATTTTTACAAACCACAGATACAGTACTTCAGTCACATCATCTCCGAGATGGGGATAGTCATGGACCTAGAAAAGATCAAAGACACAGAAGATTGTCCTACGCCTACTAGTGTCATCGACATTATATTCTTTTTGGGATTAGCTGGTTATTACCGAAATTTCATTGAGAACATCTCGAGGATAGCTTATCCCATGAACACTTTGCAAAAGAAGGAAAATAATTTCTTATGGACAACCCAGTGCGCGGAAAGTTTTCAAAATATTATATAGCTTTTGATGACCGCACCGATACTACGAATTGCGGATCTCGGTGGAGATTTCATTATTTGCATGGATGCAAGTAAGGAAGCAATCAGAGGAGTCCTCTTGCAGAATGATTATGTGATCTATTATGAATCATGAAAGTTAAAATAACATGAGCAGAACTACCCAACACATGATCTTGATTTAGCAGCCATCATCCACATATTGAAGATGTGGAGGCACTACCTCATGTGAAGGAAATTTCTTCTGAAGACAGACAATATGAGTCTAAAATTTTTATTTGAGCAACCAGATCTAAATGCCAGGCAAGCCAGATGGTTGGATTTCCTCAGCGAGTACCATTTCGAGGTAAATCATATAAAGGGAAAAGAGAACAAGATTGCTGATGCTTTGAGCAGGCGAACTCATATGATATATGAGGTGACTTTAAGTCAGACCAATTCAGATTTACATGTGACGATTAGAATGGCCAACATAATTGACCCTTTTTATGTAGAAATACTCAAAAAGTTCCAAGAGGACAAGTTGTTTCAACAAAAAAATAGTACAAGGTAGACGAAATGGGACTACTATGGTCCAAGGAGAGATTGTACGTTTTGGTAGGAGGGGACATTCGGTCCAACATCCTCACAAAATTTCATCGGACACCCAACTCGGTGCATCCAAGATATCAAAAGATGATATCCATCGTTAAGAGACAATTTTTCTTGCCTAAGTTAAAGATTGACATAGCATTGTTTATCACAAAATGCTAGGAATTCTAGCTAGTCAAAGATGAGCACGAGAATCCTTCAAGATTGCTGCAGCCGTTACCCATTCCGGAATAGAAATGGGAGGTCATTAGTATGGATTTTTATCACAACTCTACCTAAGAGTAAGAAACAAAATGATTCTATGTTTGTAGTAGTTGACAAATTGTCAGAAGCAGCACACTTCATTCCAATGAAGTCGACCTACAAGGCAGTACACATTGTCGATATCTTCTTGAAGGAGATATTTAGATTGCACTGGATACCCAAAGAAATCATCTCGGATCTAGATACTAAGTTTACCGGGAACTTTTGGAGATATTTATTCTCTGGATTAGAGATGCAGTTGAACTTTAGTACTTCTTATCACCCACTTACAAACAGGTAGATAGAAAAGGTAAACCAGATTGTGGAGGACATGATTAGGATGTATGGCATGAACAACCCCACCAAGTGGAAAGATTACCTTCATCTTGTAGAGTTTGCATATAAAAATGAGTACTATAATTCCACCAAGATGAGTCCCTTTGAGGTCTTCTATGGACGAAAGTGTAGAACATCGATTCCCTGCGATAGGTCGATGGATCGGATCATGTTAGGGCCTGGATTATTAAAGGACTTGGAACAATTGGTTACCAAGGTCCAAGTGAATCTTAAAGAATCACAAGACCACCAGAAAAGCTACATGGAGAAGAAAAGAAAACAAAAATATTATCAAATAGGCGACCATGTCTACTTGAAAGTAAAAGTAAAATAAAGCTCGTTGAGCTTGGCTAGGTATGGTAAGTTAGCAGCTAGATTTTGTGGACCCTTTGAGATACTAGCCAAGAGAGGGGCCAGTGGCACATGAACTAGTGTTACCCGCTCACATAAGAGTCCATAATTTTTTCCATGCATCTTTATTAAATAAATATGTTTATGATACTAAACATGTGATTCATTGGTCCTTATTATAGGTGGAACCTGAAGGGGAGCTTTCCCCTAAACCTCTTCATATACTGGACAAGAGAGAGGTGTATGTAATACTCCAAAAATTCGTAAAAAATTAAAGTTCTTTATATGACCTTAAATGTTTGCAATCGCCACTACTAGGGAACATTTAACTGTTAATGGTTAACCTAAACAGGCTTAAACTAGAATCTGGTTCTTGTTAATTTCTAGTTCTGTATACTTAATTGTTTGCTGTCGTAAATCATTATTAAGGATTTGATTTAGTAGGTTATGGTTTGGAACAACAGGAATTGAAACATCTGTTTAATTACTAAGTGCTAAGTTTGTTTTACTGTTTTGTGAAAATATGAAGGAACTTCATTTGAGATCAATGCTTACATATCTTTTTAGCCAATGCAGTGAAGTGATGCTTCTTTTACAGGTCTTATATAGGTAAGACGTTTGTAACCAGTTTTCGGATCGATATTATTATCTCAACTAGCATAAAATATAATGCTAGTAAATTTATTTACTTCACATCTTTATCAAATTGAACTAGGTATCGTTGATATGTATATTTATGTTTTAATTCGTTTTCTAGTAAATGTAAGTGCTTAGAAAAACTGACATAATCCAATTGTCCTTCCATTTTGTTTCAACTATAATTTGATCATCTAACTTTTAGCTATGTATGAACGATAATTAATATAGCATATTCTTTTATTTCCTTAATACTTAACACCCTGGTAATGCAAGGGTACTCACTTCAATGATACTCAAATTAGGTAAACTTAGAAAAACCTTAATCGAGGTATAGTCATAAGTATAATGGTTTCCATTCACACATGGAAATTAAAATTTAGTGTAGAAGACAATCTACTACTGTTTTCAGTATTTATCAGGTAAAGATGCAATAATATGAATTTTGTAACGTTACTATAGTATTACTGCTATTTAGGTAAAGAAAGAAAAGATTATCTTCTTCAACATCTATCCTACCCAACCTTTGTAAGATCCTTTATCTCACAAGGGGAAAATAAAAAGACAAACATTAGTATCTTATAACGATACTACTATAATACCTAGATTAGGAATCCAGCTATGCATCTTTCTATACTTATAAGCATACATACATAAATATTTTTAATCGTTGTATCTTCCTAAGTATCTTACAAGATCTTTTCATAATTCTATGCTTTCTCACAAGGTGTTCTTTATTATTTTTTTATTTTTATTTTGAAAATTTAAAATTTAAGTTTTAAAATTTCAAATTTGTTATAATTTTTTTTTAATTTAATTTTGTTTTTAAGTTTTTTTTATTAATTTTTCTTGTGAATTTTTTTTTAAAAACATTTTTTTTAAATTCCATAAATAATGTTTTTTTTTCACAAATTTTCCTATAAAAATGATTAATTTAAGAAAAAATATTAAAAAAACTTATGAGATATATATATATATA
>LPNX011196218.1:91653-103090 GCA_001517045.1 Pseudotsuga menziesii
AAGGTGGAGCATTAAAATAGAGAACTATTCGTTTGAATATCTCCATTTAACCAATAAAATGAAGTTGTGAGCATGCATTTCATAAGGGAAAACTAGAGAAATGTTATACTTCAAGAATTAGTTTGAGAGATCATATTTCATAGTCCTTATCATCATTTGGCATCACAAATCTCCCTTGACTTGTTCGTCAAGAAACATGTGTTTCTCATTGCTCCAAGTTAGTTAGCAAGGAATTTCAGAGAGTTCAAAAGGACCCATCCCAAAGGGGAGGGTTGGCTAACATTGGAGCTATATTCTTCTAGGTAACACCATTTGTATACAAAATTTTCCATTGGACAATACTATATGGTTGAAGCTAACTTGTTCTCTTTGTTTTATTCCATTTTATCACTTGATAATCTTTTTATTTCACTCTTAGTTGTTGATTTTGGCATTATGTTGTTAATGTTTGGCCTACTAATCGTCAATCATTCGGTTTCCTTGGTTGCAACGTTCAAGGAGATAAAGTATTTCTCATCCTAGCGACACAAACACAAATAAAACCCAAGATGAAAAATAATAAACTTAAGTATCTATCAAATCTTAATACAACCATAGACACCTTGTTCTAAAACTTTATATATAAACAAGAGATGATAAAAAAATAATGCCTTGAATATTTGTCTTGATAAAATATAAAACTATACTTTCCAAGAATTTTCATATAACATTTATCTTATACCACTAAATTTTGGATCCATAAGAAAGGAAATAAATTTTGGAAAAACCATCAAGTTTTTCATAGGTTCTTGTTCTTTCAATATGGTGAGAAAATATTCCTTCACAAAATCTAAATTAACAAGATGCTTCGTGCGATCTCATGTAGGGAATGTATTTTTGACACCTTGGCATATTTGATGAGACAAAATATTTTCCAATACCTCTTATAACATGACAAATAACTAAATTTTAGAAATAAGATTCCGTGAGGCTTTGAATAACTCAACTTCTTTTTATTTGTCTTTGCCGAAGGTAGTTGAGCGCTAATAGTTTGCACATCTCTCAAGTGTACCGAAAGGGTTAATTATATTCTTGAATTAATATTTTATTAGATAAAATGAAGGATTAATGATGTTTTACCACTAACAAGCTAACATATTTTTTTAATTAATAATATTTTACTTAATTTTAGAAATATATTTTTACAAGGATTTGAATAATACAACTTATTATACTTGCCTCCGCAGGTATATTGTAATCGATTGCAAGTCAACCTCTTTTGATTTTGGTATTAGTTGCTCTCTTTTGATGCAGGTATAAAAAATTAAAATCTGTTTTGCAAAGTATAATTTAGGGATTTGTAAAATATTTTTTTTAATTTAAAAAAAAAAACTATTTTGTAAACAGCTGATTGGTGGATAGAAGATGATGTAAACTTTGGAATTTGGTATCTGGATTTGAGTTGACATGTGGCAACATGACGTCATAATAATAAAATTAAAAAAATAAAAATTATATCCCATTGTTACTATGCTAAACCTGGGCTACAACGCTTTGACTGGACCTATCCCATTATCCCTAGGATCATTGTCTAAACTGACCAACATTAGTCTTACTCACAACGCTTTGACGGGTGAAATCTCAGAGTCACACTTCTACGATCTCAAGAGTCTGAAAAATATTGACCTGTCGAATAACAAATTAGTCTTCAATATGTGCTCCTTGTGGAGTCCGCCATTTGCTTTAGATGTGTTGAGATTATCTGTTTGTAACATAGAGAGGTTTCCTGTTTTTCTGAAGAATCAAGGGAGATATTCCTTCATGGCTATGGAGTCTTCCCAATATGGAGAGCCTAGTCCTATGGTACAATCTCTTGGAAGGGCCAATAACAGCTTATATGTATAACTTGCCCAAATCTTTGAAGCAGGTGGAGTTACGAGCGAATCAGTTCTATGACAGCTTTCCCCTTCCATGAAGTTTTTCCGCAGGTTTCCCTTCGGAACTTGATCTGTCAACAAATAATATTACAGGTCCACTCCCCTTTGAATTGTGCACGGTGTTGAAGTCTTCGAGTTCTTTGTTCCTAGCATCAAATAAACTGGACGGGCAGATTCCTCCCTGCATTTGTGAGCAAACAGAGTATCTAGAGGCGCTGGATCTTTCAGATAATAACCTTTCTGGTGAACTGCCTTCACAGTTAGGGAACTGTTCTTCTCTCAATGTATTGAATCTAGCAAATAATGGTTTTGAAGGGAATATACCAGTGGAACTAGGACAACTGAACAAAATTAAAGTATTGCAAATCAATCACAACATATTGAATGGAAATATTCACATGTCTCTGCAAAATTGCAAAAACTTAGAAATTCTGGATTTAGGTAGAACAATCTGTCAAGGGAACTGCCTGAATGGATTGGGGATCTTTCAAAGCTCCGCATACTCGATCTGAGATCAAATAATTTAAAAGGTGATATACCAATCCTGTTGGAAAAATGTAATTATTCGCAGATCTGCACTTGATCTCCAGCCGACTCTGTCAGAGTCTGTACAAGCCACGATCTTATCTGTCAGTCTGACAAGAAGGAAAAGCCCACATGTAGGCAGCGTAATTCAATCGAATTTATTTCAGAAGCTAAGTTGTTAGGTAGATAGTTATTGCAGTGTTTAATGGAAAGTAAGTTGGTAAGTAAGTTGGTCTATGCTGAAGCAATTTTCAGATTGCCTATAAATAGAAGAAGCATTTTGTAAATCAATTTACACAGACAGAAAAAGAAACACAGGAACACAGACACAAGAGAGACATTAGACAGCAGAGGAACTCCAGGTGAGAAAGAGAAGTCGAAGCTCAAGCTTCTGTGCATGTAATTTAGTTGAAGAGATGAAGCTCTATAGACCGACGAGTGTGGACGGACGAGTCTGGACCAACCATTTTGTAACAGACAAGTTTGTATTACTTTGTATTTCCGCATAGTTAATATATGAAATAGTTTGTGGTTGAATTCATGATTATTTGGCCGCTCATATTTCCAAATTTACTTCTGTAAATGTCTTTTACAATTACTGATAAGTAAAAGAACAAGAACCCATAAAAATCTCACCACGTAAAAGTTCCAGGTTTTACGGCACCTTGGTCGATTCAAATCTTCCTACATATTTGGGCATATGTTTTTCATAAGTTATTTGGATTTGTAAAAGTGGGTAGTTTACTTCATTTTACTCACAGGTAGAATCATTTGTAAATTCTTAAGTCTTTAGACTAAGAAACATATTATACCAACCTAGTCGCAGATAAGTTGATCGCATCAGGCATCAACTTGATCGCAGATAAGTTGATCGCATCAGGCATCAACTTGATCGCAGGTAACTTGATTGCAGGTATCAACTTGATCGCAGATAAGTTGATCGCACATATCAACTTGATCGCAGACATTAACTTGGTCGCAGTAAAAACAGGTCGGAGTTAAAAAGTGAAATTATTTTCTTTTAAATATTGACTAAGCCCTAAACCCAAGTTTAGTCGGTTCGGTTTTGGCTATATGGTATCAGAGCGAGGTTATATCAGACCAAGGTTTATATCAGCCCAAGATTTTAGGAAAGAAATCTTGTCTTAAAAAGTGGAAATTAATTTTCTACGGAAAGTTAATTAAAAATTAAAAATGGCTTCCACTTCTGGTTCATTACAACCTCCAAGTTTTACAGGAAAGAATTATGAATATTGGTCTTTAACAATGAAGGGTTTATTCAGAGGACAAGATGTCTGGGAGATAGTTCAGCATGGTTATGCAGAACCAGTAGACATGGCTACATATAACAATATCACACAGGCTGAGAAAGATGTCTTGAGAGAACAGAGGAAGAAAGATGGAAAAGCTCTGTTCTTCATACATCAAGCTATGCATGAGAGCATACTCCCAAGAATAGTAGCAAAGATTAATGCCAAGGAAGCATGGGATACATTGGAGACTGCCTATCAAAGTTTGGATAAGGTAAAGACATCCAAGTTGCAAATTCTGAGAAAAGATTTTGAATCTCTGTGCATGAAAGATTCAGAGAATGTAGACACATTCTACACCAGAGTTGTTGGGTTGATAAACCAACTGAAATCTCATGGAGAACCCGTATCAAACCGAAGGGTTGTTGAAAAAATTCTCAGAAGTCTTCCCCCAAGATTTGAAAATTTGGTTGTGACCTTAGAGGAACACACAAACATGGCGACATTCAGTATTGATGAGCTGCAAGCTTCACTCATCAATCATGAACACAGAATCAGCAGATCACAGACATCATTGGAAGGTGCATTTGCAGCACAGTCATGCATAAGCCATGGTAGAGGCAGGGGGAGAAACAACTTCAGAGGCAGAGGATGAAGTTCTTCAAGAGGAGGACGAGGCAGAAGTCCTGGAAATGTCAGTGGCAGAGGAGATAACTAGAACCCAAGTCATCCAAGTGGCCAGAGGTTTGATAAATCAAAAATTCAATGTCATTACTGTAAGAAGTTTGGTCATTATGCATATGAATGCAGGAAGAAACAATATGACCAAGGAAGACAAAGCCCAAGTCAGTCAACCAGCACCAACACTTCAACAGGTGTAATGTTAATGGCATCGACATCTCCACTTGAATGCAATGATGTTCAAGAAATTCCACATGACATATGCTACTTAAACTCAGGATGCAGCAACCACATGACTGGTAATTAAAATATATTCTCCAGTCTAGATACTTCAATTAAAACTGATGTTACACTTGGAAACAATGTCCAAGTCACTGTCTTAGGAAAAGGCACTGTTGATATTCTAACCAAACAGGGGGAGAGTAAGTATATCCCTGATATCTATCATGTTGAAGGTCTGAAACATAACATGTTAGGCATTGGACAGTTGTTACAAAAGGGCTACAGAGTCTACATGGAAGATGAACACTGTGTGATAAAAGACAAGCGTCCAAGCGACCAGCTGATAGCAAAAGTGCCAATGATAAGAAACCACTTGTTTTCATTGAGGATAGTTCCCAACATAAAAGGGAAGACAAATATAGGAGCTGCATTCAAGGAAGAAAGTGAAGAAACAGTCGAGATCCTCGACAAGAGAGAAAATTGTAGCGCTAATTTGCAAGCTGCATTTCAGACAGAAGTTCAGGATGAATCCTGGTTGTGGTATTTCAGATTTGGACATCTGAATTTTGGTGGGATGAAGCTACTGCACACAAATAATATGGTGAAGGTATTACCATTGATCGACAGACCAGAGAGGGTTTGTGAAGGCTGCATTTTTGGAAAGCAGCACAAAGAGACATTTCCAGTCGAAAAGTCCTATAGAGCACGCACACCACTTGAAATTGTGCACTCTGACATTTGTGGTCCAATGCAGACATCATCCATTGGTGACTGCAAATATTTTCTAACCTTTATTGATGACTACTCAAGAAATACATGGGTATATTTCTTGAAACACAAATATGATGCATTTGGCTATTTCCAGCAGTTCAAGGCACTCGTGGAGAACCAGAGTGGACACCGCATCAAGATCTTAAGGACCGACAGAGGAGGTGAATATGTTTCAAATGAATTCCTAAATTTTTGCAAGACCCATGGCATACAGAAATAATTCACTGCACGGTATACACCTCAGCAGAATGGTATAGCTGAAAGAAAGAACAGAACCATCCTAGAGATGGCACACAGCATGTTGGCAACCAAGCATTTGCCAAATGAGCATTGGGGTGAAGTAGTCGCAACTGCTGTATACATTATGAACCGATGTTCGACAAAGAGTGTGAAGAACAAAGTTCCCCAAGAAGCATGGACAGGTATGAATCATAGTGTCTCACATTTAAAAGTTTTTGGTTGTGTTGCATATGCTCATATTCCAGATGAGCTGAGAAATAATCTAGACAAGAAGGGACAGAAATGTATTTTTGTAGGCTATTCAGAAGACACAAAAGCATACAAGTTGTATGACCCCATCACAAGGAAAGTCATAATAAGTCGAGATGTTCAATTTGTCGAGAACGAATCATGGGATGGAACCATCGACACAAATGTCAAGATTGTGTCGAACATCGACAACGATGATATGGAAGAGGAAGTGGTTCAAATATCACATGTAAATCAACTGGTTGGAGCACCGTCGATTCCCATGATTCCAAGACATGGTTCAGCACAAGGACCATCGACACAAGTAGCAGCTCAAGCTACACCGACAAGTACACCAAGAGGACAGCAGACTCCATCAAGCATTTCGTCGAGGTCAACATCGAAAAAACCAATGAAGACAAGAAGTCTGCGAGAGATATATGAAGCTGGTACACCTAATTCATTCTCTCTGTTTGCATTATTTTTCCCTATATATGATCCACTAACATTTGAAGTAGCTGTTGAAGAAGAAGTATGGGCACAAGCCATGGATGAAGAAATATAATGCATTGAGAAAAACCAGACATGGGAACTGGTCGATGTACCAAAAGACAAAGATGTAATTAGTGTCAAATGGATTTATAAGACAAGGCAAGATGCTGATGGGAATGTGCAAAAGCACAAGGAAAGAATGGTAGCAAGAGGGTTCACACAGCAACCCGGCATCGACTTCAATGAAACGTTTACACCTGTTGCACGCATGGATACAGTCAGAACAGTTTTGGCCATTGCTACACAAAACAAATGGCATGTTCATCAGATGGATGTCAAGTCGGCATTCTTAAATGGATATCTAGAAGAGGAAGTATATGTGGAACAACCACAAGGGTATGAAGTTCCAGGTCAAGAGCACAAAGTGTACAGGCTGAAAAAGGCATTATATGGTTTGAAGCAAGCTCCTAGAGCTTGGTACAGTCGGATTGATTCCTATCTCATTGAAAATGGATTTCACAGAAGTGAAAGTGAACTGAATTTGTACACCAAAGTCGATGAGCAAGGTAAAATGTTAATTGTTTGCCTGTATGTAGATGATTTAATATTTACTGGTGATTATGGCATAGCAGATTTTAAAACAGTCATGGAAAGTGAATTTGAAATGACTGATCTGGGGCTTATGAAGTTTTTTCTGGGAATTGAAGTTCAGCAATATGAAAGTGGTATCTTTATATCACAGTATAAGTATGCAAGTGAAGTTTTAAAATGGTTTAACATGTCTAACTGTAAGACATCCCCAACACCAGTGATAACAGGTTTAAAATTAAGCAAGGATGATAAAGGATCCACTGTAGATCATACGCTGTTCAAAAGGCTTGTTGGCAGCCTTATGTATTTAACAGCAATAAGACTAGACATTATGTATGCTGTAAGTCTGATCTCAAGGTTCATGGAGTCACCAAAAGACTCACATTGGCAAGGAGGTAAAAGAATTCTGAGGTATGTAAGTGGCACAAAAGATCTTGGTATTATGTATTCAACCTCAGAAAATTTTAAACTCATTGGTTACACTGATAGTGAAAATGGAGGCAGCATAGATGACAAAAAAAGCACATATGGATACACATTTCATTTTGGTACAGGTGTTGTTTCATGGGCTTCAAAGAAACAGTCCATAGTAACTCTATCTTCAGCTGAAGCAGAGTATGTCACAGCAAGAAGTGTTGCATGTCAAGCTGTTTGGATGAGGAGAGTCTTAAAAGACTTGTCACAGAACCATCAAGAACCAACAACAATATTCTGCGACAACAATTCAGCCATAGCATTATCAAAGAATCATGTGTTTCACAAGAGAACCAAGCACATCGACACAAGGTTTCATTTTATAAGAGAGTTGGTAAACGACAAGGAAATTTGTTTGGAATTTTGCAGGTCTGAAGACCAACTTGCCGACATCTTCACAAAGCCATTGGCAAAGGACACATTCCAGTATGTGCGTAGTTATCTTGGAATGACAAGTTCTCCACAGTGAACTCTGTCATGAACAGAGTATGTCTAAGCTTTGAAACATTTTGTAAAATTTTGTTTTAAAAACTCCATCTGCTTATAATTAAGGGGGAGTGTTGGAAAAATGTAATTATTCGCAGATATGCACTTGATCTCCAGCCGACTCTGTCAGATTCTGTACAAGCCATGATCTTGTCTATCAGTCTGACAAGAAGGAAAATTCCACATGTAGGCAGCGTAATTCAATCGAATTTATTTCAGAAGCTAAGTTGTTAGGTAGATAGTTATTGCAGTGTTTAATGGAAAGTAAGTTGGCAAGTAAGTCGGTCTATGCTGAAGCAATTTTCAGATTGCCTATAAATAGAAGAAGCATTTTGTAAATCAATTTACACAGACAGAAAAAGAAACACAGGAACACAGACACAAGAGAGACATTAGACAACAGAGGAACTCCGGGTGAGAAAGAGAAGTCGAAGCTCAAGATTCTGTGCATGTAATTTAGTTGAAGAGTTGAATCTCTGTAGACCGACGAGTTTGGACGGACGAGTCTGGACCAACCATTTTGTAACAGACAAGTTTGTATTACTTTGTATTTCCGCATAGTTAATATATGAAATAGTTTTTGGTTGAATTCATGATTATTTGGCTGCTCATATTTCCAGATTTACTTCTGTAAATGTCTTTTACAATTAGTGATAAGTAAAAGAACAAGAATGCATAAAAATCTCACCGCGTAAAAGTTCTAGGTTTTATGGCACCTTGGTCGATTCAAATCTTCCTACATATTTGGGAATATGTTTTTCATAAGTTATTTGGATTTGTAAAAGTGGGTAGTTTACTTCATTTTACTCACAGGTAGAATCGTTTGTAAATTCTTAAGTCTTTAGACTAAGAAACATATTATACCAACCTAGTCACAGATAAGTTGATCGCATGAGGCATCAACTTGGTCGCAGATAAGTTGATCGCATCAGGCATCAACTTGATCGCAGGTAACTTGATCGTAGATAAGTTGATCGCAGGTATCAACTTGATCGCAGATAAGTTGATCGCACATATCAACTTGATTGCAGACATTAACTTGGTCGTAGTAAAAACAGGTCGGAGTTAAAAAGTGAAATTATTTTCTTTTAAATATTGACTGAGCCCTAAACCCAAGTTTAGTCGGCTTTGTTTTGGCTATAATTAGCTACCTTTAGAAACTCCAAATTCTTGACCTGGGAATGAACCATCTATCAGGTTCAATACCACTACAGCTTTCAAACCTATCAATAATGGCGAATGAAGAATTCACAAGGTCAAGCTCTTCGTCCATCGATCTGAGATATGGACAGTACCATACAGAGGTAGTTGAACGTTCAAACTTTAACAGAAAAAAACAAAACAAATGCTTTTTTCTTTCAAAAGTCATTCATTCTCTGTTTATCATTTCCAAATGCTCCTCGGTTGATTTCTCCATCCAGATATGCCAAGGAAACTAAGCGAAATGGACGTATTTGTTTTACAAATGCATAAGAGGTGACTGAGTTTATATTAGTTATATTTTATCACTCCTAATTTTGACAGCTCTGTTAATGACTTGATTTTCTTTAATAAATTTAAATGAGAGAACGTGACATTTGATACAACACCTGTTGATTGTAAGGCATAGATAGAATGGGGAGTTTAAGAGAATATTTATGTTTGTGTGACACCGTGTCAATATTTATGTTTGTGTTAATAACTTTAAATGAGAGAACACCACATTGGTATAACACGCACTGATTGCAAGCCATAGATAGAATGGGGGCATAGAATTTTAAATGATTTATTTTTGACGTGGAAAAGAAATGGTATAGTGGGGTGTAGAGGTTTTCTCAACTTCATTAAAATATGGTGGTTACTCAGATTGTAACAAAGTTTCTCATTCAAGGTTTGATATTGTATTATTTGGGCAAGGCATTCCCATCATTTGAAGGATATTCATAATAAATTTTATTTATTTTATTTGTTTTAAAATAATTTTCAAATATTAAATAAGGTTTAAGAGTTGTATATCATTTACAAGAAAAAAATATATGGGTTATTTATAATTACAACAAAAATATATGAAATTCGTCATCGTGGGATCTTATTAATGAGGTTATAAAATAGACAGAAAGTATTTTGAAGTTTCAAAGAGCTATATAGTTTTAAATTTAAATTATCTAGGTGAGTTTTTGTGAGCTTAATAGGAATGTTTTTTTTAGAAATGTATAAACATAGCAATGAGTTTTTGTGAGCTTAATAGGAATGTTTTTTTTAGAAATGTATAAACATAGCACAATTATTGAGACCACAAATATCAATTTTTTTTTCCAAATCCTATTTGTTATAAGGTTAAGTATACATAATCATGTAAATCATGTTTCGTCAACAAGATCAAGTGAACTATCAATTTCACATGGTAATGATTATCCATATGTCACAATCATATATAATAACTTGTGTCATTAACCAGATGCAAAAATAAAAACATCCATATAACATGTACATAATTAATCTCAATTTGATACACACACACATTTACCATTCATATGACCCAAACAAGGGCCGTAACATATAGGCCTATACACAAGTGTGACACATATACGGGGTTTCACTTTGTTGAACAATATCTTATCACGTTCATTCATAATGGGGGGTTTTAATTGTGAAAAATAAGGTTAATATATTGTAAGTATTGGGAGGCACGGAATAGGATATATGGATATATTGTAAAAATAGGGGTTTTTTAATTTGAAATATGTATTGGGAAGGGTGCCTGAAACAAACTGGTTTTTGTAAGTAATTATCAATATCTAGTAAAATTAAGGGTATTCTTTAGTATCCCATGAATGAAAACACTATGACATGGTTTTACTAATTGAAGACCATGTGGACACATATAACCTATACATTGATTCATTAAAATTACCCTTTCAAAGAGTCATAAAACAAACTATCCAAAATAAAACATTACATAAGCTCTTTGTTTTTTTGGAATTAATATAAAAATAAATTGAGAAATAATTTATATTATTATCAATTAAGATATACCATATTAAAGTGTAAAGCTATGTAATAACCATCATACAATTATTTATAAACATTCTAACTACCAACAAAATCAAATTAACTATAAAAATTAAATAATAATTTTAGTTACTTATGCATTTAAAATTAAGTATTAAGAATAAAAAATTTAAGTGATAATTCTAATAACTTGTATCCGTGTATAAAGTATATAATATAACAATTTAAAGGAATAACAATTTGATGATTTGATCATCAAATATGAGCAATGATATGAATTTGTCATTAGATAAAGCTTTGAAATCTAACCATCAATCCTCTTTATCACAATAGACATTCAACACACATGTATTAATTTTGCATTTTCTTTTCATTAACTCTTGCCATATTTCTTTATCAATTTAAATTGAATATATAGCCTCTAATTGAGGTAGTTTTAGGTCGTATCCTATAACAAATTTCACTATATTTTTCTTGAGTTTAATTTCTTTTAAGCAACCGCAAACATGCAAACCACCAACAACATAAATACAATGTCGGGAACATTGCCACCTCGTGGCTCTTGTTAAG
>LPNX011196218.1:103472-144360 GCA_001517045.1 Pseudotsuga menziesii
CAGTACTAAGCAACTTTGTTGCTTTTTCCACTTGTTTTTATTAGTCATTGCCTAAAACAATAAAGCTTATATAATTCGGCTTGCCATAATCTCTAATATTTTGCACATGTCTTTCAAGTGTCTCATACTAAAAAAGTTGACTATAATTTTGAATTAATATGCCACCATGAAATGAAAAATTAATGATGTTCTACCACTTTTAAGCTATCTTATTTTTTAATTAATGATGTTTTATCACTCTCAAACTAGCTTTTTTCTTACTAATCTCTTTAGAGAGTATGATTTAGACTTTTTCTTACTAACGTCTTTAGAAAAAGTATGATTTAAAAGACTTTTTTTTGGCTTTATTCAATGATCAAAGGAATTATTTTTTTTATAAGTAAAACAGTTTTTTATTTAAATAAAAATAAAATAAAATAAAAAATATTACATCATTTTGCATAATCCACATCCATGACTTATAAGAAAGGCATATTATCCCACACAAAGTAAAAAAGAAAAAGAACATGTTCAATATAAATAATTAATAAAAATATAAGTTTTGAAACTAAAACAATTTAGAAAAATTAATAAAAAGATTTTAAGAAATTATTTAACCTATAAAAATTTTCTTTAATATTTTAAAATTATGCTATATATATATTCTGTAAAATTATACTTAAAACAAAATCAAAATCTTAAAACTAAATTAAAATGTTCAAAATATATAAAAAGAAATGAATTTTATGAAAATCCAAATAATCTCTTAATTTTAACTCTTTGGAAATGGAATCGTGTGTGTCGATCAAGCTAGTGAAAAAGGAGTCTTGGAAAGGGCATGGCAGTGTCGTTCGAGTGCAGAGACTTGAGCGCGGCATTTTAAAGTTCAAATTTCATTCAAATTTGATCGCAACTGGCAGATGGGACTTGGAGGAGACTACGACATACGCATGAGGGATGTTTGCACAGAGGGTTGAATGAGACCTTTCGGATTCCATGGCATGCATGATAGACTCTGCCTGGCCCCGTTTTCACCCTCACAAATCACAACTTTCGCGCACATTCACTTATGTCTCGATTAAAATGTGAATGTGCGCAAGGATGTCCATCAATCAATTCAGTTACAGAGGAACTCTTATTCTCTATGCAGATAGTCATATATCTCTATGCAGATAGTCATATATGTCTGGAATCTTGTTACAGACGAACTCTTATATCTCTATGGATTGACAATTTCAAAAAAGTCAAAAATAACTATGAGCTTAACTTTATTGATGATACAACTCTTAACTTAAATTCAACTCTAATCATGACTATTGAATTAACTATTGGATACAACTATTAACTTAACTTCAACTAGATAACTAGATAATCAAGGTTATATTAAATACAACTATTAGCTTAACTTTAACTCTAATCAGAGTTATATACCATGTAGCATCTGAAACAATTAGTGAATACCAATACAAAACAAGTTAACATATTAATAAAAAAACATTTTTAAAAAAGAAACATTATCAATGTATCAAATATATTCTTTTTCAGGATTCCAAACATATTAATCTTATTAAAATAATATTAAAATAATTGTTGTTAATAATGATATATTTGTTCTAATGATATTTTTTCCATTAAATATGTAGTATTGTCATTTATACCAAAATAGCATAGGATATAGTTTATGTTTTCATTGAGCTCTAAGAGTTAACCTAAGCGATTAGCTCTGATATACTCATTTGTTTAACACAATTGTTCATGTTTGTTGGGATTATTAATATTAGTTCAGGACTGCTTGCCAAAGATGTAATCAGAGGTAAAAATGACAGATTATAATGGATACACCTGTGAAATATGATATAAATTGCCAAATCAAATGTATAGCATTATCTCCTGATAGCATTGTAAATACAACCTGAGTATGATTACATCCTACTATGAGACAACTATGAAGTTTTTATCTCTTGAAAGCAGCAGGGTAAATACAATTTGGGTATTTTTACATGATCAACATACTATGAAGGAAGGAGGTATGAAACGATATTGTTGATCATGAGATGAGAGGACCTCCCTTGAGGTATTCTGTTAAGGCCAACGCAACGAGGCCAATCATGGCATAACGGCCATTCAAGATCTCTGCTCCAGAAGACCATTTCGCCGTTGATTTGCTCTCTTTGGAGACTCCCTTGAACATGGGTATCACCGAAGCTACTGACAGCAGAACCGCGCTTCCAACAAACAGTGGAACTCCTCCGGTGGCCAGCTGAGAGAAGAGGTCTCTCCCGCTCGCTATCTCAACCCCTACAGCCGAGACGAATCCGAGCATGGCCAGTCTCCCATTTATGGTCTCAGGCGCTGGCCCACCGAAAGCAAACACGTCCTCGAACTTGGTGCTCACCTGCATTCATTATGGTATCTGGTCAGTTTATTTGAATGAATCGGGCCATGGGCAGTGTATGTTCTGATGTTCTTGTAAAAATTGCAGGCACTTAATCGCATACCTTCGTAGGAGGCGATTGCTTTGACTCCTTTGGCTATGAATCCACATGCAAGCACAAGTCGTAAATATATTCTATCCAAACATATATTACTAACACAGAAACAACAACATTAACATATACACAGAAACAGCATCAATAACTACTAACCTGTGCCATGCATCTCACTCGAAGGGCCCTGGAGGTGGTTGACCTCTCCGCCGGCCCGCGCTGCAGGAGGGATGCTCCATTCATCGCCGCTGGCCTGCGCTGTAGCAGGGATGCTCCATTCATCGCCATTAGTGGTGCATTCATCACAGTGGCCATCTCAACAACTAAATATTTTGATTCTACTTGCAAAGCAAGGAGTCAGTGGACAGATGAAGGTGCAAGCAACAAGTAATAAATAAAGAAGAGTATAAGCTGCTTTTGAGACTCTAGGGACTGTTTGTTGTGATATATATACCGATTGGCCTGGCGTGTATTATGAAAATTCTAGGATTATCGAACGGCGAGCCTTCTGCCAAGTCTACGTTCCTCTTCCTCGCAATATGATTCCACCTGGCTGGAATAGATCCAGGGAAGTGAATCGCCGACTGAGTAATCTCTTCGCTAGGGTCAAAATAGTTTACATCTAAAATAAAATTTGGGAAACGATTTTGATTGGAGCTATGTCGAGAGCTACTATCTAATGGACGATATTGATATTTTGTTTTATTATTTTTTTTTTTAGAATCCGATAATAATTTATTCTTTGAGAGGTAAATATCTCGTAACCGCCCCTGAAAATAAACGTTCTTCACGCTGTCTCCATGGGAATCC
Organism: Pseudotsuga menziesii; assembly: GCA_001517045.1. NCBI lineage: Eukaryota > Viridiplantae > Streptophyta > Pinopsida > Pinales > Pinaceae > Pseudotsuga > Pseudotsuga menziesii. Next base: position 106,748 of record LPNX011196218.1, read on the forward strand.
CATATCGACACGTCTGTGGATCACTCACTGAAACTTAAGCTTAGAGGAGTTTCTTTATCTCCCCGTATTTTACCCAAAACAATAAATAAAATAAGTTTAAAACATTGGAGCCTTGAGTTCATTAGAGTATTTTTAAATAAGACTTAATTTTAATTGTATTTTTCCATTAAAAAGTTTAATAATTTTTGAAATATTTAAAACAATATAAAAATTGAGTTCAGTATAGTATATTTACATAACAGATTTAAAGTCACCATTAAATAAAATAAAATAATTTTAATTAGTCTAAATAGTTTATTATTGTTTTACCTATTTTACAAATTTTATTCAAATTAATTTATTAATAATGTAAATATGACATCTAAATGTACCTATGAAACCGGATTCGTCCTGGAGGCCCCCCATGTTCCGTGGGGATCGAATCGGACATGATTCGAGTCGGACACGTGTTCGATTCGTCTTCCACGCAAATCCGAAAACAGGACACATTAAAAAATCGAATCGAACACGAAAATGAAGCGTGTCCCGAAAACAGGACACGTGACCGGCGGAAAAAGACAGCCGGGTTTGCTTAAATTCAATTTTTTGTCTTTCTTTTTGTCATTTGAAAGGAAGCAATTGATTGAGAGTGAGTTTTATGTGCACGTGAAGGAGTTTTGAAGGAGATTTGAAGGCTATCCATTGTTTCCAAGCAGGTCCAAGTGCATTCCGGTGGATTTGTGGAGAGGATTGCAAGCTCAACCATCACACAAGAAAAGGAATGTCTCAATCAGCTAGGGCAGGAAGTAGGGGTCAAAGGAAAGGGAGAAATTCACCATTTAGGGCCTCCCCTCCTATTCCACCAAGCACAACCGGTTCTCCTCCTCCGTCAAGTGCTCCATCGGCTGCTAGTGGAGCTCATGCTCCATATAACCCTGTTTTAGCAAGACAACAAGCCCAAGAAAAAAAATACCCTTTTTGGAAGTATGTGACAAGGAAATATGGGCCTGGGGCAAAGCTTGGTGGGGGAGGCAATGTTTCTTGGAGATGCAATTTTTGCAAGCATGAGTTCATGAGCACATATTTCTGGGTTAAGGGCCATTTGTTGGCCCTTCCTTCTTGTGGAATTTCTTCATGCAAAGCGGTGACTGCTAACCAAAGGAGGGATATGGAAAGAGAGGATAATGTTGGCTTAGGGAAGGTGGCAGCAGCAAGCAAGAAAAAAGAGGCTGATCCTCTTCCATTTTTGAGGAAGTCCTCTAGCACCAAGACTCCATTTCCACCTAGCATTCATGGGCGTGGAGATACTTATCAAACAAGAAAGAGGCAATCTAGAGGTGGTCCAATAGATAGGATTTTCCAACAAGAGGCGTGAGAAGAGGTAGACCTTACCATTGCATTTTTCTTCTACCTCAACTTCATCTCATTGAATGTTGCATGGTCACCATTGTATTTTGAGATGGTTCGAACTATCTTGGAACGAGCTCCAAGTGGTTATGTGCCTCCTGGTTCAGAGAAGCTTAGAACCACATTGTTGGTTAAAGCAAAGAAGGAGGTAGATAAAATCCTTGAGCCAATTAGAAGAACATGGCCCTCATGCGGTGTGAGTATTGTTTCTGACGGATGGACGGATCCCGCACACCATCCACTCATCAATTTCATGGTATCTTCCTAAAATGGACCGTTGTTCTTGAAAGTGGTGGATGCTCTTAGGAAATACAAGGATGCACAATTTATGGGTGATTTATTCATCAAAACCATTGAAGAGGTAGGTGTTGATTCATGTGTACAAATCATCATGGACAATGCACCTGTTTGCAAGGCTGCTCGCATGATTGTGGAAGCTAAATATCCACAGGTATGTTCATTCTTTCATTTCTAATTTGCTCATTGTTTGAATTTGGTCATTGCAATGTTAGTGTTGTAGGGTCATTGATACATGCTTTTATTGCTCTTACAGGTTTTTTGAACACCTTGCATTGTCCATTCCTTGAATTTAGCACTGAAAGCCATTCCTTCGGATGTGACATGGATTGGCACCCTTATTGAGGATGCACGCCATATTCGTAACTTTGTACAAAACCACACAAATTCCCTCACCATCTACAAACAGTACACGCAGCTTTCATTGCTGAAGATTGCACATACTCGGTTTGCTTCCTCATTCATCATGCTAAAGAGGTTGAGGGAGGTCAAAACCGCTCTTGGGTCCATGGTGATTTCAGAGTTTTGGGCTTTTTGGAGAAGGACGGATCAGGCTGCTTCACAAAAGGTGAAGGACACGGTGTTAGATGATGGTTGGTGGGACACGGTGGATCTTAGCATTAAGATCATGGAGCCAATCATTTATTTGTTGCGGTTTGCAGACACGGACCAGCCCATCCTAGCAGAGGTTTATGAGGGGTGGGATTCCATGATTGAGTCCATGAGGTCCATTGTCATGGAGAATGAGTGTCCTGAGTATGGGACATCGGCAGAGAACTTATGGACCATTATTCGGGATATTCTTATCTCCAGGTGGGATAAGAATTGCACACCTTTGCATTGCTTGGCCCACTCCTTGAACCCCAAGTTCTACACTCAAGAGTGGCTCACTGGTGGATCGAGGGCCTCACACAGAGTCCCTCCTCACATGGATGCATAGATTGCACATGGGAGGAAGATAACACTTAGACGGCTATTTCAGGATAGCGACATGCTTAAGGAGGTAGAGGAGGGCTTTGTAGATTTTTCCACTGGCACTGGGATATTTGGAGGCTATGATGTGCTTAGAAATAGGGGGGTAAGAAACCCTATGCTTGGTGGGAAACTCATGGGGCAACATCCCCTATTCTACAGAAGTTATCCTTGAGGATCATCTCTCAAGTTACATCATCCTCTTGTTGTGAGAAGAATTGGAGCACATCTGGAACTTGTACAGTGTGAAGAAGAGCAGGCTTGAGCAGTCCAGGGAAAATTCAATGGTGTATGTGCACTCCAACCTTCATCTTATTTACAGGAAGAGGGAGGAGTGGGTGAAGGGAAAGACAAAGATGTGGGATGTCTTTCCTGATGATATGGGTTTGGATAGCAGTATTGAGTTGGCATTAGCCAACATGGAGCTTAATGATCAAGTGCTAGAGCCGGTCACTTTTGATGATAGTGTAAGTGATCGTATGGAGGGGTCATCCTCCACAACAACAGATGTAGATCATCAGATGGGCAGAGAGGAGGAGGATGAGGATGAGGATCAGGGAAGGCGCAGGGGCAGTGATGAGTATGTTGATGTTGATTCACGAAAGGAGGAGGACTATTGATAGTCTGACATATGGGATTCTTCCATATTGATCCACCCCTTTTTGTATTTACTATTAGACATTAGTCTATTTGGCATTTGCCAATGCCCAGTGGCATTCCAACATATATGTACATTGTATAAATTTTGATTTTGATGACTTAATGAGAAATATGGTTCCGACATGCATCTATGTGTCTCATTGTGATTTGTGAATGACTAATGTGTTGTGAATCGTGACTTATGAATGACAAATGTGTAATTACTAATCATTAATGTGTTTTTATTCTAATTTCTATTGAATATTTTCAAATGTTCTAGTTTCTAAATATTTTTGGATCTATATGTCTATATTTTTAAATTTTAATATATATTTAAAAAAAAATAAANTATGTCCCCGTGTGAGGTGACTTAGAAATGTACTTTACCATTTTTGGTACACTACTTTTTAAAAGAATGTAGTGCCTTTACCTCTATTCTATATAGTCCTTAACTACCTTTAAAAAGCAAAGTCAAGTTAGTTCAAAACTCCATTTTAATCAAACATATTGCATTTACATTTATTTTATGTAAACCTATCATGTTTACATTTAGTTTCTAAATATTCTATTCAGAGCCATTAAACATACTATATTTTATACTTTCTCTTTATATTTAAAAGATTACACTTATTTTTTTAATACTTTTTTTCAATTATTAATAATATTAACAAATTGTTTAAATAATAACTACAATTATTGTTCGAGAGGCGCTCTACAGCCCAATATCGAGGAGATCTTGTAATTGCGCCGAGATGCGCTCTGCAATGCAGTACGGGGGAGATATTGTAATGTTACATAACATTATGTAACGTTATTGTAATATCCCGAGTTTTGACCTAACACTTATGGGCATAAGCCCCATTGATTATGATGTTACTTTGATGTTTTATTTTGATATATTGGGTCGAAGATCCCACTGCATATGAACATGATGATCTGTTTGATATATTGGGCATAATCCAATTGTGTATGTATATGTTTTCATGTGTTGGGCGTGGACTCTGAAGCACATGATTGATGGGATGCTTTGTGTTGAGCGAGGAGCTCTGGAGCACATGGGTAATTGATGTTTTGTGTTGAGTGAGAAGCTCTGGAGCACATGAGTATTTATATTTGTGTTGAGCAAGAAGATCTGTAGCACATGAGTTTTGAGACATTTGTGTTGATTAGGAAGCTTTGGAGCACATGAAAAGATAAATTGGAAGTGTTGGGCATAAGCCCTAGAGACTTCCACTTGATGTTGAGCTTAACCTATGGAACATCGGATCCTTTGCCATTGTATCTGTAATGTCCCCAAAAATTGAAAAAAAAAAAATTATTAGGCTAGTCAAAACTACCTATACTGGACATTATTGGAACTTGTGTGGAATGTGTCGTCCTTTATTTACTGTACTATATAGTCGTAAGCTATTCTTACGTTCTTCTTTCATATTTCTCGATGCGGTTATTAATTGATTGCTTACATTGTCATGATGTTGATTACTATGTGGATCTATGGTTACACAATTGATGTGTATGTTAGTTATTTGATTACATACTTTATTGACTATAACATTTGATTACAATCGTATACAAAATTCTGACTTAACGTTGTTATTGGAAAAAGAGGGGTGGAGTGGCAGGACTAGTTTCCCTTGTAACCACCTGAGAGGTACTGTTTTCTACTTGTCTCAATAGGCTTACTTAGTACTTACGAACTAATGCATTTCTTTCACTTTGCGTGCAGGTTCACTTAGCGTTGAAAAACTATTTATAAAAGTTGAATGGCCAAGCGGTCTATTTCGTCATTGGCACTCCGTGATACAAACCGATCCTAGTGGCGATACACTAGTTGTTTAGAAGATATTTATACCAGACTAGATGGTTTACTAGCCTATGTTACACTGATTATTATTGCTATTATTACGGACTTTATGATAGTGACTTGGTCACTATTCAATTATTATTTACAGGACACAGACTTACTATGGTGTAAGGACTTATGACTTTGTTCATGTTCTAATCATATTTTTAATATATCATTTTTAATAGTTGGAATTAAGAGGTTTGTATAAGCCTTGGTCTAAAGTTTTCCATGGCATATTTCATATGCCATTGTCTCATGGCTTATAACTTAGGAATTCTATATACACTTGTGGTTTATGCATTTCACGTTGATTTGAAACAAGGTTTTATATGGTTGGAAACTATATGATTATAGGTTTTTCCATCATTAATGGAGGACATGGTGGAACCTTAAATGCGCATTGGAAAAGGTGGAATCCAAACTTAGGGCTTAGCCCATGCATTGGGTTAGTTCATTCATAACCTAGCTGCTTGTGCTCTGCTCTTGCGCGGTGTAATGGAGTGAGACTACGGTGGGTTACACAGATACGTTGATAGTCTAGTGTAGCAACATTATTGTGTAAATTTCAGATTGTTTACAGTCTATACTCCTCATCGTGGCTTGTCTTCGTATGTGCAGGTTGCAAGGTATGAAGGGGTCGAGGTCGTGGGTTTCCCTGTGTTCAAGAGCCATACCCAATACGGGTAAGCTTTGTTTATACAAGTTAAAAGCTTTCCTCTCTTGCGTGGTGGTTGTGACTAAGTGTTGCACTCGTTGGGGGTTTGAATGTTTGGTTCTGGGTCTTTTTTTTATTGTTGCCTCTAGGAAGAAGCCCCGTGTACACACGGTAAGCATCATAGATGCATTAAGACTTGGGGTTTTTGTTGGGTTTCTAGAGCCTTCGGGATGGAACTAATGTATTCGGTGGGGTTTTTGGTTTAAATGTTGCTCTGCGTATTGTAAACACGACTCGATATTTATTTGGTAGGCTCTACGCAATGTATATAATTTTATATTATTGACATGGCGGCAGCACCATTGCTTTGCAATGGTGCAAGGCTGAGTTTAACACAACTGTGTAACTCTTACTGGTTTTGATAATGATTATGTTTATGGATACAAACGGTAATTTCATACTGTGTTGGTTTCATGGCTATTATTCTTATTAAAGGACTCTGTGTAATCGAAATATTTTTTAGAGTTATTTTTATGGATGAATGCGTGACAACATTGTTGGCTTGGGGCCATGCCATATATGGCATTGCCATTCCCTCCATTAGAGCTAGGATAGTGTATTAGATAGAGATTTATTGTTTTATGTTTAAGCTGTGTAATTATAATGTAAGAGTTGACTGTGGGTGCAACCCTTTGTTTGGGCAGTCGTCGTTGTTGGTAATCGTTGATAGGTCTTAATGGGTACTATGTTTTGAGTTGTAAGCCAAAGGGTCATAGCCTTGGAAGGAACCTTCCAAAGGATGCCATGGATAATGCATAGCGTTGACAGGGTTGTAGCTTTGGGTATTTTGATTTAAAAGTTTGGATAAGTAAAACGATGAGGGCCATAGTTATAGTGTGTGTTTTCATTGGGTCTTTTGACCTTTGTGCAGAGATTTGATTTATTTAAATTACAGCCTGCATATATGTAATTGTTACGGAGAGAAATTCCTATGGCTTGGGGTACCACAACAGACAGCTTGACTCCAGAAATCAATCATTTCCTATTTGCAAGAGAAACCAAATATCTAACACTAAAGGATCTTGATTCATACCTTATTCCATATGGTTGATGTAGATCCCCATTGAGCTTTCCAAATCCATCTTGAATTGATAAATTGCTTCCTCGGCATTTAATAAACAAGACAAGCATTCTATATATAATCGTGTTAGACCTACTCTAGCATATATAATCAATAACATATAAGCATTTGAAATCATCCATGGATCAAATAGTCATTCAAATACATTATTGGATAGGAAAATATATTTCTATTAATATAAAACATAGATTACAATAGAGACAACCTCTGTCGGCATGTCTGTGAATCAGAGAAACTGAGTCCCCCACCTGGGCCTCCACCACTTCAATCCTCCATCTCTCGATAGCAAGCTCACAAGCAAAAGGAAAGCTTGGAAAGAACGCAAAAGTGCTCCAAGGGACAAAGGGATGCAGACTCAAGTATAAGCTCCGGCAACAATGGACTATAGTTTTCTTGCTCTTGAATTCATCATGCCTTCAATGTATCCAAAGGGTTCCTTATATATCTCTTCAATGGGGTAATGTAAGGATGAATTCGAGCGATCTCAAGGAATATGGAAGGCCAAGAGATAAGTGAGTCGGATCCACATCAAGGAAAACTCTAAAAGAATTTGGAATTTTGCACACATCCCAATGTACACGGGTTTAGGGGTCAAATCCACGTATATATGTGAGAAAGGGATTAAAAGTCACGTATGACAATTTTTGCATGTTTTTAGGGATGATCTTGGAAACATCAAAGGTACAAAAATGGTCCATGGGGTCTAAGGAGTCTACAGAGGGACAGGGAAGGCCATACAAGTGTGATTCACCATGTGTGGTAACAGGGGTCATACGATGGCCGAAATACATTATAGGTCCATCCCAGAAGTGAAGTGATGAAGAACCCAGTGGAAGAACCAGCTATCCAATCAACACTATACAATGATACAACTCTGCACATAGCTGCAAATAGATATAGCAGTCCCGGATACATACGAGTACAATGGCCATGAATAAGCATGATACAATATGGCATGTGTGGTCATCGCTACGTACAATATACAAAAGGATCAAGATCTCCAGGATGAAAATATACAAAGGATCATGATCTCCATGAAGGCTGAAGATATATAATGGATCAAGATCTCCATAATGGCTAGAAATGTCTGGCATATACTGGAATCAAGTCACAAGAGATGAAATCTCATGAACACTGGCATGATCAAGGAGGTAGCATATAAGAGATGCCACCAATCTGGAAGGTCTTCTACACAAACCGCTACGAGTACATGTCCTACTATGCGAATAGAGGTGTCGAGGTCGAACATAGTAGTCCATCATCTGATTATCGGTCATTAATGTATACCATTAACAGATGCGAGATCACCCACCGATAATGAAAATGGGAATCAAGGTACTAGAGTGCAAACTAACAAGTGTGAATAAATGTGTTGAGGTCGAACACTTGAGAGAATCCATCGATTAGGGGACATTGATGTATTCCCAAAAACTGTTGATGGCGAGAGAACCTGCCACTTATGACTGCAAGTCTCAAGGAACTAAAAAATGACTCTATATTCCTATCCCAGAATAAATGATCTGAATTCGATGGGATGAAATCTGTTGGAAGGAGGGAATTAATACATCCCCCATCATCCAACACGAGGTACTCAACAAAGCTGTATAATGTGGAAGGACTCGATCATAAGGTGCATGAACCAGTAATTGTACTGGGAATGACTGACATGCAAAGTCAATATAACTGAGGAATGGTCGACTCAGGTTTCAACTTCCTTCGAACAAGAGCATAAAGGAAAATGGTGACTGACTGTAGGAAGCATAGACTCGATATAAAAAATTGGGACATCTCTGCGACATAGGAGGCATCAACACAGGATCCATAGGGACTGGAAGCTTAACCAGTAGGTGGAGATAAAATTAGAAAAACAAGTACAGCTCCTAAAGTCAAACTATTAACCCAACCAATGGATGTGATATATAGTGCTCTGTTCGAAGGTGACACGACTCGACAGCTGCCAAAGATAACATCTTTTCTTGTCTGGATTTTTGGTTTTTTAATTTGTTTTTGGACTTTTTCAAATATTTGAAAAGCTTGAAAAAGAATAAAATCGCTTTAAAGTTACAGACTAGGAGGAGACGAGTGTCAAATGGGAAAACAAACTAGTTCCAAGCAACGGAACATACCTATGCTCAATGCAAGGACACATGTGTAGGATAGCGACACTCGGGGGAAAGTCCCCTCCTGGTAAAAATAGGGAATCAAGCTACAAAGGATATATAAAATGGCTCTGGATGGCTATACATGAGACAATATCAGGCTATATGGCTGATACTCAAAGTCAAGAAAGCTAACATAAGTCTCAATGAGGCAAGCAAAGCTCATGATAATGCAATTACAACTTGACATATATAAGGGAGTCCTGGGGAAATGCTAGCATAAATTTCAAGAGGAGTAGGAGGCTCTTACTCAAGGACATGGTGACACTAAAAGGGACTCCCAGACCTAAGAGAGGACTCACAGCATGGGTACCAAATGCGAAAGGGAGCTAACTAGGACACCCATGTATAGGAAAGCTCTACCATTCACATAATATCACTTCTAACAGCAGCATGAAGGTTTCTTGATACCATGGAATGGGTTCGTACCTAAGGTTAAAATGAAATGGTCATAAGGTCATGCAAAATGCAAGCAGATGTGAAATCCTAACATATATGCCAGTTTAGACATGATACCTGTGATAGGAACAAACGGGTCAAAACCTCAGAGAGAGTGTACAAAAAATGGACCCTACATGACAACCATATTAGTCCAAAACAACCCAAAATAGTCAATAAAGAATCCAAACTATAGGGAATAGGGAGGAATGATCATGACAAATAAATTCAAAGGAAACAGTGTGGTGGACGATGGGCCATAGAAAGGAATGTAAAGTGTACACCCAACATTCACGTATCCACTACCACCCCCATGAGGGTGACCATTGGTGTAAAGACTGAGCGAAGGGAATAAAAACCCTCCACAAATGGAGTAGAGGATGAAATATGACCATTCCCAAATCTATGAGCATGGTAAGGGGTTGTGATGCCCCCAAGTCTGACACCAGGTTCTGTACTAGGACCAAGGATGGGTGATAGGATACCAGGCATGCCAAAAATAAAAGGACCCGAACTCAAGAGAGCATAAATATACTCAAGTAACCGCGATCCAAAAGGAAAACTAGCGCACAAAGAGCACACTCCTAAGAAAATCTACAGCCAAAATACAAGTAAACCAAGGGGAGGATATGTGAGCTCCCGAATGTAGCAGGTATGTCTCGCTTAGGAGAGGCTCGAAACTCCCATACACTACAAGCATAGGTACGTAACCAATTATAGTGGCCCTCAGCTTCAACACATAAAGAAACTGCGTTTTTCGACCTCTACCTGGACAAGACACTCACAGAATAACCTCTGCAAGTACCCCTTGTGATACCTAGGTAAGGAAACTAAGGTCACCTCAATATAACCAATGCTCAGGCAGACAGTTACAGGAGGGATCAACTGTATGGGCAGGGTAGAAAAGCCCGAAACTATCGAAAGAGCCCCCAGATACGAATACAATCCTGGAAATATCTTTGGTGCTACTCATTTATGACCGGGGGTCATCCCAATCATTAATCGCTCACACTACCTCGTGCTTAACTCCCTTGTAATAGGACGATCCTGAGAAACACTAATTATACCAAGGAATTTCACACTCTCACCTGGACAGGCACATACATGTTTTGTTTAGTGGTCTTGGACAATTTACTCACAATGAACTATTCCAAGACTCTAAAACCTAATCTTGTTTGTGAAACTTATAAAATAAAAATGTGTAATTCATTTTAAATTATGCGTTGATTTTAATTGGATGTAATTACTCAAAGGGAAATGATCATGCAACTAATGAAGTTATGACTTAGCAGTGAAGTAAATATGCACACCATAACAAGCAATGCTAAGTGCAACCTTTGTCAAATGAAAAAATAGGGTATGCCACTACATGATATGCATAAATATATATTCCTTTCTGAATGCCAATGCAATCCTTTCTATATGAAAGCCTAAATAAAACTCTTATCCAAGCAATCCAATGCAAGTACCTCCTCAAATCCATATCTAAGATGCAATTAAGAGTGCAACTACTTTTTATTTTCCAATATAAAAGAATGAAAAATGCAATTAAAAGTCATCTAAAACTCTCAGTCTCTGCAGCAAGTATAAAACACAAGCCCAGCAAGACACCGAGAAAAAAAGAGTAATGCACTAATGGAAAAACAAAAAGCATAAATGACTAAAACTAGTTTCAAAGAAAAAACAATGAAAAGACAGTTCTAGTCATAAAACAAGAATCCAACAGAAAACATCAGACCCAAGGAAGACCCAACCACACTCACAACCCACCTAACAACTTCCTACAACATCAAACTCACCAAAAGGGAGGATGTACGCGAGTGTTTGAAGAACAGCTGCGTATATACATGACTTTTGGCCAAAACGCTGCATGTATATGTGGATTTTGGCCAAAAACCTGCGTGTATACGTGAATTTTGGCCAAAAACCCATGTATGTACGCGACTTTTGGCCAAAAACCTATGTATACAGAGAAGACAGTGGTAAAAAGCAGGCCAAGGGTCAAACCAATAAAGGGGAGTGTCAATGGATGAACATACTATAAAATGCAACACAGAAACAAGGAGAAACAAAGAGCAAGTCAAGAATATCAAGCACATTGTGCCCCCAACCCCAAAGAAAAACAAGGAACATCCCCAGTAGAGTTTCCAATTCTATTACAGAGAGAAATTCCTATGGCTTGGGGTACGACAACAGAGAGCTTGACTCCAGAAATCAATCCTTTCCTATATGCAAGAGAAACCAAATACATAACACTAAAGGATCTCGATTCATACCTTATTCCGGATGGTTGATGTAGATCCCCGTTGAGCTTTCCAACTCCAGCTTGAATTGATAAATTTCTTCCTCAACATTCAATAAACAAGACAAGCATCCTATATATAATCATGTCATACCTACTCCAACATATATAATCAATAACATATAAGCATTTGAAATCATCCATGGATCAAATATTGATTCAAATACACATTATTGGACAGGAAAAGATATTTCTATTAATATAAAACAAAGATTACAATAGAGACAACCTCTGTCGGCATGTCTGCGAATCAGAGGAACTGAGTCCCCCACTTGGGCCTCCACCACTTCAATCTTCCATCTCTCGATAGCAAGCTCACAAGCGAAAGGCAAGCTTGGGAAGAACACAAAAGTGCTCCAAGGGACAAAGGGATGCAAAATCAAGTATAAGCTCCATCAACAATGGACTATAGTTTTCTTTCTCTTCAATTCCTCATGCCTTCAATGTATCCAAAGGGTTCCTTATATAGCTCTTCAATGGAGTAATGAAAGGTCAAATCTGAGTGATCTCAAGGCATATGGAAGGCCAAGAGACAAGTGAGTCAAATCCACATCAAGGAAAACTCCAAAATAATTTGGCCTTTTGCACACATCCCGATGTACGCGGGTTTAGGGGTCAAATCCGCGTATATATGTAAGAAAGGGATTAAAAGTCGTGTATGGCAATTTTTTCATGTTTTTAGGGATGATCTTGGAAACATCAAAGGTACGAAAATGGTCCATGAGGTCTAAGGAGTCTACAGAGGGACAGGGAAGGCCATAAAAGTGTGATTCACCATGTGTGGTAAAATCAACTATAACGGTAATATAGTGTGGCTTTTATTGTTGGAATGCTAGAGCATGAGGACAAAATCCTACAGGATTCGTCCACGGTGATTTGTAAATAAAATAGACCCTAGAGGAACCAATCCTGGGTCATTTATGGCTGTGAGGGTTTATAATTATATGGATGCGATTTGGGCATAACACCTACATAATCGATCCTATGACCTTTATGTAATTATGTTTGGTTTTTAAATTATTATTTTGCATAGCATTATGGTTAATTTAATTTCATTGGGTTTTTCTTTATGGCATGCGATTCTTATAATGTGGTTTGTAAATATTTAAAGGTTTGGTTTATTGTGTTGATAGTTCTTTAATGGATACGATTTCGTAGATGTTAATTGGTAATATAAATATGTGGTTTGATTTTTAATGTGGACCATTGATAACGCATAAATCGTGGACCATTAAGTGGTCTCGATACTTGGACCGCAGATTCAACTTACGAATTATTTGGTAAATGGAAAATGGCATTGTTTAACCTTAGTTCTTGGTAGAAATTATTACAGACCTTAGAGGTCTTTGTTGTGTTTTATTTTAGCTTTAATACTTTGTATTGATGGATATTCTTAAGTATAGAATAATATGTTTATAATATTGCTTACTTAGAATACATATTTATTTACTATACTTTAGTTAACTATGTTTTATAATTATGTTTGTTTATAGCTCAACTTGAAATAGAATTTTTAGTTCTAAACATAGCTCTGCTGGCAATATGAAATCTTCCAGTAGAGTTCATAGGTAAATAAACACACAGGAACTATTAGAAGCATTCCTAGGTTTTAGGAAAACAAAGCTCAAACTATGAAGAAATACATAACTAAGTATTGCAGAAATAAGGCATAATTATTTCTTTAAACAATAATTAATTTACAAACTTGGGGTTTATAAATATATGTAAACCCTTAAAGATTTTGACAAGAAAACAATGGTAAACATAGGGTTAGAATTTAAACATAAACACTTGCATATTCTAACCAGAAATCATACTAGATAATCAAATATAGGAACCCAAGAACCTCATACCTGGAAGGTGAAGTTGTCCCAATGGTTGAATCCTGCACACTCAAGTACCCAACATTAACAATTCATAGGCAAATATGACCTCTGTATAGATGACCGAATCACTTGGGAACTACCATGTTCCACCCAACCATGACCCGGAACCGTTCCTAATTTTAATCCAGATCTCCCTGAGTTGGTTCCAACATGCAAGTAGCTTAGAGCTCCTAAGGTAGGGCTTCCCTATCTAGTATATCAGGGTTGGATTTGTTCTCCTTTTTCCTATTAGTAAAACGTTCTCGAAGAACTCTCTTGAGAATAATCAAGCACAATAATGACTCTAAAAAAATGGAAGAGATCCCCAAGCCTCTCTTTGGCTTGGGACTTTATAGACATAATTTTCAGTCAAGGGGACATATAAATCAAGAATCATTTGATTTCTTGATTTAACCCTTTTTGTTTAATTTAGGTACTTTTAACTTAGGAACTTTTAACTAGTTCCTAATTGGACTTTTGTAGGTATTATACTATTTAATTTTTCTTTTAGTAATAATAATAATAGATGGAGCTTTTTCTTCTTTCTTACATTATTAATATTATTATGATGCTTACTCTTTATACATACCGTGTATAAAATATATAATAACATATTATTTGTTAACATTTGTCTTATAGTATCACATATTGTGATCCCTAAACTTATGACACTTTCTTCATTAAGGTCATCAAGTAGGTGGTTATGTCTACTAGGCTAGGCAACTCTAAACATCCTTGCATATTGGATTCCCTCATATAACATGGTAGCTCTTCAGTACTTGATGAGATACATAAATTCAAAACTTCATTTAATCACTTATAAATAAGTTAGATGAGATCAATATTTTTCTTAAGCCGTTTTCACTCGGAATTATTAATTCTTTTCAGTAACTCCTAGCACTTATCCAGAGCCCATACTCAATGCTAAAAATAGGGAGTTACAAACTTAGTGCAATTCTAGAGCTCCTCGCTCAACTTTAATGCTAGGATGTACTTGTAAGATACACCTAGGGATACAATTGCAAAGGACCCGATGTTTCAGAGCTTATTCTCAACATCAACATGGAAGGCTCTAGGGATTATGCCCAACACTTCCAATTTATCTTTTCATGTATTCCAGAGCTTCATGCTCAACATAAATGTTTCAAAACTTATTTGCTCCAAAGCTTCTCTCTCAACACAAATATAAGTACTCATGTGCTCCAGAGCTTATTGCTCAACACAAAACATCAATTTACCCATGTGCCCAGACCTCCACGCTCAACATAAAAAATATCATCAACCATGTGCTTTAGGGTCCACGCCCAACACAAGAAAACATATATATATATATATATATATATATATATATATATATATATATATATCATATGCAATTGGCTTACACCCAATATATCAAACAAATGATCATGTTCATATGCAGTGGGGTCTTTGACCCAGTATATCAAAATAAAACATCAAGGTAACATCATAATCAATGGGGCTCATGCCCATAAGGGTTAGGTCCAAAATTCGGGATATTACAGTAACCCTAGGTGTATCCTACAAGTACATCCTAGCATTAGTGTTGATGAGGAGCTCTGGAATTGCATTAAGTTTGTAACTCCCTTCTTTTAGCGTTGAGTATGGGCTCTGGATAAGCACTAAGATTTACTGAAAAGAATTAATTATGTCGAGTGAAAATGAGTCTAATAGAACATTTATCTCATCTGACTTATTTATAAGTGATTAAATGAAATTTTGAATTCTATATCTCATCAAGTACTAAAGAACTACCATGTTATACGAGGGAATCGAACATGCAAGGATGTTTAGAGTTGCCTAGCCTAGTAGACCTAACTACCTACGTGACGGCCTTAGTGAAGAAAGTGTCATAAGTTTAGGGATCATGTTATATGATACCTAAAGACAAATGTTAACAAATAATATATATATATATATATATATATATATGTATGTATGTATGTATGTATGTATGTATGGTATGTATAAAGAGTAAGCATGGTAATAATATTAATAGTATAAGAAAGAAAGAAAGACTCCATCTATTATTATTATTACTAAAAGATAATTAACTATATAATAATTACAAAAGTCTAAATAGGAACTAGTAAAAAGTTCCTAAGTTAAATATTAAAAGTTCCTAAATTAAATAAAACAGTTAAATCAAGAAATCAAATGATTCTTGATTTAACTGCCCCTTTGACTGAAAAGTATGCCTATAAAGGCCCAAGCCAAAGAGAGGGTTTGGGATATTCCATATTTTTGAAATACATTTTCTGCCTGAATATTCTCAAGAGAGTTCTTGGAGAAACTTTTCCTAAGAGGAAAAAGGAGAACTGATTCAGAACCTAATATCCCAGTTAGGGAAACCTTACCTTTGGAGCTCTAACCTACTTACATGTTGGAACCATCTCTGGGGGATCTAGATTAAAACTAGGAACAGTTATGGGTTATGATTGGGTGGAATGTGGTAGTTCCCAAGTGATTCGGTTATCTATATAGGGGTCATATCTGTCTGTGAATTTGTTAATGCTAGGTAATTGAGTGTGTAGGTTTTCAGCCATTGAAATAGATTCACCTTGCAGGTATGAGTTTCTTGATTTTCCTTTCACTGTCTAGTATATTTCTTGTTAGAATATTTAAGGGCTTATGTTTTATTTCAAACTCTATGTCTGCAGATTATCTTCTGTTTAAAATGTTTAAGGGTTTATGTTTTATTTCTAAATCTAGGCTTGCAATTTCTTTCCTGGCTATAATGTCTAAGGGTTTATGTTTTTAATCCTAAAAACTATATCTACAATTTATTTCCTATTTAAGAATATTTTAGGGTTTTGTTCTTCCAAACTTAATACTACATTTTATTTCCTATATTTAAATTTGTTTTCCAAGACCTACAACTCCTCTAAAAGAGATCCTATATATATTTATATATGGTTTCTACTAGCAGATTCCATATTTCCAACATACCTATAATTAAAATTAAATAGATCAACTAGTATATGTATCTCTGAACGGGACTTTAGAACCTAATTATAAAACACATTAAACTAGAATGTATTAAAACATAACCTAAGAAACAAATCATTACCATTGTTTATTATAAACATAACCATAATCAGAATGACAAAATAAATGACAAACTAAAGCCATCGAGACCATCTAATAGTATGAAGTTACATTATATAAATAAACAATACTAAACATAGTCATTCTCATTCATAAATACACAAAATACATTTATCCAAATGATACATCATAAGAAAACTTCCCCATAACAAGTCAACCATAATTTTATGCACAGAACACATTAAAATATCACATAAATAAGCAGAGGTCACAAGATCAAATCCTGTGGGAGTGAATGCCCAGACAAGTCAATTCTTTAATCATCCTTTACAACCATCGTGACCCAAGATAGAATCCTGTGGTGTTCACCGTAATACTTTTAAAAGTCACCACATCAAATCTTGTAGGATTTGCTATCGTCCTACCAAACGCGGTTATGTTTCATCTATCAACTATATAGACCACCCTATTGAAATCACATACACAAACCATAAAACATTTAAACTTATCTCTACATAGAGGATTAAAACCCCCAATTGATTACACGTTGTAACCAATTTGTGGCTCATGACCATTTGTATGCAAAATGTAAACACTATCATAAACCCATTAAAACTCTGTCAATGCTAAGCAAATAGAAATGACATTTATTCGTAGGGTTTAACGCACAATCACGACCTCTTACAATTAAATATACAGGTAAGAACTACAACCACGATTTAAACCATAAACAATATTTCATTCATCTATTACACAGTCGCATATCTAATGGCGGGAATGCCATTGCCATCTATGGCATGGCTCCAAAGGCCAAATAAAGTTGTTAACAATCCATATAAATAATTTAAACAAGAATTACAAGACCACATAGAGTCAAGCTAGAGACAAACTAAGAACCATAACCATAATACACATAGTATGTAAATATTGTACAAATAACCATTATAAACTAAAATAAGAATTTGCACAATAGTGTATCCAAGGCCTTGCACCATTGCAAGAAATGGTGCAGTCACCATTACCCAAAACTTAAACATATTAACAAAACACAGAGCCTGCAAGTATTCACCATGGCCAACGTTACTGACAAGGTATTAATATTACAACATAAAAATACATTAGTCCCAGCTCAAAGGTGCTAAACCCAAATAAAAACCACAAGTCTTAAACGCATCTTTGATGCTTTACATAATTTTTACTCGGACAGTCCCTTTCCAAATCGCAACCATTAAAAACCTAGACCAGGCATTCAACCAATGATGAGCTTCATGCTATGTCATGAAACCACACAAGAGAAGGAACAATTTTTAACTTGTTATAGCATAGATTACCCATAATAGGTATGGTGTTGACCACTAGGGTGACCCACAACCCACGCTATCCAAACCCTGCAACCTACAACAAAACAAAATCTATGATGAGAAGTATGTTGTACACGCCATACTAAACAACAATACAACGCTGCTAAACTAGATTGGAAGGTATACCTTCCAATGCGGACAACCCCCAAATATCTACACCACATAACAGATCAGAGACAAAGCTCATGCAGCCATTTCACAAATGAGCTAAACCATTGTGTTAGTCCAAGAACTAAGCTTGAATTCCATGCTTTCCAAAGTTCATTAAATTCACCACCGTGGCCTCCATTACCAAAGATCAAAACCCAAAGTATATAGTTCATATCACCCCACAACGCAGTGCAATATATAAACCCCAATG
Source organism: Pseudotsuga menziesii (assembly GCA_001517045.1). Taxonomy (NCBI): domain Eukaryota; kingdom Viridiplantae; phylum Streptophyta; class Pinopsida; order Pinales; family Pinaceae; genus Pseudotsuga; species Pseudotsuga menziesii. The sequence goes on from LPNX011196218.1 coordinate 125,239, forward strand.
ATGGTAGCATAAAATTTGGGTATAGTCATAATCCATGGCATATGAAATCTACCATGGAGGGATATTGTTATGTTGCAAAATTATACACCAAGGTTTAATAAAACAAGATCTATGATATAAAATGATAAGCCATATACATTGTATACCATGTAAATGTTAAAGTACAACAATAAATAAATGAATGTTATAAGTGCTTAACCCTCAATAGTAACCAGTATAGCATAGGCTAGTAACAATAGCCTTGCATAAAATGAGCGTAATAATATTCACTAGGATGGGTCTGTAAGTTTATTCACAACCCAAGCAATATAGACAGTATGTCTTTATGTCACCATCATGGTCAGTTTTCGTCGTCAGGTTCCCCTGCATGCCACAAGGAAAGAAGTGCATTAGTTTCAAAATAACTAAGTAAGCCCCATAGAGACAATTTGAAAATAGTTACCTTTCAGGTGTTTACAAGGGAAATAAGTCTCGCCACTCCACCCCTTTACAATACAAGTTAAGTCAGAATTGTTCATAAAATAGTAATCGAACTTTATAACCATTGAGTAAGCAATCGAAATAGCACACATACATATAAATGCATAACCATAGAATTTAGATATTAAGCAACATCACGACAACATAGCATTACACTAATAACCACATCGGGAAAAACTGAAAGTGAGAAGTAAGAACAACTTACGATAATACAGTACAGTAAACATGTATGACACATTCCACATAAGTTTAAATAATGTCCAGTTCAGGTAGTATCTAACTAGCCTATTAAATTATTTTTTATTTTCAAATTTTGGGGACATTACAATTGGTATTAGAGCCCAGTTTCAACACCAAGAGACCAAATGGGCATACCATACATTCGTTGCAAGGAAAATAAAGTATGATTTTAAATTTTGTTAACTAACAGAAATTTTTCCTGTTATTTAAAATTTGCAATTGCAGGATTTTAAAAGAACAGTTGCGAATCATGAACAATGAAGAAGATAAAAACTGGAAAGGAAAGTTGAATACCCCCACCCAGGAAGCAGAACTGGTAGTGGAACTAAATTATGATATAGTGAAAACCATACAAAGTCTTCAAGCAGCCTTGCAAAGTTTTAGAGATGATAATCTAAACCAAATAAAGGAAAAGAAAGCAATTAATGAAGCATTGCTGCGAAACATGACGAGAGGAAGCCCATAGGGAAAACCCACTCATCACAAATAAGTTCAAGAATTTTTTTTTATCATAAACGGGCCAGCAACCAAAGAGAAGAAGGAAAAGAAGAACATACCCACGAACCTCCAGAAGGATACTATCACAGTCTTCCCGTGGTGACTCTCTTTCTCCATGCAAAAAGAAATAGAGAAATGATGATAATCTACATGGAGAGTTCAGAAAAATAAAATCCCCAACCAATGAGGGAGAGATGAATACAGGGGAGAAAGATGAAGAGTGATTGTTGGGTATGAGCAAATATTTCTGAGTTCATAACTACTGTAGCGAAATAAAACCATGTCTACCCATCTATAACTTAAATGGAAAAGTAGCTAGATGGTGGAGAGACTTGAAGCATACCAAGAAAGATGAGGTAAGAGAAATATGCTGGAGTAATTTCCACAAGATTTTTCAGGAAAAATATATGCGGAAAGATTATTTGATAGAAAGTTGAAAGAGTTTAATGAGTTATGAATGGGATCCAAGACGATGGATGATTTTATTAATAGATTTTTGGATCTGTTACATTATGTGCCATACATCAAGGATGAGAAGGTAAAAATACAACAATTTTTAAGATGTCTTCCTCCCAACTTTCGGGAAAGGATTGAATTTGACATGCCTAAAACATTGGAAACCACATTACACAAAGCTAGGATTTTCTATGAGCATGCGAAGCTAAGGCAAGAGAACATGAACAAAAAAGAGACAAGTTTAAGAACTTCTCTGAAAATCGCAAACCAGGTTTTAACCCACCACCATACAGAAAATAGAACAACAGTTTTCCAGCCAACAAGAACTTCAACAAAGCAGGTAAAGCCATATGTACCAGCTCCAAATGCTAACAAACCAGCAACAAATGGGGGATCCAATGTTGCCTCGCTGCAAATTAAATGTCAGAAATTCCAAGGGCCTCATTATGCCCGAAATTGTAAGAAAAAGACTAATGGAGTCTTTCACAACTTACAAGAAGAACCAACGGTAGAGGACATAGTTGGAACACCTGTTGAGTCCAAATTTGGTCCCTTTTTAACCACCTTTAATCACCTTTCTTCCCTTGTTTTACACTGCTTAGCATGCCAATCAGACCGACTTTCTTCACCTTTATTCCCTAAATTGTCAAGGTAAGACTGATTATTGTTCTACCTTATTAATGCTTATTCTTGTGACAATTAAGTCTATTTATCTCTCGAAATTGTGCTAATATGTGTGATCTATGAAGATAATGTGAGATGAGCAGAATGCAGGGGGATAACGCTGAACAAGTTGAGGGACGAGGGATGGTCGTGACACAAAAGGGATCCTCAACCTGTCCATCATCGATTGAGGCATGTGACATTCCAGACAAGAGCCGGTCAGAGTAGCCATAACAGAATGTGCTATGATCGAGGGATTTCCAGTGTAGCTGCTCGAATATTATGGCGATCTAAGAAGATCGCCACTGCTGGGCCAGTCAACAGTCTTCTCGCACTTTCTATAATTGTATCATGCCATGTCTTGTAACAACCGGTGTTATTCAGGGCGCCTGAAGATCAGAGATCTTCATGGCTGCCCTTTGTAATAGGATTGGATGTTATCGCTTGTATGTATAAATACAGAAGGCTGTCTCGACCCAGGGTGTTGGAAAATAGTTAATTCATTTGGTGTATTAACAGCGGGAGAAATCTGTAATAATCCGTCCTTTTTAATACAAAGAGTTACTGCTGGTTTAAGGGAGCTGTACATTGTTCATCCAGCGTCTCTGTGTGAAGGCTGGGCCCCTGCAGGTTTAAGGGAGCTGTACATTGTTCATCCAGCGTCTCTGTGTGAAGGCTGGGCCTGCCTTCCGCAGAGATTGCTGAGTTAAGGTAGGATCTTTTAATTTGTGGTTGTGTGATGTTTCGTTAATCATATTTTCTGTGTGCGCGACAGTAGTGTGTCTGATTTACAGCATTGCATTTTCCTAAGATCAATAACTGTAACAGTCGACTGAGTAGATAATCTTTATGCAATTTATTCAATAGCTGTACACAACTCTGTTCATCTCATGGTTTCAGGTTGACATCCCACGAACGCTGTGTAATTCTTGGATTGTTATAATTGTTGATCTTTACTTCTGCAATTCAATTCTTAGAATAGCCGAGCTTGATCTGTCGCAATTGAATTTCTAGATTACAATTAATTTATGGTTACAGATTCCGAGTGTGATTAGATCAATAGGCAATTCCTTTAATTTGGGCTGTGAATAGGATTTCCTTTGTGTCAATAATTGTTGATTTCATTTCTGGTTGATGCATAGAAGGACAAGGTTGAAATTGTAGAGTTAGAAGCTTGGTGGGATCACGCAAGTTTGAGGGATGAACATAGTTGTTTAAGAACAGTATTCACTACAATGATTTGGTGTTTAGCATATATTGTGCACTTACCCTTTGNGATTTCATTTCTGGTTGATGCATAGAAGGACAAGGTTGAAATTGTAGAGTTAGAAGCTTGGTGGGATCACGCAAGTTGAGGGATGAACATAGTTGTTTAAGAACAATATTCACTACAATGATTTGGTGTTTAGCATATATTGTGCACTTACCCTTTGAAACAAAAGACTTCCTCGGGTTGACAATGAATTTCATAAGCTCTGTGTGTTGATAATAACTTATCTGCATTTAGGGTGCTCGACATTTTGGCGCCGTTTCCAGGGAAGGGTAATTAAACACTATCAGTAGTTGCATCTGATAATTATTTTTAGTCAGTCTCTTTTTATTCTTTCTGATGAAATGATATGGGTTGTATGAATACTAGAAGGGTAAAACGCGATCAATTCACAACTCCCAAAACCCCACAAGATACTAACGGTGCAGGTGGCTCGGGTCGAGGTCGAGGAGNATGCATTTAGGGTGCTTGACAACACCGTGGATTTATGCAGCACTGGATGGCCAACATGCAGATCATCAAGCTACCATGGTTGAGATAGAAGGTAAGATCTTGAACATTTCTATTTCAATACTGATTGACCTCGGTGCTTGCCAAAGCTATGTATCACCTAAAATTGTTGATGTATGTAAAATAGGAAAATTTAAACATGATAAACCTTGGATGGTACAATTAGCCACAAGGTATGAAATGAAAAGTTTCTGAAATATTTAAAAATTGCGAGGTAAACCTGAATGGTTTTCCTACTAAAGTAAACTTGAACATCCTGCCCTTAGGATCATATGATATACTTATTGGCATGGGCTGGAAGGAACAACACTATGCCATGCTTGATTGTTTACACAAGTCAATGTTGTGTACATATAGCTAAGGGAATCAAGTGAAGATTCAAGGCATACTAAAGAAAGTTTCTGTAAGGTAGATATCTACTTTACAAGCAAAGAAGTGCATTAGGAAAGGCTGCAAGCTTTTTGCAGTAAACATCCAAGACATAGAGGCTGAGAGGGAACATCACATAGAGGAATTTCTAGTTCTTGTAGAATTAAAGGATATATTTCCTGAGGAAATCCCAAGATTATATCCAAAACGGGACTTAGAATTTTCTATAGAATTGACCCAGGGATCAATTCCAGCTTCGAAAGCCCCTTACCACATCAGTGCACCAGAGTTGGTGGAACTCAAATTGCAGTTCCAGGAGTTGATTGAGAAAGGATATATCCTATGAAGTTTTTCTCCTTGGGAAGCACCGATACTTTTCATAAATAAGAGGGATGGTATGATGCGCATGTGCATCGATTACTGTCAACTTAATAAGATGACTATAAAGAATCAATACCCACTCCCTAAGATCGATGACTTGTTCAATCAAGTAGGAGGAGCCAAGATCTTTTCGAAGATCGACCTGCAATCCAAGTACCATCAGGTACGGATTCACGATGAGGATATTCACAAAACCACCTTTCGTACAAGGTACGGTCACTATGAGTTTGTAGTAATGTCGTTCGGGTTGACCAATGCACCCATGAACTTTATGTGTATGATGAACAATATATTCAGTAAATATCTCGATAAATTTGCTTTGGTCTTTATAGAAGACATCCTAGTTTACTCTAAGAGTAAAGAGGAATATTAGGAACACCTTTGCATAGTGCTACAGGTGTTACGAGAACACCAGCTCTACGCCAAGTTTAGTAAATGTTATTTGTACAAACCACAGATATAGTACTTGGGTCACATCATCTCCGAGATGGGGATAGTCATGGACCCGAAAAAGATCAAAACCACAAAAGATTTTCCTACCCCTACTAGTGTCATCGACATTATATCTTTAATATGGCTTCAAACAGTTGCCATTCACAATTTTTGGAAGCACCGCCCCATCTAACTGTTGTAATTGAAATGCACCCCCAGAGTTAATAGAATTAAGAAGATAGGGTTCTAACTAATGCATCTGTAACTTACCTGGATGCTTCAAGAACTTGCTGTCGTAGAGAAACACTAAATCTCCTTGCTGAAACTATTTGTTTTTTATATGGAGATAATGCCACATATTCTATTGATCCTTCTCAACACGTTGATGGAATCTTGCAATAAATTGGTCTTCTTCAAGATGTATTAACTGCGGTGCATGCTCTTCTAGCACAGTTTCATCATCCATGCATGCCGCGATTGCAATGCGCAGATTGGGAACGATGTATCCCATAGGAATGACTACCTCTTTCCCATATACTATTTTGAACTGTGTTTTCCCCATCAATAACTTGCAAGTGGTGCGATACGCCCATAACACAGCTGGAATTTTCAAATCCCAGTCATCTCGGTTATCATTACATACCTTTGTAAGTGCATGCTCTAAGATTTTGTTGAAGGCTTCTACAGTCCTGTTTGCCTTCGGATGATATGGTGTACTTTTCTTATGTTGTATCTGCAATTCCTCTGTCGGTGCTTGTACTGTGCGATTGATAAAATGGCTGACGTCGTCACTTATCAATACTCTTGGACATCCAAAACATGTCACAATGTGATCAAATAGAAATCTTGTTGTCATCGGAGCAGTGCAGTCCACAACTGTGGTAGCATCCGCCCATCTGGCCAAGTAGTCTATTGTGGTGATTATGTACCACGCACCAGTTCTTTTTCCTAGTAGGTTTATTGGACCCACAAAATCCACAACCCATTTATCAAAAGGTTGAAAAGTCACCTGCGGCATTAGCGGCATCTCATCTCACTGTGATGGCTTCCCAGTGCGTTGATAGACATCGCAGTTGCACGCATAATCTACCACATCATTGTGGACGGTAGACCACCAAAGACCTGCGTGAAGTATTTCCTTGTTGTTTCAGGACCCCCATAGTGCCCTGTAGTGACTCCTACATGTGCTTCCTCTAAGAACTTCCCTTGTTCATGTGGTAGGACACATCCCCTCAAGATTTCATCTGGTCCTAGCTTATATAGGTGTTAGACAATTAGCTAATAATCAGAAGCTTTAACCACCAACTGCTTCTTTTGACTTGTGGAAAGTTCTTCTGGTGCGATTCCTGTTGCAAAGAAATAGATTATTGGGGCATAATGGTTGTCTTCCATGTCAACTCAAAATAATTGTGCATCGAGAAGTCCATCTTGAATATTAGTAGGATCTTCGCCTGTTTTGATACATGATAAATGATCGACGTCAGCATTCAAGTGACCTGGATTTACAATTATTTCAAAATTGAAATCCTAAAAGAGAAGTAACCAACTACATATATTCCCCCCCATCACATGCTTATTGACTAGGTACTTCAAATCAGAGTGGTCAGTAAACATTTTGAAGTGGCCACCTAAGAGGTAATGTCTGAATTTTTGGATCGTATAGACCATAGCCAGAACTTCACTCTCTATGGTCGTATAATTATTCTTAGTGAATGACATCTTCCTACTAGTGAAAGCAATTGGGTGATCCAGATCTCCTTCGCTAGGCTGTGTGAGCACTACGCCTAGCGCAATAGAAGATGTATCAACATGCACATGAAATTTTTTATTCCAATCTGGGAATACCAGTATCGATGTTGAAGCCATCTCATCCTTCAGTGTGTCGAATCTACCTTGACATTCTAGACTCCAGATAAAGACAGCATCCTTCTTTAGTAGTTTCTCCATCGGGGTAATGATTACAACATATCCTTTAATAAATTTGCAATAGTATCCAGTGTGCCCTAGCGTCACCCTGAGCATATTTACATTGATCGATGATGGAAAGCTCAAAATGAGTGCTATCTTTGCAAGGTCAACCAGTGATACTTGTTTGTACACAATGTGACCCCGCGGGATCCCAAATGGTGCCTAGAAAATGCACTTCATGGAGTTCGGTGCGATCTGATGTTGTTGACACATCTCCAGCATCAGTCAAAGGTTTTCCAAATGATCCTTGATTAGTCCATACACTTTCCAATCATCCATATACACATGTAGGAATTTCTCAATGAGATATTTAAATGTTTTCACATCCACTTGGGAAAAGATTGAGGGTGCGTTCTTCAACCCAAATGACATCACCATCTATTGGAAGCCGCCCACTCAGTGACAAAGGTATTTTTGTGTCTATCCTCCTTAGCGATCCTGATTTGGTGATAACCAGAGAATTCATCTATGAAAGAGTACATTTCTTGACTGCCTACTCCTTCAAGTACCTCATCAGTGAACGGGGTTAGAAATGGGTGGTGCATGTAGGCATCATTCATTTTTATTAAGTCAATAGAGACCTGAACTTCACCTCTTTTTTTATCTTGGACCACCATGGGATTGACCCATTTTGATTCTTCTACTGGCTCAATAATTTCAGCATCCAACACACGCTCAAGTTCATCCTTAACTCTTTCTTTGTATCATGGATTCAGGTAATATGGCCTCTGTCGTACTGGTTTCATATCTTGTTTTAGAGAGATATTCATTTCTCATAGATCACCCATTATCCCTTTCCTTTATAAGAACTTAGTTGGAAATAGATCTAGAAATTCATGTAGCAGGTTTGTGATTTTTTCCATGGTCTCCTCATCCCAATAGTCCCCAACACTTGTGAACTTTGGGTTTTCTTCTGTCCCAATGTTAACCTTTCTAACCTTCAACGGATGAATCATGGGATCAATTGGTGCATCTGGTTCTACAACATCCCTACTTCCTTTTGTATCTGGAATATTGATATTTTGTAGTTCATCGTCATCTTCAGGATCTCCAGACATGTTATAGAATTCCATTATCGACTGCATATGGCAATGGACATGTGGATCCATAGGGTATGCAACTGGTACAACTTTTAGGACCACATCCCAAATAATCTAGAGTGCATTTTTAACATCAAGGTTAGCGTCTGCAAAGAGAAAGGTATGTGCAAAACAAACCGTCAACTCCTCCCAAGTGGTGGTGTTTCGTCGCAGCTTCGCTGATACATATCATGATATTGGCATTTCATCTAGGGTGTGAATAAATGAATCGACCCAATCATCCTTTGGTCGTGATTCCCACAATGTTTGACATTCTATCAAATGACCGCTAGGGCCATTCTATCCATCATACCACCCAGCGTGGTATTCTTCTACATTGTCGAAGCGAACTGTCATCGAGTTTCGACACTGGGCTCATCTAGTAATTTTATTTTTGTGAGTTTCCCAATAGCATGCTTGAGTAGCCTTCTGTGATTCTTCCAATGCAAGCAATCGTTGTGGTTCCGAGACCTTTTCTTCAAATTCCATTGAGAACACAAAAATTTCAGGCATCCCTTCATAAATCGATAGTTCTACAATCTCAGTCACAACATGGCCCAATGACTACGTGATTAATCCGCACTTCCTAAAGGACACCTCATGCATTCAATTTTTCCAATTCTCCAGTGCATCCTCATAATCAAAATACATAGAACTAGCACTGCGCCAACCGAGTTCTCCGTTAGCCATGGGGTGAACATAATCTTCAAAGATATTGTAGGCATGATCCCACCCCCTAAAAACTTCATCTTTTACTGGTTCAATGTATCGTTGACCTTCATCAGGGTCCATAGGTGCGATGACCTGAATGTCTTGGTTTTCAAAATTCATCATCCACTTTTTGAAGTTAATGACTGCCATGCTATCATTGGACCATCCAACCCCTAGTAGAGTGGGGTAGGATCCTTCACCATTAACAAATTTAATTATGTCAAATCAGCATGGGTCCTCATACCTTCAACATCTATGACTAGGTTAGATACCCATCCAATTGGTTGCACCTTCTCCTGATTGGATAATCGCAATTGCACCAGGGACCATCTCAAAGCCGGCTGCCCCATATTTTCCCATGTTTGTTTTGTTAGTATATTTACATTCGACTCGAGATCCAGAATGACCGAGTCGACTTCATAGTCTCCAATCTGAATATTCATATGCATCTCCTTGCTTATCTTTTTCTTATGTAAAGAGTTCACCGTAGACTCCTTACCTGGGCAGCGCAACAAATTTTCAATATCATCCAAAGCATATGGGTCTCTTGCCAGTGACAAGCAACTTTCAAATAAATCTTGCAAGGTACCATGCTGCCGTGATGGTCGTACCTTTAGTGTGGAATCAAAAGTAGGAGGCATTTCATAGACAAGTGACTTACCAATATTTCTTCCAATCGCATCCCATGCTCCAAAAAATGTCTCCTTTTCAGTTAGGATATCAAACAGTGCCTTCTTCTGTCCAACCAATCAAATTTTTGGGAGGGGCCTGTCCTCTCCGGTTGTTTGTCCTGCGCGAGTGACAACAACAATGTCAACATCTGTTGTTCTGGGCTCCACTGAGATCGTATCTACCGTTAGCCCTTAATTCTGGTTCATTGGGGGATTCTGAGTCAGCGATAGATTTTGGTTCCATGGGGGATTCATAGGTTGGTTCACCATCTGATTCTATATTGGAACTTGATTCTAGGGTAGAAAATCATTCTACTTTTGTAGCTGAGTTTGGACCTACTTCGGGATCTGCAACTAAGGAATGTTCTGAGCCTACCATCTTGCGATTAACTAAGGGCAGTTTTTTACTGTGTGATCGATTAGCATGCAATATGTACATGAGCATTGCAAGTGTGGGAAATCTCTCTGAGAGTTCCCAAATACTCCACAATTGTAACATTGGAATGATCCACGACCTCGTTCTCCTCCTTGTCCGAAGCCTCCTCCTCTTCCTTGGAATCCTCTGCAGAATCCTCCCTATTGCTGGTACTATGGCTGAGCCATCTGTTGCGGTATGGGATTCGGCTTCTGCTAGACATACTGTGCATCTTGAATGTACTGCAGCTGCGGATGGGGCATTATCATTTGATTGTACTGTGGCTGTGGTGAAAATTGCGGCTATGGTGCAAACTGTGGTTGTCATTGCAATGGTATAAACTGCATCTACGATGGTGGTGTATATTGTGGTCAAGCATTTATCATCTGAGGCTGCTGGACTGTGCGATGATATTCACCCTTCATAAATTATTAATCATATGTTCTCTCCTGCAGCATATCATATGCCCACCAATATTTGTCTTCATGTCCCACCAATTTGCAAAAAGAACAATATAAGTTGGTTGGTTTTGACACCATCTTTTGCATGTATCTACATTCTTCGTTTCAGTGCCCATAAACTTGAGATATATGACACCATGGTACACTGCCGCAACTTAATGGGTTTGGTGCTCCTGAAACTAGATAATTTTGAAAACTGGGGCAGTTATCTTTGGTGTGTTTATCTACATGACACCGAGTGCACCAAAGATCATCATGATCTTCCTTCGCCTTCTTGATGTCTTATAGCTTAGGTGTTAGATTTTCTAGCTGCACCTGGATTTGATTCATGCCAACTGCGCTCTCTCCAACTTCATCGCAATCTCCAGAGCCTCGCTCTGTGTTGCGATATTCTGTTGTATCAGTGGTTTCAGGATATGAGGTACCAAGGCTACAATAAACCACTCTTTATGTTGAACATCGCTCATCTTAAAGCTGACCCATTCCATCAATGTCTTGAATCTTTGGTCAAAGTCCCAAACAGTCTCATTGGGAAACTGCTTAATCTCTTTCAAATCAGTAATGTATTGAGCCTCAGACTTAGGCTTCCAAAATTATTTGATCAGTCCCTGTCGAAATTCATCCAATGTTTTTGCACGTGTCCCTATAGGAACTTGAATGAATTTCATGAACCAATCTAGTGCACGACCCTGCAGAGTAGTCTCTAGTTGGCCTTTCATGACATCATCATCAATGTCATGCCTAACAGTCCACACTACCTCATATAGGAACCAATATTGCTAGGGATCATCCATCCCATTCCCATGGAATAGACATAACTTAGTATCGCCTCCTACCATCCTCGACCTTCTTCCTACAGATGCTGATCTACTACTATATTGTTGTTGACACATCAGGAAAGCCGCCGTAGAATTCATGTTTCTTCCCGAGTTTGAAGTGGTGCGCAGAGGCATGGGAACATTGCTTCTAGGATTTGATCTTACCATTTTCCTGGGTGTAGTCTAGGTATGGTCGTCCTCTTCGTCATTGTAGGGTCGCTTCATCCAGTGTGGTTGTCCTTCGTGGTTTTACGTTTCAATCCCAACAGGACCTTCCCTTGTCCTCTGCCTCTTCTCTTGTCGAAACCTTTCTCCTACCCTTATACAATGACTTTCTTCCTTAGCTTCCCTCATAGTCTCATCGAAACTTGCACCCATCTACCCCTTACCTTCCCATTCGTCTCCTCCCTTTAGTCGTAGGATCCACCACCTCTACACAAAAGAGTTTGAATACTCTATGTGCATATTCAGTATTCCCTTTTCATAAACAATCGTTTTAATTGATAGCTATAGAGATAATAAGAACCTACCTCTAGGCCCATTTAAAATTTATCTTTCCACTTTGTTGTAAGACTTGGTAGTGTCAACTGTGAAATCTATAATGTAGAATTCTAGGATACTATCCAGCCAGACCTCAACAGCTCGCGACACTCTGTTATTAGTTTCTTGCAGTTCTTGGATCAATTTAGGGTTCCAAGATGTTGGTTCTCCTCCTTGGAAATTTTTCTTCTTGTATGTAAACCACACTAACCACTCATACAGTATAATGGGAAAATCAAGAAAGAAATACTTGTGAGGACCGTCATGTATGTAGTTTTCCAACCACTTATCTATGGTCAATCCCAGGTTCTAATTTTCTACTTCAGAAAATTCTTGCAGCTTTTCGTCAAACCAACCTTGGATTTCTGGTCGCGTTGGATACCACATCCCCTCCTCTCAGTCGCAACAAGCTCCCGGCAACAACACTATTTGTTGGCTCAACCCTCAACCAACAAATCCCAGTCGACAGGGGTCCCACTCTATCGACACTTGACTCACCGTGATCTCCCTGAGCATTAGCCCAAACATGTTTTACCCTGTCCAGCAACACCCGCAGAGGAGATGAGGTCTCACTCGAGATGTTCGAGGGAGGGCTGATAGAACCAAGTTTCCACAATATAGAAGAGGGTTAGGGAATCAACGGTTCATCAACTCAACAACTAGATCATATCAATATTTCCAACATAACCATTCATTATTTCTTATCATCCATTCATTCAAAACTATAACATATCGATATCAGAAAACATGACAACATTCATAAAGGGAACAACATAGCATCATAGATCCATATTTCAGATTCACTTAGCATTCATCATGAGGAACATAAAGATAGTAAAGACAAAATATGACAACAATGATTCAGATCAACATCTGTCTTATCATATTACTTATGCGCATCCACCCACATATCAAAATAGATAACAATTCATCTACAATAGTTCAAATGTTCTATCGTATCAATCGTTCTAAGATATCTTCATTCACAATTATTCTTTTTATATAGAGGCTTGCACCTTTACATTAATGGTCCACTTATAACTAAATCCTAATTGATTTAACTGACTAATGACGAATATCCACAAAAATTGGTCAACAAGTACAAAATGTGACACAAAATAATCAAAAGTAGTCTATCTTCCTCCTATCGCGCCATCTTTATCTTGCATGGTGTCTTGTGAGCTTGTGCAACATCCGTGATGTTGCACAACTTACCCCAACCCCTTGCCAACAATGAGGGAATATGAAACATTATCTAAATTAGGAATTTAAGTATACCATAGGAAAGGTAACTATTCTTTCCTTTGATGGCTCTTCCCAAATGTCTGCTAATGCTTGGCTACAAAAACTAGGCATGTATTTCCAGTTGAATCCTATGGTTGAAGAGGATGCATTGAAAATGGTCACTCCACGTCTTGGAGGAGAAGGAAATTATTGGTGGTTCCATGGACTTAAGACCTTAAGACATGATCATATTTCATCTTATGAATAATTTTCCAAATATTTAGTAGAGAGATTCAATAGGAAAGGCCTTGAACTTCCTTTCGAAGAATTGGAACAATTAAAGCAAATTGGGACCCCTGAAGCATATAGAATTTCAAAATATATCATTGATGGTTTATGATATCTCTCTATATAGGTTGGTTCTAATCTATAATGGACAATTTTTCAGAACCATTCAAAGGGCTCATAAAATAACATAAGCCAACTACATTGAAGGATTCCCTAAATTTGACAAGACATCTACAAAATATTTTTCCAAAGAATAGATACCCCCCTAAGACTAATTTCCCTTCCAAATTAAAAGAAGGTAGGAAACCATGGAGAAATGACTCTTTTGTGAAGGAGAATAATGAGGGACAAAGCAAAGAAGAACTCCCAACTAGGGGAATAACTTATGGTAGCTCCCAACTAGGAGAAGCATGTGTGGTAGCTCCCAACTAGGGGAATCTAGAACACCAATGGAATGTATATGTTGAACTTGACATGGAAAACGAAAAGCAAGTCCTAAGTGTTAACACACAAATGTTTCAACCTTTGTTATGTTATCACTTTTTTTATACAGTCACATTTATTAACAAAAATTCCTATCTCCTAGACTAGTCAATGACCAATTATCGAGAATGATAGTACCATTCCTTCCATATGATGGACCCATTTTTCTAGTTTTTATAAGGTTCCTAAAGTAGCCTTGAAAAAAGTCTGGAAAATATATATTTTTGAATAATGACATCACACCAAATATCTTTGCCACCAATCAGCCTTAAGACACATTTTTCATCCAATGATTTAGGGTGGGTGCACAAATTTCCTTCTCCTTTTCATTGCAATGTGAACTTGCACTCATTGTTTTTAAGGAATGCACATGCACTTCAAGAATGCACACTTGTTTTTGTTTAAATATATTTGACCTTTGTTGAAGATCCACACCTGTCGTTACCACATGGAAAGTAAATATCCACATGATTTTTTAAATAAAAAATGTGTATGCATTAGACATGTGTGTGCATTCCTATGTGTAAAAAATTGTGACAAATTCCCCCCCTCAACTTGTGGTGATTTCACCCTTATAATTCTCCCCATTGTGAATGCAATTTTACTAACTAGGCCAAATGTTCGATTGGATAAGTAGGAGGGACATTATCATTGTTGGAACTTGACATTTTGCAGAAAGGATCTCTAATTTCCAAGTTATTTGATTTTAAATTTCATTTTTATATCTTTAAATTATAGAAATTTACATCATTTAAAAAAATATTTTGTTCTAGTTTAATTGGAATTGTTATGATAAGGATCAAGAGCATATGAGTTTTGGCACATTTCCCTTCAGAAGGGAAAACCCCTTTCGAACTCAGATAGCTAGCCCATAAAGAATTGCACATCCCTTGGGGTGCACCATTGTAGACATGTCGGAATTTTAATGTTATTGTGTTTATCATTTAGTTAGAGGAATCCCTTTGCAACCTTGAGCTACATGCATGAGCATGACTGATTATAGGTAGGTCATTTTGTTAAGCTACATACAATTACGAATTTAGTTGAATTTTAATATAGTATTATTTTCTAGATTGAGTGATGTGCATTCTAGATTAGGGTTTTTATTTGCAAAATATATGTAAAACTAAATAAAGGTTGATGCCTCATAAATAAAACTATGTTTATGTTATGATCTCTTATATTTTTTTGGGTTCATTAGATCAATTAAGTGCTTTCTATTTTCTATTTTACCTATCTCTTACTTTTTAATAACAAGTTAGGCTATGAGTTTCATTAATAAAGGGTAAATGATTTTCCTAAATTCTCTTTGAGATCTAGGCCCCTCATGTTTTCATCTATATTTTGGATCTATTCAAGTATTATATTGATCTCTTAGATCATTTGCATACTTTCATCTAGGATTTCTTATTTGTTTATGGTGTGCATGTTTTCCTTACTAGATGGTATCAAAACCTTAAGGAGTTAACCTAATTAGGGTTGTCTAGAGGCCACCCTCCCACCCTCATTTCCTCATTATAGCTAGGTTATTCTAAGGCCACCCTTCACCCTAACAATCTCTATAGGGTTCTAATTTCCTCAAATTGATCAAGTTTTAGTTTTTTGATACCATCATGCACCCAACAACTTCTCTCAATAAATTGATGTAGCACAACTCACTCTTAGTGAAGGACCTTTCTAGTTGGTGGAACCTTCTAGTAAGTCATCTTACCAATATTGTTTTCACACTATATTTATGTCACATGCCTTATTTAATATAGATGGCCTCAATATATAACAACTTATCTATCTATTTAAGGGGATTGGGGTAGGACCCTAACATAAGAAGTGAAAAAAGTACATATAACAAAATATTTGATTATTCAGTTGTTTATTGACCCTAGAACCAACACATTATTGATCTAAGAAAGATGCATGTTTGCATGGATTGGTGCACATTGCAACCATGGTTATAACACTAGATGGATAGGTGGTTTATGGTATTTCATAAATCTCCCTACAATATAAAGGAGGTTTCTTTGTTTTTCTTCGTAAATTATGGGTCGATTTTACCATCGGTTTCCATGTCAATAGTTTTGACTTTGAAGGCCCCACCCTAACCCTCCCAGTTAGTGGAATAGATTGTTACTTAATGCTTTTAGGATCAATTGTATTGAATAATATTGATGATGTAGTACAGTGTGAAATCAATAAATGTAAGTAGTCTTATTAAAGAAATTCCATTAGCTAGTAGTTAAGACCTCGTCAGTAAAGGTTCAAGAGGTGATTAGGATTTTAGTTAAGGTTTTGGTTGATTAGAAACTATAAATTGTAGTGGAACATAATATAATGGTTCACAAGTGAATATTATTGTATTTAAAGCTTTAATTATATTAGAAGTTACTTGTTCAAAGATGTAGGTGAACATTGGCTCATAATTTTGAATATTAACAAAGATTTGTTTATTATATCGCTTTCCATTTTTTGTTATATTATATTTTGAAGTTATAATTCTATTTATCTTGTTTTATTTAATTGCTTTATAATTATATTTTTTATATTTTACTTTAATTGCTTATTTTATATTAACTAACACTGAACACCACAAATAACATACAACACTTTCCCATACTAGAATTCGTTCCAAGTTTTGGTAAAATAGCCAAACAAAAAAATCAGGTGTGGAGATTTGAACTATGAAAGATCAAGGATGGCTAAATTTTTTGTTTTCGCGGACTCCAAGAATCTGGGATTCGACCGACTCCTTGGAAATAGGTGACACGTGGAAAGAAGGTGGATGTGCCCAAGTTTAGTTGTTCTATCTAGTGGGGAGGACCAAAATATTGAGAGATCATAACGTGGTAAGGAATGAATGTACCATACAACGATTTCGATGTAACCTTTACACTCCTCAATCCACGAGGAGGATATTGGGTTAATTTCTCTTTCTATAATCAAAGCCATAAAATTTTATGAACATGTATGTAATTAATTGTCCTTTATTTATTTTAATAAAATTTTGGTAACACATGGTTAAACAATTGATTTAATCGATCAAGAGGTAAGTGTCTCTACTCTGTACACAATAAACGTTTTATCATACAATCAAGATACATTTTAGATACTTGTTTTGACATTGAATGTGTAAAATTAACCAAATAAGGTTAGAAAAAATAATTAACCAAATAATGTTAGAAAAAAGAACCTTAGTTTTTTTGTTTTGTTAGTTTTTTTGTTAGAAATAAAGCATTGTTCTTAGATATGTTTTGTAGGAAGGTTTGAATTTTTTTGGGAAAGGAAAGGTTGTGATTTGAATGATACAAATGTTTAATCGTACCCACTTAAATTAATTAAGATGATAGGGAAAAATTCTTGTGCATGAATCTAGAAAATCTAGAGTATGATGTATCAAAACATAGTGTGCTTAGTAACTTGAATGGTGGTTGTTTCATCTTCTCATAAACCAATGATTGCAACCTTAGAAACCATGCAAATTCAAACTTCAAGACATGAGACCAGCTTTGCAAGGGTTGAAACATAACAAAATATCGACATAGATATAAATAACAAACATAAATATAGATATAGTACGTGGATTTGAAAACTATGAGATGCATATATCGATTTGAATATCCATTCCAACTTATTGGAATATATATACTAAATCATGGGTTCATATATGCATTTTAATGAACATATGCTATATTGCTACTCCGTGAAACAAAAAAAGACAACCATTCAAGCTGCAAAACACTTGAAATATCCCAAATTTTGACCTAACATTAATGGGCATAAGTCCCATTGCATATGATGATACTTTGATGTTTTGTATATTGGGCGTAAAACCCCACTACACATGAGTATGATGATTTGTTAGATATATTGGGCGTAAGCCAGTGCATATGTTTTATTTAGCACGTATGTGTTGGGCGTGGACCCTGAAGCACATGATTGATGAGATTTTGTGTTGAGCGCGAGCTCTTGAGCACATGAGTGTTTTAATGTTTGTGTTGAGCACAAGCTTTGGAGCACATGAGTGTTTTTAATGTTTGTGTTGAACACAAGCTCTGGAGCACATGAGTTATGAAATGTTTGTGCTGAGCACAAGCTCTAGAACACATGATTGTTTTGATGTTTGTGTTGAGCGCGAGCTATGGAGCACACGAGTTATGAAATGTTTGTGTTAAGCATAAGCTCTGAAGCACATGAAAGATAATACTTGGAAGTGTTGGGAATAAGCCCTGAAGCATTCCAAATTGATGTTGATCATAAGATATGGAACATCAGATACGAGGAACAAGAGGAGAATGAAGAAAAGAACGAGGAACAAGAGGAGAACGAAGAAAAGAACACAGGAGGAGACGAAGAGGAGAAAACAGAAGAAGAGATGAGTAACAGACACGGGGCCGATGAGGAAGAAGTGATGGGAGAAAACTATCATCATGAGAATCGCTCCGTGCCAGAGGGAACAGTGGCTACATTGCAATTTCCTATTCAACAACCAGATGGGGCAGCTCCTATGAAGAATATCTCACCATCAGTGTTACCTCATTTCCATGGAAAGGCGGCAGAAGACCCAGACGAATTCCTTTTCGAATTCGATATTGTTTATCGCAGTTACGATTATATCACTGATGCCCAAAAACTAAAACTTTTTCCTGCTACCCTTAAGGACAATGCATTACGCTGGTTCATGAGCCTTGGGGGACGGACCGTTACTAATTGGGATGCAATGAAGCAGGTGTTCCTAGAGAAATATCAGGAATACTGTAACACCAAGGATAAGAGAGAGGAGTTATTTAAAATGGTGCAGAAGGAGGACGAAAGTTTGGAAGATTTCGTAGAAAGACTGCTGTATAATGTGCAGAGAGCTGGGCAGACGAACATGGGACTGGATGTACTCAAAATAATCTTGCTTCGGGGAATCAGGGATGATTGTCTAGATATGTTGAACCTGCTTGGTAAGGGAGACATCTCCAAAGAACCTTTCGACAAAATTGTGGAGCTGTGCAAAAGATACTCCAGAGGGTCTTCTAGAAATAATAAGCGGGATAAACGAGAAAAGCTGGAACGTGACGTATTTGACCGAACTCAGAAGTCATCTAATGGAGGCGCTACCCGAGCAGAGATAGGCAATCTACTTGAAAATTTTAAAACAGAAATGATGAGCTCCATCTCTTCTGAAA
>LPNX011196246.1:3188-90167 GCA_001517045.1 Pseudotsuga menziesii
GAATGGCAAAAACCACCTCATATATCTTCCAAAATGATGAAAGTGAGACTCTTCATGTAAAGGTTGATTGATGGAAGCCTAGTTCAGGGAAATACAAAGGAAAATTTTAGAACAATATTGGGTACCAAACCTTGATGACACATGACTTGGATCTATTCCAGTTATTACCATGGTTTTTGCATGGATGCAAAAGAAAGAAGATTGCAGGAAGACCACAATAAATAAATGTGGTGTACAAGTTGTAATTGATTTGCTTGACTGAATATAAGGAGATTATGTGGAGATGATTCATGAATGTAATTTTCTCTTTGAACTAGTTATTAATATACAAGAAGAAACACTTTTAAATGTTTGTTGTATATCAAATATTCTCTTCAAGCCTTTTTTTGAGGAATTTTATATTATTTACTAATATGAAAATTTTGGTTCAACTTCTATGTTAATTCATGTGATGGTACTTTATGTGAATTAGATAACACCATTCAATTTTTAACTTTTCAATTTGTTTTTTACATAAACTCAACATGTCACTATATCAAATGTGCATAATCATATTCAATAATGAACTTTAAAACATCTTCTAGACTTCCTCTCTAAATAAAACATCCTTTTGCTTTGTCACGGAGGATTAGAAATGTGTAATCTAGGTGTTAACACAGTCCCTCTCCCCTCATGTTGTAAAGTGTGCTAGCTCAATGGAAGAGCACCTACATTCCAAGCAGGATGATGGTGGTTCGATTCCTCCGTGCCCTAACATAAATTAAGACATGATTTAAATCTTATTGATAATATAAATATTGTAAGATATCTATATTTTCAATAAAAATATGCTCTTTTCAATTAAACACATTGTTCAAATACTTCATAAATAAATAATAAACACTTTCAATAATTAGTTAAGTTGGTTTTCCCCCTTTCCTCTTGTATATTAAAAAAATCAAACTCTACTGCACTAATGCTATTCTAGTTCATAATTAATTTTGATTGTTAAAATAAATAATATTAATAAATAAGGGAGGCTTTACTAACATCAATATCATTAAATAAATTTATAGGTAAGAAATTTCTCACGTTAATCTATAATTCATAAAGTAAACATTCATCAACTTAGTTTTTAATACACTACCACTACCACTACCAACAACAATAATAATAAGTTATCTTGCTATTTGAATTCATAATTTATTTTAATCATTACAATGTTAAAACTTAGACTTTAAAGTCATAAAATATTTTCCTGTATTGATTATAAGTGGTGTGAACTTCCAAAAATAAAACAACATACTCAACAAAGACACAAATAATTACTACAACAATGTTTCTAATTGTTGTAGTAACAAATACAATGTTGGTATTATATCATAAAATAATTTAATCAACTTAATATTAAATACAAACTATAAATAATATTACTAGACATTATGTAAGGATTCAAAGTCTATGACTTTCCTCATCTTGAAAGAACTCAATCTAGCGGAAGTTTTAAATTCTAGATCCACTAAATAATTACAAATTTAATGAAATATGTGTTTTTCGTAATCTTAGATCAACCGACAAGAGAAGTCGTCGAAGTGATCAACGTCTCATACAACATTCCACTGATACAAGTTGCACGAGAATGGAAATAATCGTGTGGACACGAAATTCCAAATAAAAGAGGGTTCATACCTTTTGGAGTCTGCTTTGAGTGTGTTGGGTGACAACTCAAAATATGAGAAGGGGGGATTTTAATCACCGATTTTGCTCATTAGGATCTAGTTAGGCCATCTAATCTTACCTAGCATCAGATTTGGTATCATAGCAAGTTATAGAAAGGAGAAGGATGCTACCAAGATGAGGACAAGCACGTGGAGTTCCAATTGGAGGTGGTTGAGGAAGAAAAGTTACGAGTGTAGATACGCAAATGGAGTTGATACAACTCCGAGCTAGGATGGAAGCTATGGAGAGAAGAAATACAGGGATTGTATATTTCAGTGATGAAGAGGAACCAGAGGAAGTTGCTAAATAAGTAAAGGTATTGAGAATGCTCGTAAATGCTAGTAACAAGCCTAAAGTAGATGTCCCTATGCATGAAGGTAATATGAATGTTGAAGAACTCATGGAATGGATCAATGCTTTAGAAAAAGTATTTTTATTTTGAATAAATTGAAGATAAAAAGAAGGTGAAATATGCAACGACCAGACTGAAAGGATATGCAACCATTTGGTGGGATGAACTACAGATCTATAGGGAAAGAAAAGGTAAGTCCAAAATCAAAACTTGGGATAAGATGCTAGATACAATTAAAAGTCAATTTATGCCTAAGGATTATCAGTTAACTCTGATTGGACAGCTACAAAATCTTAGACAAAAAGGTATGACTGTTAAAGAATATAGAGACGAGTTCCTCAAGCTGAGTATTAGAGCTGGACAGATATGAGGAGACATAGAAAGAGTGGGCAGATATTTAAATGGACCAAGATATGAGATACACGATGAGATTTGTTTGTTAAACTTCATAACTATTGAATATGCTTATCAGGAAGCCTCAAGGGTAGAATAGAAGCTATTAAGAGAACAAAACCAGCAGAATCGAGGGAGAAGTACAACAAGAGGGAAAGAATATTCAAACATAAGAGGAAAGTTTCAAATCTCTAAGGATGAGACAAAAGGTTCTAGCAGCCAACCACCCCAAAGGCAAGGATTTAGGGGAGGTAGGTTTGGTGCTAGAGGAAGAGGCAGGAATAGAGAAGTGAAATGGTATACATGTGGTGAGATTGGAAACATGTCATGGGAGTTCCCAAAGAATAAACCAACATCTCAGAGGAATGCAAACATAGCTAAAGCTCGAGAGGAGTCCAATGATAAAGCAAAGATGGAAAACCCTCCTAAGGAAGGAAAGTATATTATAATGAAGAGATTTTTGGTAAAAACAAAGAAGGAAGTACATGAACCGGCACAAAGGAAGAGCCTATTCGGTTTTAAGTGCAAGTCACAAGGGAAACATTGCAAGGTGATCATTGATAGTGGTAGTACATATAATTTGGTCTCCACCGAGATGGTAGAGAATTTGTGATTGAAGAAGATGAAACATCCCACTCCTTATAAAGTGACTTGGTTGCAGAAAGGACATCATCTCTTGGTGAATGAGCAGAGCAAAGTGGAATTACAAATTGGTACTTACAAAGATGTGGTATTATGTGATATAATTCCTATGGATGTGTGCCATATACTCTTAGCAAGGCCATGGCAATATGACAAAAAGGTTGTTCATGATGGAAGGAAAAACACTTATTCTCTGGAAAAGGATGGGAAGAAGCATGTATTACTACCTTTGAAGGATGAAGTAGTCCAAGAAGATTCAGGATCCAATATTTTGTTGATGACTGGGAAAGAACTGCTACAAGAAATCAAGAAGGGAGAGGAACTGCATTTTGCCCTTATTGGCAAAACCAAAGGTAATTTTGACTTCCATAGATTTAGATGATTTTCCTACTGAAGTTAGAATATTGCTTGATTATTTTGCTGATATTATTGTGGATGATTTACCAAATGCTTTACCTCCTGTGAGAAGTATTAGCCATCATATTGATTTAATACTTGGTGCAAGCTTACCTAATAAAAAAACCTACAGATTGATTGACTCCTCAAGAGAATGAAGAGATCAAACAACATGTACAGGATCTATTGGAAAAAGGTTTGGTGAAATAAAGTTTGAGTCCTTGTGCAGTTCCCACAATGCTTAGCCCAAAGAAATATGGTGGATGGCGTATGTGTACTGATTCTCGAGCAATCGATAAGATCACTATTAGGTACAGTTTTCCCTTACCCTGCATTGATGATTTAATGGATTGTTTGAGTGGGTCCAAGTATTTTTCAAAGATAGACTTGAAAAGTGGTTATCATCAAATAAGAATCAAAGAAGGGGATGAATGGAAGACTGCATTCAAGACTAACAATGGATTGTATGAATGGTTAGTAATTTCCTTTGGACTTACTAATGCACCTAGTACTTTTATGAGATTGATGAATGAGGTCTTGAAGGAACACAGTGGGAAGTTTATGATAGTGTGCCTAGATGATATTCCAAATGTTAGTCAGAATAAGGAAGAACATCTGAGACATCTCAAATTGGTGTTGGAAACCCTACAGAAAGAAAAGCTAACGATAAATTTGAAAAAGTGCAGTTTCATGAAGAAAGAATTGATTTATTTGGGATTTGTAGTTTCAGAAGAAGGGTTAAAGATGGATCCAGAGAAGGTGCAAGAAATTCTTAATTTGTTGACTTCAAAAAGTGCTTATGAGATCAAAAGCTTTCATGATGTTGCAAGTTTTTATAGAAAATTTATCAAGAACTTTAGTCAAATTTGTGCACTCATAATAGACACATTCAAGGGAAGTAGAGAACCTTTGAAATGGACAAAAGCAACACATAAACTTCAAATTGTTGAAGAAGAAGATAATTGAGAGCAGAGAACTTAGTATTGACAGAGGTCATTGAGAAATTAGGTCTGAAGTGCCAACCACACCCAAACCCATATAAAGTATCATGGTTGTAGAAAGGACACCATGTGATAGTGACCAGGCAATGTCTGGTCAACTTTAAAGTCAGGTGTCTAGAAGATAGTATATTGTGTGATGTGATCCCTATGGATGCTTTTCGTATGTTGTTGGGACAACCATAGAAGTATGATCAAAATATGATCTACGATGGTCATGCCAACATGGTTACTTTGTGAAAAAATGACATGTGACAAAAATTGATTCCCTTTCAAGAGGATGAATAAGGAAGGAAAGGCCAGACCAATTATTAGGAGAAAAGGGTGTTGATTTGTTCATCCAAAGAATTTTTGAAGAAAGAAAGGAAGAAATATTGTTACTTCACAGACATTCCAAAAGGTCTAAGCATGGAGCGACCTCTTTGACGAAGGTCGAAAGAATATTGAAGGATTTTAAGAACATACTAGTTGATGAGATGCCAATGTGATTACCACCGACAAGAACTATATCAAATTGAATTGACTTGGTACCAGGATCAAGACTGCCCAACAAGGCACCACATAGGATGACATTGACCAAAAATGTTGAGTTGAACCAACAAGTCCAAGAATTGTTGGATAGAGCATTGATTAAAAATTAAATATGTATGGCCATGGGAAAACAAATATATGGAGAAGTATGGTTAAAAATTAATAGAGATGTATGGCCATGGGAAAACAAATATATGAAGTATTGTTCATTGATGGAATCATTTTAATTTTTAGATCCATAAGAAGATTTTTTTTATAGATATTTTTCAAAGTGGTAGACTACAAAAGGTTACAAAATGTTTGAGTGTACAAGGCATGCAAATGTTCTCCAGAGCTTCTGCTATATGAGCAGTTCCTAAACTATAGAAATGGTCCTAAAGACAACCATACAATAGCATAAGTTCATAGACTATAGAAAGGGTTCTAAAGACAACCATACAAGAATAGAGCACCAGAATTTTGTCCTTTCGCCAATGAACTTGTTTCATCTTTTTCCAGATATAGAAACGTGTCTCATTTTTTTGGAATTGTTTGAAGGCACCTCAAAACCAGATCTATGGATGATCTCTTGCAATATTTCCTCCCGCTTTTGGGACTTCACAACAAAACCCCATTGCACATCTCTTTTCAAACCATATAACATTTTCTTATGACCAATTTTTTTGGTCTCGTTTTACACAGTTCCCTTCATAGTCATTATAGACCGAGTTGAACCATGAAATGATATATCAAAGCCAAAATTGTAAATTCTCTTTTTAGAAGTTTTGTCCTGCATTTGAGAATGAATTGTGGAAGTCAGTCTAACACTACTATTGAATTGATTGCATGTTTTTTTAAACCAATCCTTGTCGTGATCTTTCCAACTGCTCTGTTTTGTTTTTCCAATTCCAGACCACAAACTATTTTAGCCTTTTGCTCCTAGATTTAATTGCAGAGATCCCATTTAGCTTGTTCTTCCATCCATTCAACTATGTACCTTAGGAGGGATTATGATATGTTCCCTTCTCACTCAACAACGACTCATTATTAACACTTCCCTTCTTTTCAAAATCGATGAATTTATCCTAGCTGTCCTTGAATTCCAATTGCTCAAATCCCTTTCTAACATTATCTTTCTCCCCATGACATTATGTGTGCTTCCCAACTCCTCCCTCATTTGCTATTTTTGCATAACATGATTTCTCCTTCCAACTACTCCTATCCCAGACACTATCTTGAAGACTATTGAAGATATTGATATTTCCCTTCTATTAAATTCTTGAACCTGTCAAGACCTATATTCTATCAAGAAACTCAACATATCTCAAATCATCCCCCTTGGAACACAAATTTGCAACCCTCTAATGCATGCGTCTTCTTCCTCCTCCTCTTATTCTTCCTCTTCTTCGTCTTCTCCCCATGCCAAACATCTACAAATACTACCCTGGCCTGGATATATAATTGTCGAATGATTTTTTTGTATGTGATATCCATTACCCCTACAACTCTCCTATACATAGGGTTACAAATCATGGCAGACTGTCTCAACCCACATGAACCTTTTGAACATGGTGAAAAAGAGTGAATGCATATTGATGTTGGGATTTGTTGTTTTAAAACATGGTTGCAACAACAATCATCCATATAACTGTCTAAAATTCATCCTTTCCTTAAACTTGTGGTTGAGCTCATATACATATGCAATCTTATCTTCATAGGGGATATATATTCAAGCAAAATTTCTACTGATATGGGTTGTTTCGAAACTGAGGGGCATCAGAACTAGGAAAAGCAAAAATCATGTAATGAATGTACACATGAACTTACCTTGAACTACTTCTAGTTAATAGCCTTGAATGCCCATAGAATCTCAAATTGTCTTTTACAACCCCACAAAGCTCTAATAGTTGTTCACGTTTTCCTGATGTATGATAATGGATCATAGAAATTTTGATGATATATACATAGTATAGATGACCACTTATGACTACTTATTTCAAGACATGGCTTATGACTTTGGGCTCATCGATAGCCTTAGAAGTGTTACCTAAAACATTAATTTTAAGATGGGATCCTGCAATTTCTTCGTGGTCAAACTGATTGAGTTACAAACGAGAATGTTGACAACAAAAGTTATGGGAATAATAAAACAGCTTGGTAAAACATAGTTTTATGTTAATGGATGCTCAAGAGATAGAGAGTATTGTCAGATAAAAAGTAGTATGTGTGGATTATTGATGCATGAGCATCCCGACACAAGCCAAGTACTTGAATATAGATGACGAGAATCGTTTGATGGGAGGTTGATAACCTCTAGATGAAAGGGATCCTGGAAGTAAAATCCATAAAATTAGGAAGACAACCAACTGGAAGTAAACTAGTCGAAAGGTAATCAGTCATGTGGAAGTCAACTGAGTAACTAAAGAGTCAGTCATGCAAATGAGAGAGGTCTGATGACGTGTGAATGGATGGAGTTTGTTAGGATTATATAATCCTCCCTTGTCCATATATAGTCTATTTGATCATCTTGCCTAACTTAGGAGTCATTTGGGTGATTTTGGTGCCACCATGATATTGGTGCCACTTGTGTCATTGGTTCCACCGGTGCCAATCCCTACATTCTAGGAGCCACTCTGAATGCCACCAGTAGCCTCCGTCAGTTGGTTGTGGTAGGTACGAAGTTATGTTGAGTCAACCTCCAGTTACAATCAGTTAGATCACTCTTAGTTAGTCTAGCGCCAGTTTTGCATGGTTGCATGGGGAAGTGGTGCCTTTTTCCACCTACCTCATCAGTTTAACTATTTTAACTAGTTTAACTAATTATAAGACTGATTTAGACATCAAGAGTTAGACTAGTGGCTCCCATGCATTGATTTAGACACAGTGAGTTGGCCAGTCAGTTAGGTTTAGTTGGTAGATTCGAGTCTTATCCACATGATTTGAATTCTCCTTATTGTAACACCACTGTATTACTACTGGATTAATGAAGATTAATGTTGTAATTAACTCATAAATTCTTATTAGATTTGTCTCAAAATTGGCTTGTTCAGTGTACATTGTACATTGTTCTTGATATTCCACTGCATAATCCTACTTCACAATTGCTCTCATTTGCATGTAGATCAATGGTTCACAAATTTAACAGAGTTTGCTAGCAGTGAAGGAAAAAGTTGAGATGATGACTGAGGAATCGACCAATAATTGACGATACTTGAGGACGACCAATTGACGGACTATGGTTCCAATACAAGAGTAGTTGCAGAAGTTAATGAGCAATTATGGCGGTTGTTGCACCAGACTAGATGGTGCAAGGAAAGTAAGCAATTGTAGGTAACACTTGAAGGAGGTGCGAATGACCTAGATGGTTCCAAGGGATTTTAGAAGAGGATTTGAACAGAGAAAATGCAGGATTTGACCAGCCATGGAGGATATAAATATAGGTTTCCACCAAGAGAAGGGGTTGTTTCTCCCCTATATAAGACTAAAACTATTATAGTGATGTATTGCTGACATTCGATTCAACTAAAACATAGCATCGACTCTATTGTAAATTTCATGCAACTAATTTTCCAATCTTAATAAGATGCATAATTCTTTGTAGTTTTTTATGTCTATGTGATTCTGTGGGTGTTCACCTCATTTTCATTGTGTGCTTTAATCTTTCAATGACCTTATACGAGCATTGATATCATAGTGGGAAGTTATCTTGCATAGGGAAGTCCAATTGCGATTGGACGTGGAGAGAAATCATTCTAGCTACAGTTGAAAGGAGGGTTTATGGGTAGAGAATAATGACTCAAAGAGGCGTAAATATTGGTGGAAGAGGGTGTCGACCATGTGGAGGTGTAGGCACGATGATAAACTGTGAAATGTTTGAAGAATGTGTTCAAACGATGAGGACACTAAAGAATGAGTTGATAGTCATGAAAGAGGTGCAACGATGAGGATATGTTCCTGAATCACTCGACCACAGTGATGAGCAGGTTGAGGAAGGAAATTCCTAGGAGGCAGTATAAGAGGAGGTACTAGAATAAGGATTCTTGAAAATCCTATTGAAAATGAGGGGTAAGGCTAAGATGGACGTTCCTATCTACTCAGGAAGTTTAAATCTAGAATAGCTAATAAACTAGACCAGAGAGATGGGGAAATACTTCGACATGGAGCACATAGGGGACCCCAAAAGAGTGAAGGTTAATTGCCTAAAGTTGAAAGGAGCATCAACTCAAAGTTCTTTGTTTCTTGTATAAGTAGAAAATGCTATTGTTTGAATTCTTTGTAATAGTTTCTAGACACCTAGGATGGGTTACTTAATATCTGTAATTGGTTCTAGAGATAGGATTAGTTTGATTGTAATAATGGAAATTTTCATTTGATGTCCTCGTATCTTGCATGAGGTTTCTAGAGGATAAGTTTATTATGAAATTTCTTTCTTTAGGAGTCAAGATCTTGTTTATTCGTATCTGATAGGTATGGATATCTCTATTTACACTGAATTATACTCATTTTAAGTTGTTGTTGATGGAATGAAAAACATAGTTTTTTCCTCTGCATGAAATTGAATATCCAACATCTCCTTTTCAATAACCATAATTGTGTTTGAACCTCTATGTGTGTATGAGTGAATTGAGTGACATTATGAGAAACCCCCAGAAGTCGAAGGTGTGATGAATTATTCAAATGAAACGTGGGTGAAATTGATCATTTCACTAATCAATTTAATGAGACCATAGTTTGATCAATTGGTGGAAATCAACATTGAAACGATCGATGGTCAAACATAATTCCGCTGGGGAATGTGCATGGAGTTTAATTATAAATTTGAGTCGTGAAATTATAAAGCCAATCGACCCTTTGTAATCTTATATCAACCGACGAGAGAATTCGTCGAAGTGATCAACGAATCATAAACCATTCTACTGATACAAGTTGCATGAGAATGGAAATAATTGTGTGGACGTGAAATTCCAAATAAAAGAGGGTTCATACGTTTTGGAGTCTGCTTTGAGTGTGTTGGGTGACAACTCAAAATATGACAAGCGGGGAGTTTAATCAATTATTTTGCTGATTAGGATCTAGTTAGGCCATCTAATCTTACCTAGCATCAGATTTGGTATCATAGCAAGTTATAGAAAGGAGAAGGATGCCACCAAGATGAGGACGAGCACGTGGAGTTCCAATTGGAGGTGGTTGAGGAAGAAAAGTTATGGGTGCAGATATGCAAAGGGAGTTGATACAACTCCGAGCTAGGATGGAAGCTATGGAGAGAATAAATACATGGATTGTAGATTTCGGTGATGAAGAGGAACCAGAGGAAGTTGCTAAATAAGTAAAGGTATTGAGAATGCTCGTAAATGCTAGTAACAAGCCTAAAGTAGATGTCCCTATGCGTGAAGGTAATATGAATGTTGAAGAACTCATGGACTAGATCAATGCTTTAGAAAAAGTATTTTGATTTTGAAGAAATTGAAGATAAAAAGAAGGTGAAATATGAAATGACCAAACTGAAAGGATATGCAACCATTTGGTGGGATGAACTACAGTTCTATAGGGAAAGAAAAGGTAAGTCCAAAATCAAAACTTGGGATAAGATGCTAAATACAATTAAAAGTCAGTTTATTCCTAAGGATTATTAGTTAACTCTGATTAGACAGCTAAAAATTTTTAGACAAAAAGGTATTACTGTTAAAGAATATACAAAAGAGTTCCTTAGGCTGAGTATTAGAGCTGGAGAGATACGAGGAGACATAGAAAGAGTGGGCAGATATTTAAATGGATTAAGATATGAGATACACAACGAGATTAGTTTGTTAAACTTCATAACTATTGAACATGCTTATCAGGAAGCCTCAAGGGTAGAATAGAAGCTATTAAGAGAACAAAACCAGAAGAATCGAGGGAGAAGTACAACAAGAGGGAAATGATATTCAAACATAAGAGGAAAGTTTCAAATCTCTAAGGATGAGACAAAAGGTTCTAGCAGCCAACCACCCCAAAGGAGAGGATTTAGGGGAGGTAGGTTTGGTGCTAGAGGAAGAGGCAGAAATAGAGAAGTGAAATGGTATACATGCGGTGAGATTGGCAACATGTCATGGGAGTTCACAAAGAATAAACCAACATCTCAAAGGAATGCAAACATAGCTAAAGCTCGAGAGGAGTCCAATGATAAAGAAAAGATGGAAAACCCTCCTAAGGAAGGAAAGCATCTTATGATGAAGAGATTTTTGGTAAAAACAAAGAAGGAAGTACATGAACTGGCACAAAGGAAGAGCCTATTCAGTTTTAAGTGCAAGTAACAAGGGAAGTGTTGCAAGGTGATCATTGATAGTGGTAGTACATATAATTTGGTCTCCACCGAGATGGTAGAGAATCTGTGATTGAAGAAGATGAAACATCCCACTCCTTATAAAGTGACTTGGTTGCAAAAAGGACATCATCTCTTGGTGAATGAGCAGAGTAAAGTGGAGTTACAAATTTCTACTTATAAAGATGTGGTATTATGTGATATAATTCCTATGGATGTGTGCCGTATACTCTTGGGAAGGCCATGGCAATATGACAAAAAGGTTGTTCATGATGGAAGGACAAACACTTATTCCCTGGAAAAGGATGGGAAGAAGCATGTATTACTACCTTTGAAGGATGAAGTAGTCCAAGAAGATTCAGGATCCAATATTTTGTTGATGACTGGGAAAGAAATGCTACAAGAAATCAAGAAGGGAGAGGAACTGCATTTTGCCCTTATTGGACAAACCAAAGGTAATTTTGACTTCCACAAATTTAGATAATTTTTCTATTGAAGTTAGAATATTGCTTGATGATTTTTTTGATATTATTGTGGATGAGTTACCAAATGCTTTACCTCCTATGAGATGTATTAGTCGTCATATTGACTTAATACCTGGTGCAAGCTTACCCAATAAAGAAACCTACAGATTGATTGACTCCTCAAGAGAATGAAGAGATCAAGCAACATGTACAGGATCTATTGGAAAAAGGTTTGGTGAAAGAAAGTTTGAGTCCTTGTGCAGTTCCCACAGTGCTTAGACCAAAGAAATATGGTGGATGGCGTATGTGTCGATCAATAGATAAGATCACTATTAGGTACAGTTTTCCCTTACCCTGCATTGATGATTTAATGGATTGCTTGAGTGGGTCCAAGTATTTTTCAAAGATAGACTTGAAAAGTGGTTATCATCAAATAAGAATCAGAGAAGGGGATGAATGGAAGACTGCATTCAAGACTAACAATGGATTGTATGAATGGTTAGTAATTCCCTTTGAACTTACTAATGCACCTAGTACTTTTATGAGATTGATGAATGAGGTCTTGAAGGAACACAGTGGGAATTTTATGATAGTGTACCTAGATGATATTCTGAATTTTAGTCAGAATAAGGAAGAACATCTGAGACATCTCAAATTGGTGTTGGAAACCCTACAAATAGAAAAGTTGTTGATAAATTTGAAAAAGTGTAGTTTCATGAAGAAAGAATTGATTTATTTGGGATTTGTAGTTTCAAAAGAAGGGTTAAAGATGGATCCAGAGAAGGTGCAAGCAATTCTTAATTGGTTGACTTCGAAAAGTGCTTATGAGTTAAGAAGCTTTCATGGTGTTGCAAGTTTTTATAGAAAATTTATCAAGAACTTTAGTCAAATTTGTGCACCCATAATAGACACATTCATGGGAAGTAGAGAACCTTTGAAATGGACAAAAGCAACACATAAACTTCAAATTGTTGAAGAAGAATATCATTGAGAAAAAAGAACTTAGTATTGATAGAGGTCATTGAGAAATTAGGTCTGAAGTGCCAACCACACCCAAACCCATATAAAGTATCGTGGTTGTATAAAGGACACCATGTGATAGTGACCAGACAGTGTCTGGTTAACTTTAAAATCAAGTGTCTAGAAGATAGTATATTGTGTGATGTGATCCCTATGGATGCTTGTCATATGTTGTTGGGACGACCATAGAAGTATGATCAAAATATGATCTATGATGATCATGCCAACATGGTTACTTTGTGGAAAAATGACATGTGACAAAAATTGATTCCCTTTCAAGAGGATGAATAAGGCAGGAAAGGCCAAACCAATTATTAGGAGAAAAGGGTGTTGATGTGTTCTCCCAAAGAATTTTTGAAGAAAGAAAGGAAGAAGGATTGTTACTTCACAGACATTCCAAAAGGTCTAAGCGTGGAGCGACCTCTTTGACGAAGGTCAAAATAATATTGAAGGATTTTAAGAACATACTGGTTGATGAGATGCCAATGTGATTACCACCGACAAGAATTATATCACATTGAATTGACTTGATACTAGGATCAAGACTTCCCAACAAGCCACCACATAGGATGACGTTGACCAAAAATGTCGAGTTGAACCAACAAGTCCAAGAATTGTTGGATAGAGCATTAATTAAAGAAATCATGAGTCTATGTGCAATGCTAGTTATACTAACACCCAAGAAGAGAGGAGAATGGAGGTTTTGCACCGATTCAAGGGCCATAAAAAAAATAACCATCAAGTACATGTTTCCATTGCCAAGAATGGATGACTTGATAGATTGTTTAAATGGAGCAAGATACTTCACCAAAATAGACTTAAAGAGTGGCTGCCACCAGATCAAGATTGGAGAAGGCAATGGGTGGAAAACAACCTTCAAGATGAAGGAGGGGTTGTATGAGTGGTTAGTTATGCCATTAGGGTTAACAAGTGCACCAAGCACGTTCATGAGATTAATGAACGAAGTATTGAAACCATTTTTGGGAAATTTTGTCATATTTTACATCAATGACATTCTAATTTTCAGCCAGATGAAGGCAGAACATATGGCACACCTTCGACAAGTATTGTTGTGGTTGCAAGAAGAGAAACTATTGGTAAATTTGAAGAAGTGTTTATTATGAAAGAGGAGCTAACATATTTAGGATTCATGATCTCATGATAGGGACTATCGATGGACTTGGATAAGTTCAAGGTTATACTAGAGTGGCCCACACTAACAAATGCAACTGAGGTTATAAGTTTTCATGAACTTGTTAAGTTCATCAAAGATTTCAGTCAAATATGTGCACCATTGCAGAAATGCATGAGGAAAGGAGAATTCCAATGGACGGGTGTAGTGCATAAATCTTTTGAGAAGCTAAAGAAAAAGGTGATGGAGATACCGATATTATCTCTCCTCAAATTTAGTATTCCAAGTCGATTGCGACGCAAATGGAGTAGCGATTGGAGCATTGTTGATCCAAGTAGAAATATTCAGTCTACACCAAGCAGAAAAATTCATTCTACGACCAATCGTGTCTTTTAGTGAAAATTTGGACAACGCAAAGAAGAAATATTTAGTCTATCATCCAAGAATTTTATGCCATTGTGAAGGCATTAAAGAATTGGAGGTATTATTTGTTTCCAAAATAATTTGTGCTAAATATAAACCATTGAGCTCTAAGATATATGAACACTCATACCAAGTTGAACCGAAGGCACATGAAGTGGGTGGATTTCCTACAAAGATACATGTTTTTGTTACAACACTAGTCATACAAGATGAACAAGGTTGTTGATGCACCGAGTCCAAGAACCACGTTACTAAACACGACGATTGTTTGGGCGACAAGGTCAAAGTCGATGAGGATAGAGTGTGAAGTCGATGTCGACTTTAGAGAAGCATGGAAGGCCAATCAAGAGCCATGGATTATTGATATGACCCCATAATTGGACTATATTGTTAAAGAAGTTTATTTATTTAAGGGGCATCAGTGATGCATTCCTCAAGGATCAGTGAGAGAAAATTTAATCAAGGAACTACATAGTGGAGTATTAGCAGGACATTTTGGTGTTGACAAGACTATAGAATTGGTCAAGGATAAATACTATTGTCCAGGATTACTAATGAACATGCAAAAATGGGTCCGATATTGTAGAGTATGCTAACATGCTAAGGGAAAGAGTTAGAGTACATGACTATATGCACCATTACCAGTGGTGACTGTTCTATGGGAGCATATTAGCATGGATTTTGTCCTAGGATTTTTGAAGACACAGCAATGTAACAACCCCATATTTGTGGTTGTTGACAGGTTTTCGAAGATGGCACACTTTATTCCATGTTGGAAGACAAGCGATGCCACAGGCATTATTGTTTTATTTTTCAAAGAGAATGTGAGATTGCATGGATTGTCGAAGAGCATAACTTTGGATAGGGATACTAAATTTATGGGTTATTTCTGGAGAACCCTGAGAAAAAAGATGGGTATGAAGTTGTAGTTCAATTATGCATACCTTCCGAAGACTTATGGGCAGACTAAAGTCATGAATAAGATTCTTGGAAATTTGTTGAGATGTCTAACAGCTGACCAACCCAAGCATTGAGAAAACATTTTAGTGTTAGAATATTTCGCATAAAACAACTCTATAAATTAGTCAATAGGAATGCGTCCAGTCTAGATCATGCAAGGGTGAAGTCCGCATGAAGTGATGGATTTGGTTGATATGCCTCTGGGCATGTAAAAGATTGCATACGCTGAGTTGTTTGTTGAACACATGAAGCAAGTACACGACAATGTGAAGAAACAACTTTAGAAGACCAACATGGTGTATAAGCTGAGGGATGATAGAAGGAAACAAAAACATTATTTTGTAGAAGGAGACTTATTCTATACAAATTTGCGAAAGGAAAGGTTCCCTAGAAGAATGTATAACAAGGTGAAATTGAATAAAATTAGATCGTGCAAGATCCTTAAGAAGATTACGAATAATGCTTACGTATTGGAGTTACCAAAAGAGTTAAGAATTTCACTAACATTTAATTTTTTCGACTTATACAAATATGAAGAAGGGTCAACTAGTGGGGAAGAAATGACCATCGACTGGAAAGAACATATACTAGACTGATAGAAAGTGCAGATTGCTAAAGTTTTGGAAGAACATGAGGTAGGTCAAAAGTGGAGTTTCAAGAGGATGGAGTATCTAGTCCAATGGGAAGACAAGGGGATAGAGGAAGTGACGTAGATTCTGGAAGAGTAGTTCAATTGATTGATAGAGCAGTCAAGTTCTTTTCAACCTATGGAGACTAATTTAGGAGCATCCCAAACCATGCCAGGTATCCAAAGATATGCGACATGAATCATCTGGAGGGAGGTCAATGACCTCTAGATGAAAGGGATTCTCATAGTTGAAGCTAGAAAAGTTAGAAGACAATCGACTAGAAGTAAACTAGTCAAAAGGTAATCAGTCATGTGGAAGCCGACTGAGTAACTAAATAGTTGGGAAGATGAGAGAGGTCTGACGAATGCATGAAGTTCGCTTGCAATGAAGGAAACAATAGAGAGGATGATTGAGGAGTCGACCAATTACTGATGATAGTTGTGGAGGACTAACCAGGGAACTAAGACACTAGTACAGGAGTAGTTACATAAGTTAATGAGTAGTTATGGCAGTTATTGCACCAGGGTAGATGGCGCAAGGAAAGAAAGCAATTGCAAGTAACATTTGAGGGAGGTGTGAATGACCTAAACGATTCTAGGGGCTTCTAGAAGAGGATTTGAATAGAGAAATACGATATTTGACCAGCCATGGAGGATATAAATACAACTTTTCACCAAGGAAAGGGTTTTTTTTCCCCTGTACAAGACAAAGCATCGATTGTGCTATAAATTTCATGTAACTAATTTCCAATTCTTAATAGGAGCCATAATTCTTGGTCATTGTTTATGTCTATGTGATTGTGTGGGTGTTCCCCTCATTTTTCATTGTGTGCTTTGATATGTCAATGACATGTAAGGGCGTTGTTATCATTTGCACATCAATTTTACAACTTTGCGAGTGCATGCATTGATTGTTAAATAAAAAACGTTTTTTTTTCTACGAGAGATGCCCCTGTTTTCCATAAAAGCATAAAGGTCCTATTCCCTTTGTCTTTCCACAAGGTTTGGCTGATAGGAAGAGTACATTAATAGAGTGTTGGATAATTTTTCTTAATAGGAAAAATGCTTTCCATTTGAAGGCATTTTCAAACTATAAAGATCACGCTAATGGATGTTAGCAGTCAGTGTTCCACTAATTGTTTAGTAAATTCAACTATAATTCTTCTTCTGTTGAACAAACAATAATTATTAACGGATATTGATTCATATCCTTTGGTCTGTTCGGTCACATCTCTAAGACCAAATGTATTTCTCCGAGAAACAAAAGAAAAGAAAAAAACCTGCCTCAGATCAATTGGGAACAATTTATTGATTGATGATTTGCTTATCAAATTGAATCCACTATTCCATCTTTCTTTCTTCCCAACACATCTCACTTCCTTCCCTCTTCATATTTATTATGGACAAGTGTCTCCCCAATAGCTCTAACTTGGATAGGTAAATAGACATGTGTTCCTTTGATCTCATAACATGTATGTGCTAGCCTTCCATGATTGTTATTTTCTAGGTTGTTGCATGCCAAAGTTATTTTGTCTATTGTAGTTGCACTATTTTCCTCCAATGGCATTGCAATTGTAATATAATAAC
This sequence comes from Pseudotsuga menziesii, assembly GCA_001517045.1. Classification (NCBI taxonomy): domain Eukaryota; kingdom Viridiplantae; phylum Streptophyta; class Pinopsida; order Pinales; family Pinaceae; genus Pseudotsuga; species Pseudotsuga menziesii. The sequence goes on from LPNX011196246.1 coordinate 20,693, forward strand.
CTACCACTTTTCATTGTCTATATTAGAACCGATATGCCTTCTAGTTAATTTTCAATAATCTTTGTGTGTGTCCGCGCACGCGTATAGTTTATAATTTGATGATATTCAAATACATAGTCTCTCGACATATATATAGTTCATAATAGTGAAGAGTTACACCTCTTCTCATGTTGTTGTTACATTTAGTATATATAATATTTATTAATTAATTACTTAAGCTAATTATTATTTATTTACATTTTATTCGATTTGGCATGTTATAAGTCATCCCTCCTTGGAATGCTTCATCCTCGAAGTATTGTTATGACTATATTTCATGCATTTCTTAGGTATCCATAAGGATCTTCTTATTTCGTGTCTGCTTTCGAAATTTGTACATGTATTGTGTGGTACAATTTCCATGAGTGTGGCGTCAATATGGTACTCGTAAAAGTTGCCTCTTCCGAATCTTTGTTTTGGTATTTACATAATGAAGTGTGTTGACCTATTGATCTTGAATATTTCAGTCTGTTTGGGTATATCATGACTCTGTGGTTGACATATGGTTTCTTCAGTGATGAACATGGATCTTCTATTTTTTCTAGATGGAAACAAATGAAGAGGCGGCACAATGTTGGTGGAGGGGAATTGTCGAGGATAGGTAAGGAGTATGCAGATGACCTGAGCGTTGTTGGGGGTGGTTAGAATGGTGAAGGAGAGAGAGAATGGTGGTGATGGTTGGAAGGAGGTGCTAACGTGGGAGGCAGGGGAGGAATGGGGATATGAGGTCACAGTGAGAGAGAGGAGTGAGGAGGAGGAATGGCATAGATGAGATGGGAGACATGCTTAAGTGCGTAGGGTTGGACATAATGGAGGGCTGGGGAGAAGGTGCAGAATGAGAGGGCATGGAGGATGGATCACCAGGCCACAGATGAGTTCATGAGGTGGGATACTAGAGAGGGTTGGGAGTGTGGTGGAGGAGTTGGGGAGAAAACATAGTGATGAGGAGAGGGAGATGGAAGGAGTGGGGGCTGGGCATAGTAGAGGAGATATGGGTGGTGAGAAAATTGCAAGAGCGGGAGTGTGAGAGACTCAGAGAGTGCTAGTAGAGCAATGTGGAGGAGGAGAGGAGTTAGCACAATAATTGAAGAGGGATGGAGAGTTCTGATGATAGGAATTGGGGAGAGGCAATAGTCACGAGGGAGGAAAGAGCATATGGGGAAGGAAGTGTGTGATAACAACAAAGGGAAATTCATGGGGAGGTGGGGAGACACAATTTTGGGAAGTGTGTACATGTGCTAGGCATTTGGATGGGGGAGATGGAGTAGAAAGAGTGCATCGGTAATGGAGGCTCATGGTTGTGGGTAGAGGTGAGTGTGGCTATTTGCATTGATTTGGAGGAAAGAGAGTGCGCATAGGAGTGATGAATGGGTAGAAGGAAGTGTAGAATGGGTAGGATGGAAATGGAGAAGAGAAATGTGGAAGTGAGCGAGATGTAGGTGAGGAGGTGGAAATGATGGAGTGGCGTGGGATGAAGTGGGAGTGCAACCAAATGAAGAATGAAAAAGTGAGAATGATTTGGATGAGAGTACGTAGAGAGCTAATCCTGAAGCTCTGATATGATTTGTAATAATATTTGCATACATACATACATATTGTTGATGTAATTGTAACTTCGGAATGTATTCACTTGTATATCTTATGTATTGTTCCCCGATGTTTGTTCTGGGATGTGTTTGTAATGTAATTGAGTCATGTAATGCCCTGATGTTCCAATTGAGAGTTTATATAATGTAAACAAGTCATGTCAAGTTGTTGTGGGTAACCCTCCTATTGATCAAGGGTTAAAGTCCCCGCAGTTTCGGGGCCCTAGGGTTATTAGACTCTCCTAGAGAAGTCGGCCCTAGTGAGTCATTGTCAAGTCGAGAATTAGTATAAATAGAGAGTGAGCCTCTCTATTTATCACACACTCACTCACACTCAGTTGTAGCACATAGCTGAAGGAGAAGAAGTTGCTGGGGCTAGAAAGAAAGAGACTACTGTTGTCGGGAGATCATCTTACTGTTTTAAGGTTTTACTTTTGGTGTTGATTCTATCTCTGAGGAAGTTGCGAGGTTTTTTCCATTTTTGGTTTCCCTGAGGAAAAACATTATGTTCATTGTCTCTTGTGTTTGATTGTTGTACTTGTTATTCTCTCAGTTAAAGATCCTAACATAATGCTAGCTTGAATGATAAAATTCTAACATGGTATCAGAGCTAACCTGAGAAGAAGACACTGTGCAGCTCGAAAACTAGGGATTCCTACTTTTTGGATCTCTCTCCACAGATTTTCAGCAAAATAAGGTTGGACTGACTCTCCTCGCTAGGGCGCATCTTTCTGTCGAAACAGAATCTAATTATGAGCATTTTTAGTTTTTGTCCCAACACTGCTGCCAAAAATTAGGGCTTTCCACAAAAAGTGGAATTTTTGAGAGAGCCCAGGCTTGGATTGATCTCCTCCTCAAAATTGAAGTTTACAGATCAAGATCAAAGCATTTGGTTGGACAGGACTCTCAAAAATTCAAACCCTAATCTGCTCATGAACCAGCACTGTAGAAATTCAGCTTCAGATCCAGTTCTGACATCTTGACCTGGTAAGATCTAAATCTTTTGTATTTCCATTTAAGGTTCTTAGTTAAGATGTCTCACCATACCAAGCTTGATGAAAAGCTTAAGGGAGCTGATAACTTCCGAGCTTGGAAGTATAGGATCTCCTTGGTCTTGGAAGAAAATGAGTTGGACTCCTACATCAATGAGGAGTTTCCAGTTCCAGAGGGAGATGAGGCTAATGCCTTACCCAAGAAAAAGTTGGTTATGGCTAAGAGGATTATTGTTGATTCAATCAAGGATCACCTCATACCACATGTGTCCTCCCTAAAGACACCTAAAGCTATGTTTGATGCCCTAACCAAACTATTTGAAGGAAAGAACATAAACCGGAAGATGACTTTGAGGAACCAATTGGAGAATGTGAAGATTCAGAATGCGAAGACCATACAGTCTTACTTCACAATGGTCCCCCATATCAAAGAACAACTTGAAGTAGTGGATGAAGAAGTAGAGAATGCAGAGATTGTAATGACCACCTTGAATGATCTCCCTAGGACATGGGACTCTTTCATTCAAGGGATCTGTACCAGAAAGAAGTTAGTCAAGTTCAGCAGACTATGGGAAGAATGATCACAAGAAGAAGCTCGGATAGCAGCTCGAGAAGAAAAGATGGGAAGTGAAGATCAAGCTCTCACAGTTCAATCCAAGAAAAACAGAATGGACCATCATCATCGTTTTAAAGGTAAGCACTCTTCCTCCAAGAAAACTCAACTCAGATGTTATACTTGTGATGAAATAGGACACTATGCCAAATATTGTCCTAGAAACAAAAGAAACACTCACAAGAAGAAAAACAACAAGAGAAGACATCATGCTCATGCGACAGAAGATGATGAACCTTCCACAAAGAGAAACAAGCAAGAAAGTGATGATTCTTCAAGTGATGAAGAATATGTTTTGATTTTCGCGCTCAGGGAAAACATCACACATGGAAGCAATGATTGGCTTATAGACAGTGGGGCTTCCAAACATATGACAGGATTCAAAGAGTCTTTTGTAAGACTATCAGAACATGAATCACCCCACAAGGTGAAACTCGGAGATGACTACCAGTATCGAATAAAAGGTAGTGGGGAATCTTCCTATAAGCTAGACTCTATAAAGTCTATGAAGATGAAGGATGTATTGTTTGTACCAGGACTTAAGAAGAACCTCCTCTCCATATCTGCATTAGATGCAAAAGGCATGAGGGTTGCATTTGTAGATGGTCAAGTCCTCATGTGGCCAAAGGGAAAGACTTTGGATGATGGAGTAGTGATTGGGGAAGAAGAGGGAGGCCTATACAAATTGAAGGGCCATTCAGAACAAGCTTTGTTCCATGACACAGTAGAGCCAAATCAACTTTGGCATAGAAGGTTTGCACATGTGCACTACAGAGCACTACCACTTGCAAGAAAAGTTGTTGAAGGTCTTCCAGAAATTCAGGCAAAACATGATGGAGTCTGCAAAGGATGTGCAAAAGGAAAGAACACAAAGAAGACATTTTCAAGTAGCGAGAGAAAGGCAAAAGGAATCTTGGAAATCATTCACTCCGATGTATGCGGTCCAATGTCATCAAGTTCATTAAGCGGGTATGTATACTATGTTTCTTTTATTGATGATTTTTCTAGGAAGACATGGATTTACTTCATGAAGAACAAAGATGAAGTATTCAGCAAGTTCAAGGAATTCAAAGCCTTGATTGAGAAACACACTGAAAAGAAGATCAAGACTTTTCGATCAAATAATGGCGGAGAATTCACATCAGATGAATTCAAAGAGTTATGCAAAGATTCAGTGATTAAGAGGGAGTTAACCACTCCATATAATCCACAATAGAATGGAGTTGCAAAAAGGAAGAATAGAATGATCATGGAAGCTCCAAGGGCTATGATTCATGATCAAGATATTCCCATGCATTTATGGGCAGAAGCTGCCAGGACAGCGGTGTATGTACAGAACCATACTCCACACAGAGTACTTGAAAACAAGACACCTGAAGAAGTATTTTCCGGCAAGAAACTAGAAGTCAACCATCTCATAATATTTGGTTGTCCAGTGTACATACACATTCCAAAAGAAAAGAGGACAAAGTTAGATCCTTCAGGAAAGAAGGGTATATTTGTGGGATACTCTAAAAGCTCGAAGGCTTATACAATAAACTTCCCAGGATTCAAGAATATTGACATCATTAGGGATGTAACATTTGACGAAGACTCAGCTTACAACAAATCCAGAAAGAGGCCTGCTGAAGAACCTAAAGAAACATAAGCACCCATAATTCATGACATAACCATGAATGAAGAAAGTCAAGTAGAAGATCAAGAATTAGAAGAATCTCAAGAACATGTAGATCAACCTTAGGAGAAGAATCCTCATAAGAGGAAACCTACTTGGGTACGAGAAGCTATCCAAGGTGCAGAAAGATATGGGGCTCCAGAAGAGAATCACAGAGAAAGAAAGAGGACCAAGTCCTACTCAAGGTATGTAGCCTTATTATGTGATTTCATCGATAAAGAACCTTCCAACTATGAAGAAGCGGCAGAAAGGAAAGAATGGAAGGATGCTATGATCGAAGAGTATCAATCGATCATGAAGAATGATGTTTGGGATGTTGTCCCAAGACAAGGAGGGAAGTCTGTTGTAACTTCCAAATGGATCTACAAGATCAAGCATGCTGCAGATGACAGCATAGAAAAATATAAAGCAAGATTTGTGGCTTGTGGCTTCTCCCAGAAAGAAGGAATAGATTATGAAGAAACTTTTGCACTTGTAGCTAGATACACTTCCATCAGATCAGTACTTTCTTTGGCTGCAGTGATGAAATGGAAGATACACCAAATGGATGTCAAGACTACTTTCTTGAATGGTGTAGTGGAAGAGGAAGTATATGTGGAGCGACTCGGTTTTGAGACATATGACAGGGAGTCTCATGTGTGTAGATTGAAGAAAGCCCTGTACGGTTTGAAACAGGCACCCAGGACATGGTACGGCAGAATTGACATCTTTCTATCCAATTTGGGCTTTAAAAAGAGTAAAGCAAATTCCAACCTTTACTACAAGGTTGAAGATGGCAACCCAGTGATGCTCCTACTGTATGTAGATGATCTGTTTGTAATGGGTATGGATGGGTTGATTGCTAATACGAAGAGGAAGCTTGCTATCAAGTTTGAAATGAAGGGCTTGGGTATAATGCATTATTTTCTAGGCATGGAGGTGTGGCAGAATGCAGATGGAATTTCCCTGGGGCAAGGGAAATATACAGTAGAGATCCTGAAGAGATTCAGGATGATGGACTGCAAGGCCATGACCACACCTATAGCATCAAACCTGAAGCTATTGAGTGATGCTTCATCAGAAGTGGTTGATGCTACGATGTATTGTCAGATGATTGGGTCCTTGATGTACCTGATGAACATGAGACCTGATATTTGCTTTGCTATGAACACCTTGAGCTAGTTCCTGATAGATCTGTGACATGTTCACTTGATTGCTGCAAAGGATATTCTGAGGTACCTAAAGGGTACAGTTGATTATGGGCTCAAGTATGAGGCGAATCAGAAGATCAACCTGGAGGGTTATGTTGATTCAGATTGGGCAGGAAGTGCCATCGATAGGAAGAGCACTTTAGGGTGTTGCTTCAGTATGGGATCAGGTGTGATCTCTTGGTTTAGCAGGAAGCAATCTTGTGTGGCACTGAGTACAACTGAAGCAGAGTATGCCACAGCTTGTTCAGCTAGTTGTGAGGCAGTATGGCTGAGGAAGCTATTGTCTGATTTATTTGATCTCCAGTTAGATGCTACTTGTATATACTGCGACAACCAGAGTTGTGTGAAGTTGACGGAGAACCCGGTGTTCCATGACAAGTCGAAGCATATCGAGATAAAGTATCACTATATCAGGGATATGGTGCAGAGAGGAGCAGTGAAGCTCCAATATGTTGCGACAGATGAACAGATAGCTGATGTGTTGATGAAGCCATTGGCCAGAGTGAAGTTTGAGTACTTCAGGGAGAAGCTTGGTGTTCTCCGGATCGAGGTTCCCTCCAAGGGGAAGTGATAAGTCCATGAGCCATTCTAACATGGTGAGAGGATTGGTTCCTTCCATGGTAGATATGAGTGCTGAGCCATTCTGATATGACTATAGGATTGGTTCCTACATGATCAGATATAAGGGCTATTTCCATTCTCTGAATGGAGGTACCTGGTCAATTACCAAGAATACTTAGTCTAGGACTGAGGGCCATTCTGATATGATTGTAGGATTGGTTCCTACATGATTAGATATAAGGGCTATTACCATTCTCTGAATGGAGGTACCTGATCAATTACAAAGAATACTTAGTCTAGGACTGAGGGCCATTCTGATATGACTGTGGGATGTAGTCTCACATGATTAGATATAAGTGCATGGCCATTTTGATGTGATTGAGGGATATGTTCCCACTTGATCAAATATAAGGTTTGTTGTCATTCTCTGAATGGAGGCACCTGGTCAGTTACCAGGAACCCTCAGTCTGGGACTAAGAGCCTTTCTGACGAGTCAAGGTCAGATGTAAGGGATGTGTCATTCTGACATGGTGAGAGGATTAAGTTCCTTCCATGGTCAGATGTAAGGGTTGTGCCATTCTGACATGGTGAGAGGATTAAGTTCCTTCCATGGTTAGATGTAAGGGCTGGGCCATTCTGACATGGTGAGAGGATTAAGTTCCTTCCATGGTTAGATGTAAGGGCTGGTCCATTCTGACATGGTGAGAGGATTAAGTTCCTTCCATGGTTAGTTGTGAGAGCTGGGCCATTCTGAGATGATGGTAGATGTGTTCCTCTCATGGTCAAATGTGAGTGCTGGGTGTGCCTTTCTGACGAGTCAAGGTCAGATGTAAGTGTTGGGTGGGCCATTCTGACTTAGGGTCAGATATAAGCGCTGAAGAATACTTACATGGAGGCTAGGCCTACAACCAACATGAAAAAGGGCTGGCTCTGTAGAACTTCCTGTGATGAGAAGAATCATGAGATAACACCAGTGATACTGACCCAGTGATGATCTAGATTGAGTGATGATCCAGATCCAATGGTGATGATCCAGATCGAGTAATGATCCAGATCCAGTGATGATGATCCAGATCAAGTGATGATCCAGATCCAGTGATGTTGATCCAACAGAAATGATCCAGATCCAGATGAAGATGACTTGAAGATGAAGATGACCTGAAGATGAAGATGACTTGAAGATGACAAGAACTTGATGATGATCTAGATGATACATAGAAGAAGACTTGTGCTAATAAATTGTGTCGAGAGAATACCTTCCTAGTTAAGAGGGAGTGTTGATGTAATTGCAACTTCAGAATGTACCCACTTGTATATCTTATGTATTGTTCCCCGATGTTTATTCTGGGATGTGTTTGTAATGTAATTGAGTCATGTCATGCCCCAATGTTTCGATCGGGAGTTTCTATAATGTAAACAAGTCATGTCAAGTCATTGTAGGTAACCCTCCTATTGATCAAGGGTTAAAGTCCCCGCAGTTCCGGAGCCCTAGGGTTATTAGACTCTCCTAGAGAAGTCAGCCCTAGTGAGTCATTGTCAAGTCGGGAATTAGTAAAAATAGAGAGTGAGCCTCTCAATTTATCACACACTCACTCACACTCGGTTGTAGCGCATAGCTGAGGGAGAAGAAGTTGTTGGGGCTAGAAAGAAAGAGTCTACTGTTGTCGGGAGATCATCTTATTGTTTTGGGGTTTTACTTTTGGTGTTGATTCTATCTGTGAGGAAGTTTTGGGGTTTTCTCCATTTAGGGTTTCCCCAAGGAAAAACATTGTGTTCATTGTCTCTTGTGTTTGATTGTTGTACTTGTTATTCTCTCAGTTAAAGATCCTAACATAATGCTAGCTTGAATGATAAAATTCTAACACACACACACATATATATAATTTGATGATATTCAAATACATAGCCTCTCGACATATATATAGTACATAATAGTAAAGAGTTGCGTCTCTTTTCATACCATTGTTATATTTAACATAGATAATATTTATTAATTAATTACTTAAGTTAATTTATTATTTATTTACATTTTATCTATTTACACTGCTACATCATTATAATCTAAGTTAATATATGTCTCTTTCTACAAATAGTTCTATATAATAAAGTCTTAAATTGCTATGAAAAAAAAGAAGTAAACGATCTCCATAACAAAGGATCAATGTTCATGCTCCCTTGTTTGAATGTTCATGCTCCCTTGTTAGAGATTCCTCTTTGTATATAAATATAAAAGAAGACACTTATAAATAAATAAAAAATAAAAAATCTCCTTTCCATTCATTGCCATTACTTCGCCATGGCTTCTACACACTGATGGCCCACAATATGAATAATCAAAGCATTGAGTTTTTCAATGAAATATCAAAATCTATACAACTATATTTTCAACAAGCCAAGATTTCAACAAGCCAAGAACCAGCAGTATTATGTGATGTGTGAAGATCTAGAGCCTAAAGCTTTCAACAAGCCAACAACCAGCAGTATAATGTGATGTGTGAAGATCTAGTGCCCGCTTCTAGGGTGGAATATTAAAACCATTTTGTGTATGGCCCATCTAATGATAATATACTTGGTCCTAATGAACTTAGTTCCAACATATTAATACACGTCGTAGCCAATTGAAAATTGTTCTAAATAATGCAGCCACTTGCTACGGATAATCTTAGTTTCACGATGCTAATACAAGTAGCGAATTGAAAACGGTTCGAAACAACGCAGTGTCATTAATATTATTTTGGATCTTTGTAATTAACTTATGATAAAAGAGGTGATGCCATGGTTTGCATTGCTGATAACAAACAAATTTGTAAACCATGTTTTTTTTTAAGAAACGACATAAGGCAGAATACTTCCAAACAAAATTAGAAACGAACTTTCATTTCAAGTAAAACTTACACTCAACCTAACTTATAAAATGTTATAGTAGTTGGATATTCTATACATGTTATTGCGTCGAGAGGCGCTCTACAGTCCAGTATGGGAGAGATCTTGTAACGCTACGTAACGTTATTTTTATTAATAACAAATAATTCTTTTAATTATAGGCTAAAATAAATGTCGGCCAAAAAAACCACCTAATATGGGGAAGATGTTGTAATATTCCTACCTAACAAAACAATAAAAAAGTAAAAATTTAATTATCCCTAAAAAAATGGAAAATGTTGTAATATTCCTACCTAACAAAACAATAAAAAAGTAAAAATTTAATTATTTGTAAAAAAAATGTTGATCGGGAAAAAAACACAATATGGGGGAGATGTTGTAATGTTCCTACCTAACAAAATAATAAAAAATGAAAAATTGAATTATCCGCAAAAAAATGTTGGCCTTGCCCATGGTTTTAAAACCATGTGCACACGGTTTTAAAACCATTTGCAAGGCCTTCTAAGCAACCCATGGTTTTATTGTACATGGTTTAGGAGGGCCTTCCAGATGGTTTTAAAACCATGTGCAAGGCCTCCTACACAACGCATGGTTTTATTGTACATGGTTTAGGAGGGCCTTGCAAATGGTTTTAAGACCATGTGCAAGGCCTTGCATATGGTTTTAAAACCATGGGGAAATGTTGTAATGTTCGTTTTTAACAAAATAAAAAATAATAATAAATACTATATGTCGGCCATAAATAATATTAAATAATAATAATAATAATATATGTGGACCTTAACTAAAAAGATATCAATGGATACCTAAGAAGAAATTTGATCCCTCTCGGCGCTTGATAGAGCCTAAGATTTGGATCTACGCTGGTTCCATAATACAACAAAATTTTGGCTATCTCGTTCCTCCTCTTGCCCAGTCATAGCTGACACATCCTTAGTCGAACGGCTTTTAGAAATCAAACATTAATTTCTATGAACTTCGTCTTACAAACATTAATCTCTATGAACGTCATCTTCACAACAACCATACAAACAAACTATTTCACATTCTAAGATATATAATGCCCAATATGAAGTATATACAAAGTATGTTGCAGACTATATCTGTCTGCACGCAAGATCTTCTGAAAGATGTTTATAAATATCCAAGCAAGCACAGCGGTTCAGTAATTGTGTTCAGACTTGGCTTCCATGGTGACAACGCCGACTGTCTAGTGGCACATATTGGATTATGCAAGTCACAACTACATTGTTTATAAGGAGTAGCGTATTGGCTCAAAGAAATGAAATAAGCTCAATCTTAAAGTTATACCTTGGATATTCCATCTTAAAGATATTTAAGAATATTAGTATAGTTAAAGTCATTCCATCTTAAAGGTATTTAAGAATATTATTATGGTTAAATTTATAAAAAGTTTAAGAGAAATTTATGTTAAATTATTTTAAATGTTATTCTTATTTTATATTGATAATTTATAATTTAATTTTAATTAATTAATTAATTATAAATTAATATAAAGATAAAGTAAATATAAACTATTTAATTTTTTATATAATATATTTATTTTTTAAATATAGTTTAATATATTTTTTAAATGCATGAAAATTATATTTTTACTCTGAAGGAAGTCTTTCTCCCAGGCTAGGTTTGTGGGCACGGTTCCCAAACTCGTTGTCCCTCTGCCAAATAAAAACTCTCCACGTGTATCTTTTCATCGTTGCCACGCTTTTGTTGTGCTCATGAAGTTTTGCTATAGTGAACTGCTTTCTTGTACGCTACTGCTGGAGGTTGGCCGTTGGGCGACGTCAGGAAGTAAGGTAGCTTTCTTTAGTAAACAAACGATGGATGTTGGGCAAGATGGCTCTAGGGAAGTGGATGGAGGGAAGCCTCTTGAGGCTAGGAATGGAGTTGGAAGATTCGTGAATTCGGGACCTAATGGCGTTTCATTGGAGGGTTGCATTCTTCACATACAAAACTGGATGAATCATATCTTCGTTTATTCTACGTATGGCCGACTGGTGGTGCATATCAACATTTTCTCTAATCTCTTGATCGAATGTTTATTCTCAATTATCTTCATTTGAACTGGCTGCGGACAGGTCGACTTAGGGACTGCTCCAAGCTACTCAATGACTACTCCAAGTTGGTATGCGTTCATGGTCGGTATGGTTGTTGTTAGCAAAAACCAAGCCGACTAAACTTGAGTTTAGGGCTCAGTCGATATTAAAGTTTTAATTTTCACTTTTCACACCGACCACTTTTTCTTTTTCACTTGTCGGGTGAAACTTGTCTATCTCCCGACTAGACAAGTTTATAAATTTTAGTTGGTCTTTCCACTCGACTAAATTTACTTCAACTTACTTGTCAGTTCTACCGACCGGTTTTTACCTCGACCACTTGTCACTTCGACCAAGTCGACTGACTTCTTCTCTTCGACCAAGTCAACTGACTTCTTGTCTTCAACCAAGTCGACTGCTTCGACCAAGTCGGCTCACCTCAGTCGGCTGACTCAACCGACCACTCAAGTCGGTTCACTTTGGTCGAAATCTATAGAGTATGTTTCTTAATCTAAAGACTTAAGAAATTACAAATGCTTTTCACCTGTGAGTAAGATGAAGTAAAAATGGACACATTTACAAATCCAAAGAACTTATAAAAACATATGCCCAAATATGTAGGAAGACTTGAGTCAACCAATGTGCCGTAAAATCTAGAACTTTCACGCGGTGAGAATTTTATGGGTTCTTTGATCTTTCACTTAACAACAATTGTAAAAGACATTTACAGAAGTAAATATGGAAATATGTGCGGCTAAATAATCATGCATTCAACCATAAACTATTTCATATATTTAACTATGCAGAAATAACAAAGTATTACAAACTTGTTGATTACAAACTGGTTGGTCCAGACTTGTCGGTCTACAGAGATTCAGCTCTTTGACTAAATCACATACACAGAAGCTTGAGCTTCGACTTCTCTTTTCTCACCCTGAGTTCCTCTATCTCTCTATTATGTCTCTTGTGTCTGTAAACTGATTTACAATTTGCTTCTTCTATTTATAGGCAACTTGAAGATTGCTTCAACATGGGTCGATTGACTCACCATTAAAGACTGTAATAACTATCTACCTAACAACTTAGCTTCAGAAATAAATTCGACTGGTTTACATTTCCGAATCGTGGACTCTTCCCTCTTGTCATACTGACAGACAAGATCTTGACTTGTATAGACTCTGATAGAGTCGGCTGAGAGTCAGGTACATATCTGCGAGTAATTACATTTTTCCAACACTCCCCCTTAATTATAAGCAGATGGGGATTTTTAAAAACAAAATTTACAAAATGTTTCAGAGCTTAGACATGCTCTGTTTATGACAGAGTTCACTGTGCAGAACTTGTCATTCCAAGATAACTACGTAGATACTGGAATGTGTCCTTTGCCAATGGTTTTGTGAAGATGTCGGCAAGTTGGTCTTCAGACCTACAAAATTCCAAAACAAATTTCCTTGTCGTTCACCAACTCTCTTATAAAATGAAACCTTGTGTCAATGTGCTTGGTTCTCTTATGAAACACATGATTCTTTGATAATGCTATGGCTGAATTGTTGTCGCAAAAGATTGTTGTCGGTTCTTGATGGTTCTGTGACAAGTCTTTTAACACTCTCCTCATCCAGACAGATTGACATGCAGCACTTGTCGCTGCAACATACTCCGCTTCAGCTGAAGATAGAGTTACTATGGGCTATTTCTTTGAAGCCCATGAAACAACACCTGTACCAAAATGAAATGTGTACCCAGATGTGCTTTTCCTGTCATCTATGCTACCTCCATTGTCACTGTCAGTGTAACCAATGAGTTCAAATTTTTTTGAGATTGAATACATAATACCAAGGTCTTTTGTGCCACTTACATACCTTAGAATTCTTTTACATGCTTGCAAATGTGAGTCTTTTGGTGACTCCATGAACCTTGAGATCAGACTTACTCCATACATAATGTCTGGTCTTGTTGCTGTCAAATACATAAGGCTGCCAACAAGCCTTTTGAACATCGTAGGATCTACAGTGGATACTTCATCATCTTTGCTCAATTTTAAACCTGTTATCACTGGTGTTGGGGCTGTCTTGCAATTAGACATATTAAATCTTTTTAAAACTTCACTTGCATACTTAGACTGTGATATAAAGATACCACTTTTAGACTGCTGAACTTCAATGCCTAGAAAAAACTTCATAAGCCCCAAATCAGTCATTTCAAATTCACTTTCCATGACTGCTTTAAAATCTGCTATGCCATAATCACCAGTAAATATTAAATCATCTACATACAAGCAGACAATTAACATCTTACCTTGCTCATCGACTTTGGTGTACAAATTTAGTTCACTTTCACTTCTGTGAAATCCATTTTCAATGAGATAGGAATTAATCCGACTGTACCAAGCTCTAGGGGCTTGCTTCAAACCATATAATCCTTTTTCAGCCTGTACACTTTATGCTCTTGACCTGGAACTTCATACCCTTGTGGTTGTTCCACATATACTTCCTCTTCTAGATAGCCATTTAAGAATGCCGACTTGACATCCATTTGATGAACATGCCATTTGTTTTGTTCAGCAATGGCCAAAACTGTTATGACTGTATCCATGCGTTCAACAGATGCAAACGTTTCATTGAAGTCGATGCTGGGTTGCTATGTGAACCCTCTTGATACCATTCTTGCCTTGTGCTTCTACACATTCCCATCAACATCTTGCGTTGTCTTATAAATCCATTTGACATTGATTACATCTTTGTCTTTTGGTACATCAACCAGTTCCTATGTCTGGTTTTTCTCAATGCATTCTATTTCTTCATCCATGGCTTGTGCCCATACTTCTTCTTCAACATCTTCTTCAAAAGTTAGTGGATCATATATAGGTGCAAATAATGCAAAGAGAGAGAATGAATTAGGTGTACCAGCTTCATATATCTCTCGCAGACTTCTTGTCTTCACCGGTTCTGTCGATGTCGGCCTAGACGAAATGCTTGATGGAGTCTGTTGTCCTCTTGGTGTACTAGTCGATGTAGCTTGAGCTACTACTTGTGTCAATGGTCCTTGTGCTGAACCATGTCGTGGTGTCATGGGAGTCGACCGTGCTCTGACCGGTTGACTTACATGTGGTATTTGAACCACCTCCTCTTCCATATCATCATTGTCAACGTTCGACACAATGTTGACATTTATGTCGATAGTTCCATCCCATGATTCATTCTCGACAAATTGAACATCTCGACTGATTATCACTTTCCTTGTGATAGGGTCATACAACTTGTATGTTTTTGTGTCTTCTGAATAGCCGACAAAAATACATTTCTGTCCCTTCTTGTCTAGCTTCCTTCTCAGCTCATCTGGAACATGAGCATATACAACACAACCAAAAACTTTTAAATGTGAAACACTATGATTCATACCTGTCCATGCTTCTTGGGGAACTTTGTTCTTCACACTCTTTGTCGGACACCGGTTCATAATGTATACGGCAGTTGCAACTGCTTCACCCCAATACTCATTTGGAAAATGCTTGGCTGCCAACATGCTACGTGCCATCTCCATGATGGTTTTGTTCTTTCTTTCGGCAATACCATTCTGTTGAGGTGTGTACCGTGCAGTGAATTGTTTCTGTATGCCATGGGTCTTGCAAAAATTCAGAAATTCATTTGAAACATATTCACCTCCTCTGTTGGTCCTTAAGATCTTGATGCGATGTCCACTCTGGTTCTCCACGAGTGCCTTAAATTGCTAAAAATAACCAAATGCATCTGATTTATGTTTCAAGAAATATACCCATGTTTTTCTTGAGTAATCATCTATAAAAGTTATAAAATAGTTGCAGCCACCAATGGATGATGTCTGCATTGGACCACAGATGTCAGAGTGCACAATTTCAAGTGGTGTGCGTGCTCTATAGGACTTTCCAACTGGAAATGTCTCTCTATGTTGCTTGCCAAAAATGTAGCCTTCACAAACCCTCTCTGGTCTGTCGATCAATGGTAATCCTTTTACCATATTCTTTGTGTGCAGTAGCTTTAGCCCACCAAAATTCAAATGTCCAAATCTGAAATGCCACAACCAGGATTCATCCTGAACTTCTGTCTGAAATGCAGCTTGCAGATTAGCACTGCAATTTTCTCTCTTGTCGAGAAGCTCGACTGTTTCTTCACTTTCTGCCTTGAATCCAGCTCTTGTCTTTGTCTTCCCTTTTATGTCAGGAACTATCCTTAATGGAAACAAGCGGTTTCTTGTCATTGGCACTTTTTCTATAAGCTGGTCCCTTGGATGCTTGTCTTTTATCACACAGTGTTCATCTTCCATGTAGACTCTGTAGCCTTTTTGTAACAACTGTCCAATGCTTAACAAATTATGTTTTATACCTTTGACATGATAGATATCAGGGATATACTTACTCTCCCCCTGTTTGGTTAGAATATCAACAGTGCCTTTTCCTAAGACAGTAACTTGGACATTGTTTCCAAGTGTAACATTAGTTTTAACTGAAGTGTCTAGACTGGAAAACAAATTTAAATTACTAGTCATGTGGTTGTTGCATCCTGAATCTAAGTACCATATGTCATGTGGAATTTCTTGAACAACATTGCATTCAAGTGGAGATGTCGATGCCATTAACATTTCACTTGTCGAAGTGCTGGTGTTGGTCGACTGACTTGGGCTTTGCCTTCCTTGGTCATATTGCTTCTTCCTGCATTCATATGCATAATGACCAAACTTCTTATAGTAATGACATTGAATTTTTGATTTATCAAACCTCTGGCCACTTGGCTGACTTGGGTTCTAGTTATCTCCTCTGCCACCGACATTTGCAGGACTTCTGCCTCGTCCTCCTCTTGAAGAACTTCTTCCTCTGCCTCTGAAGTTGTTTCTCCCCTTGCCTCTACCATGGCTTATGGATGACTGTGCTGCAAATGCACCTTCCAATGATGTCTATGTTCTGCTGAGTCTGTGCTCATGATTGATGAGTGAAGCTTACAACTCATCAATGGTAAATATCATTGTGTATGTGTGTTCCTCTAAGGTCACAACCAAGTTTTCAAATCTTGGGGGAAGACTTCTGAGAATTTTTTCAACAACCCTTTGGTCTGCTATGGGTTCTCCATGAGATTTCAATTGGTTTATCAACCAAACAACTTCGTTGTAGACTGTGTCTACATTCTCTGAATCTTTCATGGACAGAGATTCAAAATCTCTTCTCAGAATCTGCAGCTTGGATGTCTTTAACTTATCCAAGCCTTTATAGGAAATCTCCAATGTATCCCATGCTTCCTTAGCATTAGTCTTTGCTGCTATTCTTGGGAGTATGCTCTCATGCATAGCTTGATGTATGAAAAACAGAGCTTTTCCATCTTTCTTCCTCTGTTCTCTCAAGACATATTTCTCAGCTTGTGTGAGATTGTTATATACTGTCGTGTTTGTTGGTTCTGCATAACCATGATGGACTATCTCCTAGACATCTTGACCTCTGAATAAAGCCTTCATTGTTAAAGACCAATATTCATAATTCTTTCCTGTAAAAATTGGAGTTTGCAATGAACCAGAAGTGGAAGCCATTTTAATTTTTTTTAATTAACTTTCCTTAGAAAATTAATTTCCACCTTCTAAGACAAGATTTGTTTCCTAAATCTTGGGCTGATATAAACCTTGCTCTGATATAACCTTGCTCTGATACCAGTTAGCAAAAACCAAGCCGACTAAACTTGAGTTTAGGGCTCAGTCGATATTAAAGTTTTAATTTTCACTTTTCACGCCAACCACTTTTTCTTTTTCACTTGTCGGGTGAAACTTGTCTATCTCCCGACTAGACAAGTTTATAAATTTTAGTTGGTCTTTCCACTCAACTAAATTTACTTCGATTTACTTGTCGGTTCTACCGACCGGTTTTTACCTCAACCACTTGTCACTTCGACCAAGTCGGCTGACTTCTTCTCTTCGACCAAGTCGACTGACTTCTTGTCTTCGACCAAGTCGGCTCACCTCAGTCGGCTGACTCAACCAACCACTCAAGTCAGTTTACTTTGGTCAAAATCTATAGAGTATGTTTCTTAGTCTAAAGACTTAAGAAATTACAAATGCTTTTCACCTGTGAGTAAGATGAAGTAAAAATGGACACATTTACAAATCCAAAGAACTTATAAAAACATATGCCCAAATATGTAGGAAGACTTGAGTTGACCAATGTGCCTTAAAACCTAGAACTTTCACGCAGTGAGAATTTTATGGGTTCTTTGATCTTTCACTTAACAGTAATTGTAAAAGACATTTACAGAAGTAAAATTGGAAATATGTGTGGCTAAATAATCATGCATTCAACCATAAACTATTTCATATATTTAACTATGCGGAAATAACAAAGTATTACAAACTTGTCGATTACAAACTGGTCGATTACAAACTGGTCGGTCCAGACTTGTCAGTCTACAGAGCTTCGGCTCTTCGACTAAATCACATACACAGAAGCTTGAGCTTCGACTTCTCTTTTCTCACCCTGAGTTCCTCTGTCTCTCTATTGTGTCTCTTGTGTCTGTAAACTGATTTACAATTTGCTTCTTCTATTTATAGGCAACCTGAAGATTGCTTCAACATGGGTCGACTGACTCACCATTACAAACTGTAATAACTATCTACCTAACAACTTAGCTTCGGAAATAAATTCAACTGGTTTACATTGCCGAATCATGGACTCTTCCCTCTTGTCAGACTAACAGACAAGATCTTGACTTGTACAGACTCTGACAGAGTTGGCTGAGAGTCGGGTACATATCTGCGAGTAATTACATTTTTCCAACAGAATCAATGTACTGCTTTCGGGATGGCCAATATTTGTAACAATCAATAGATATCAGACTATCTACTCGTCGATTCCTCCAACCCGTGTCTTTGATTCCTCCAACCCACGGGTGATTAGACAAATTTGACTTAGCTCTGATGACTGGTCAGTGAGCACATTGGTCGATGACTAAAAAATAATAATAGCATTAAAATTGTCAACAGTCTTGAGAGGGTGTCAAAACAATCAAGGCAATCGACTACACTAGTCAACATATAAACTGTTGGTTTCAATGCTCGATGGGCTTCTAAAGTTGATCAATCATCATGGTCGATGAGATTCTGTCATTGGAGGTAGATCCCTTTCACTGGTCAGCTGCAGTTTTCTTCACAACCCACCCTTCCTATGCACACGAAGGAGAACAAATGCTTAGAGGGGGGGAATGTCTTTTGGAGGGCTGACATGGCAAAGCTCTGCAGAGTGGGTTGAAGGAAGCGCCGATGTCTTGATTGGCTTGTCAGCTAGAGGGTTTTGTTCTCATCGTAGAAGATTTGCAGAAGCTGCTTTTCCATGTTTAATAAGAGTCTCGCAGCATTCCTTTGTCCAGTCTCTTAGCATGACACGCACCAATGACAATCAATACCAAAGGTAGAGTCGCCTCAACCAAGGTAAGGTAATCAGAGCAGGCAAAAAGCATATTGCTAAATTGATGGACCTCATCATCACCTTCTGCTAGAGCTATCATGTGATGCTTCACACTTCACTTCAACTCCTTTGAGGATTTGATCTCTTACTAGTGCGTTGTTGTCCACCAAATAAAGGCTACATCATCACTGCCCCTCTGATTTTCAAAGGATTCGAATCGTTTCTCTTCATAATGCACAATGTTTCCACCTGAAATTTCCTCCATAATACTCTAGATAAGTCAGTGTGCATCTGAAGCAACAAATCCTCGTCTCTTACATAGTCTTTGTCTCTCTTTGTTGCTTCAAAGTGGAGCCACGACAGGGTAGTGAGGCTATCATCGTAAGTAGATGGGAGGTGGTGCTTGGGATCAAGCCTGTAATTGACATAAATAAAAAATGTTCTTGCAACATTGGCCATTCTTATACAACCCGTGTGGAAATAACGCCAGGTTGGAGATCCCATGAAGGCACTACCATGGAAATAGAGGAAAACAAGCATGCAAATGCTCTCGTCATTATGGAGTGGCATCCAAGGTTTGATAAATATGGGATAATGTCCAAGATTATGTCCTTGATTGCCACTCCATAATCCTTGGGTGGAGAGCCTTCTAGGGAAATCAAGAGAGGCGTGGCCAACGTTTGGAAGTCCATACTAGTTGGTGTTTTTTTTCCATCAATTAACAGAGTATAACTTATGAATTTATTATCTGGATTGGAGAAGTGTGGCGATGTAATTTTGAGCCAACATTATGTCTTACTAATTTGAGCACTATGATTGTGAGACACCTATTTGCATTTGAAGTGTTTGAGTTCTTCAAATCCTAACTAGAGCTTGAGCAGATTCCTACTTTAGCCAAGTGCACTTATGAACCTTTTGCAACCTATCTAGAACACTTGCTGAAATAGGCAATCATGGTCTTGAATATTCTCACTTATTCCCATTTAAAGTGTTTAAAAATTTACATGTTATAGCCATACAAAATTGCCATTCCAACCAAATTGGTTTACGACTTGTTTTTTTTTTTTGGGGGGGGGGGGGGGGGGGGGGGATTTCTTGCAATTGACTGGTTGTTATACTTGTTACACTGACTCCTATTCTTTCTCTGAGGTCTTGTTTTGGGCACGCTTCCCAATTTTGTCGTCCCCCGCACCAATTAAAAGCCGCCACATACATTGTTGCTTTAAAAATCTTTGCGCCGAAGAGTCGGGTCCACTTAACAATGATGTGTTTTATAAAAAAAGAGTCGGATCCACTGAAAAATGATATGTTCCGATGGGTTACGTGAGCACACAAAACTCTACTCACCATAAATTCCTCCCACGGGGCCTCTTTTCTTGCTCGAATCTCTGCAAGCAGCTTCTTGGAAACACTAGGACGAGACGGCCGCACTCTCTAACCAGGATGGTTGTTCTGTGGGTGGGTGCTCTTAGAAGAGCTTCCAAGTATGGAAACATTGGTATCTTTTCAAGAAGAACTTTCACATAGCACACTCCAAGCATTTTTGCGAGAATAACTTGCACATAGCACGCTCCAAATAGGTAGGGTGTTTTGGTTTGTTGTTGACAAGACTTAGGAATTTCAAGTATCCACGTTGTCCTTTAATTTTTTTATTGTTTTGCATATAATTTTTTTTTTTGTAGATTACAATGATTTTCAAATTGTAACTTTTCTTAAATTTTGCAGAGGCTATCCAACTTGACTACCAACAACATGTTTGGGTAATCGTCTTTCTTATGCAAGATGTCTTCTACTTATAGAAAGATAAGATAAATGGAGTTTCCAGGTCTATGTGGGGATGGGGAAAAATCTCCCACAGGCCACTACTAAGCCTGGTAAACTCAATAAAGGATTGCCACCCCTCACTCGCCACCCCCACCTGCTATGCCCCCACCTCATCAACAAAAGGCCACATTTTGGATTGCTTGATCTGTTTGCAAAATGCAATATGAATATATTTGCATTTATGTGATTCATGATCTATTTTCAAAATGCACTATGAAATATATTTGCATGTATGTGAATCGTACTCTTTTGTGTTCGAATTGCAAGAAGCCCTTCCTAGCTGTAGAGGAAACAATGAGTGCCATGAATGGGTCCAATGTATCGGGATGTTAATGTATTAGGGTGTCAGTGGTCCTAATATATTTATTTTCATTTTTAATATCAATGGATTGGATTTTCCAAAAGACTCGGGTACATTTTCAAGTTTGGTGGTTTGTCCTCTTTAGTTGAATAACCCAATAATGTGTAGATTTTGCGGCTTCTCTATCGCCTTGAAGCATATTCAATAGAACTAATAATAATCTATTGACTTGCCTTGAAGCATCTGCAATAGTTTTTACTTTCTCGTCTTTTCATGTTCCAAGTCACCTTCCACACCTTATGTTTTACTTTCTCATTTGTAAATTGTGTTCTAGGTTTCCTTTTTCGCCTTACATGTGCAACACCAATTCAAGGTCAGAGGAACATGATTGCAAAGAGAACGTGGAAAGACAGTCATTACATAACTCTTTATTTATGATTATTATAAGTGATTATAAAGAGATTCATGTTCATGCAATGTGAGCTATCTTAACCATGGCACAATTTTATGTAGTTGGAAGGAAAACTATTTTGTATCTAAAGTGGAAAATTTAAAATGTAGTAACTCTTAGATGGACACACTGTGAACCTTGTTGTTCATCAATCTAATGTTTATTTAATGTATTATCATTGTAATACACACATGTGTGGAGTATCGAGCACCTTGTTGCAAGCCAATGAATCATAGCAAATGTTAGTGGTGGTTGCTAGAACATGTTGCAGATTATTAATTTGTTGTTTTCAAATACAACATGATGAAATTTATTAAAATGGATAAATATTTAATATTTATCATTTCCAAGAGAACAATTATGGGTCTGTAACACTTTTGTTGTTATGCCTATTTTGTTGGGGTAGAGTTGTTGAATAGGTTCATATTTGTTAGATTCATATTGAGAATGTGTGTGTGTGTGTGTGTGTGGTGTTTCACACATTTTAAAGTGACATTCAAATATTAGGATACTTGACCTCGTGACATTCCGAGTCCTCTCAAATTCAAAGAGCTATCCTAGAAAAGCTCCCATTCAAATGGGATAAAACCCTCATAATTGTGAATTGTACTAGAGGAGGGCATGTCATTGGATCTTTTAGTTGTCTTATTCTATTCGTCATGGATTTTGCATTTGAGAATACATTTATTATGTAGCCATTTGAAACTCACTTGCATTTTTTTTAATTGGTTGTATCACATGGGTCATTATCCAGGCATCGAGAGAGAGAGAGAGAGATTAGTTTGGCGATTATTTGTAGGACTATCCAATTTTCCATCAACAACTCCAATAGAAAATTACAAGATTTTAATGAACCTAATTTAGTTTCTCTCATCTCAATTACTTGGTTTAACCATTTTAATATATAGGTAGATTCTAGATCATGAATTTGGCAATTGTGGGAGCATAATCGAACTTCTCCTCCACCAACGCCTTGTTCTTGAGTTTCCTCACTTTTAGAACAACTTATATTGTCTGTCGTTTAGTACTTGTTGCATATCTACCATAGATAATGTTGTAGTTGGAATGTATTGGCATTAAACTTCATTTGGGCATGAAATGTGAAGAAATTAATTGTTTTCTCTTGCCATTTCATAAAAGGCGGATATTGTATTATTTAGAGTATGAATAGGTTTTATGGGGTTCCACTAGGGTTTATAACATTGATATAACATAGGTGATCATTATCCTTCCATTTTGAAGTGATTTTGATAGTTCATATACTCCATATGGTATAAAACTATTGGTTATCCTTTGTATGCCTTATATTTGTTAGGGAGTCATTAGACATGTATCTTGCAATAAGAAGCTATAGGAAGGTCACAAACTTGACCCACATCTGAAAGAGAAATTTTCCAGTGGTCGACTAATGGTTGTAATTGCTTCATACCTTGGCCAATGTGGATGTGTTGATGGGGATGTTTGGTCATTTGTATTAAGTGTTAGATCATTTGGACAAGGAATTTCATATGTTTTCTTGGTACTAAAAATGGGCTGGTTTGATATTTACCAGTTATATTATTGAGGATCAAAAGCTTGAGTTATACATGAAAAAGATTCATAAAGGGGGCTACTACTGCTTAAGCAGGAAATTTTGGTTTCTTGAACTTTTTAACGATGTTAATGAACCTATGTTCTGAATGTTTGGCGTTGGCCTCGATTAACTTCAAAATAACATTATAGTGAGGACTGAGGATAGTTGTTTATGGTAACTGATGAAGGTTCTATGTTCTTTTGTTAGTCCTTGATTCCTTGGAGTATAACAACTACAAATTTCTTAGATGATTGTATTTTTTTTAATTTTTATTCTATCTTAAAATGGAATTTCATGCTTAAGAACCATTTTGTGTTATGCCTCAAGATATTTGTGCAAGTTAAGTTAATGTTTTTAGGGAATCTATGGAACATGGCTTGCATTTAAGACATTAAAAAATGCAAGATTTTGTTTATTATAAATTACTAATTTACATTTATGTTTGACTATTTTCACAAGTGAAACTTTTTGGTAGGATTCTAGGTACAAAAAATATCTATATGGAATATGGACTTTTGAATGAGATCAACCTATTCTTGCTGACAACTAATTGAGAATTTTGTTTCAAAAACTCTAAAATTTAAGATTACCTCTAAAAACTACTATACATTTGTATATATTGAATTAGTTTAGTGTCTTCTATGTTTTGATTTGTTGGAAGTGAACATTGTTTTTTTCAAACCGCTCCCAGATGAACTCCATTTTCTCCCAAGGCTTGATGAATGCTGCTTTTTATGATCTACATCTCTTTAAGCCAGGCTTGTTTTGTTTCTTGAAGACTGTTTTCATAGTTTAGTATCATGGACGACCATAGATCCCTTCGGGGTTTTATTGCACCTATTGGGGCAATTGTTAGTTTATATTTTATATTCTTTTATTAAAAAACAATTTTCTATAAAACATTCCCTTTAATCGGCTTATTATACATCACAAACATCTTATATTTTTTTAATTAAAATTATAATTTTTTTAATGTTTTATATTGTTTTTAAAACTAATTTAAATGTAGTTAGAGGAAGTAAATTTTTAGAAATAATTTAAAGTGGGATGCATTGAGAAAGATTAAGTGGAAATATATTTTTTCTAATATTTGCTACTAAAGAAGACGAATTTTATATTTTAAAATTTAATAAAGTCTTTTTTTTTAAATAGTTTGATGGAGCTCTTGGTTAAGCCCTCAATTGAGGCTTAACAAAAGCTGGGCAATGAATGAATTTATAGTAATTATGAGAAAATGACAATTAATAAATATTTAATTTAAGTTTTTTAATATAAACAAATTTGCATGGTAGTAATACTTAGTTTAATGAGGCCACCAGGGGAATCAGGAAAGGCTGCCCACTGTCCCCATATCTTTACCTTTTGGTAGCTGACTCTATGAGTAGAAATTTGCAGCAACAACAAGATATTGGGGATCTTAAGGGTCTGAAAATTGCAAGAGGAGTTAGAGCCGCAAACCATGCACAGTTCGTTGATGACACCATTCTGTTTGGAGGCGCATCCACGATCATAGCAGAAAGGTTCAACAAAGTGCTTTCCACTTTCCTTAAAGCATCAAACGGTAAGCTAAATGCTACAAAATCAAAAGTATATGGCTGGAATTGCCTTTCTGGAAGCATGGAAAATATATCATCAATCCTTGGATTCGAAGGACTCACAGTCTGGAACTCTTTCAACTACTTGGGTATTCCCATATTCAAAGAAAAAAAAGGCAGATTGGCAAGGAATGATAGACAAAATTAATAAAAAAAATCAATGCATGGGGAACTAGATGGCTCAACCCAGCAGGAAATTTAGTACTCATCAAAGATGTACTCTCTGCATACTCGATTTATGCATGCTCAATTTCGCTAGCTCCTAAGCATATAATATAGGAAATTAATGGGGAGATTCGAAAATTCCTCTGGTAAGGAGGCAAGGAGACCAATACCAAAAAATACAACCCGATAAACTGGGACGTAGTGTGCAGCCCAAAACAACATGGTGGAGTGGGAGTCAGAGATCCCCAAGACATGAATCTGGCTCTTCGTGCAAAATTACTATGGACAATTCACACTAGAGAAAGCACATGGTGGAAAATGACCCTGCAAAAAAATACATGACATGCAATAGAAGGAGGTGCGTCGAAAGCATAAGCATGAGCAGAGCTTGGTCTCCAATCTGGGAGCTTTGTAAAAAATCTGCATTTATAATCCAAGAAAAAATCTATTGGATTGCAGGGAATGGAAAATGTGTTAAAATTTGGTAGGACAAGCTTGGACTAAAATCGCCAGCAAACTTTTGTCAGGAGCTAAGCGAACTGAAGGGATGGTGTGAGCGTAGCGTTAACACGCTTTACGATATCTTAGATTGGATAGGAAGCAGTAGATGGAAAGGATGGAAAAGAATTGAACCTCCAGGGCACCTTCTAGAAGATTACAGAGCGCTCCTCACACTCATGCATGGGCAAGCGCCAATGCATAAAAGCATTGCAGACAGCCATGGATGGGGAAATTATGGAGCTTATACGGTGAAAGAAGGCTACCGTATGGTATATAAAAGGAAGAACGAGTTAATTAAAAACAACAGGTGGAATAAAATCTGGAGCAGAGATGGGTTGCCAAATATCAACGTATTCTTTTGGATCCTTGCCCACCGTAAAGCACTCACAACCAAGAACCTGAGGAAGAAAGGGATTGTAGGGCTGCTACAGTGCATCCTGTGTAAAGAGGAGGAGGAAATCATATTAGAGCATGTTTTCACAGAGTGTAATTTCACGCAGAAAGTCTAGAGAAAGGTGCTCAAAGAATTAAATATGAATATTATGCTCCCAACGAACTGGAATGATCATTTCTTCAGCTGGAAATATTACTATCAAGGCACTTTCAATAAAAAACCGGACTTTGCAAGAGCATGGGAAGCTCTCCCAAGGTTTATTTGTTGGAAAATCTGGACCGTAAGGAATAAGAAAATCTTCAAAGGAAAAAGCGCATGCATTAATAAAGTTTTTTCCTCGGCAAAGGCCCTTTGGGTGGACACCTTATCCATAAGAGGAATGAAACACATAAAAATTGAACCTCTTACAGTGGAAGAAAGAGCTTGGATGGCCGACCTCCTTTGGCATCCCTCCCCTCATTCCAACCCCTCAAAGAAGCCAAGACATCCAAGCTGGCAGATAAGGATGAACAAGGATGAACTTCAAAATTGGAGGACAAATATAGGAATCAACCAATTTTTCTTTGATGGTGCCTCAAAAGGCAATCCATGGATTGCAGGTGCAAGGGAGTAATCTTAGACTCCAAAAGGAATAAGCAAAAAGAGTATGCATGGGCATTGGGAGAGCAACAAACAATGGGGTGGAATGGTATGCTTTAATCAAAGGTTTGGAGCTGGCTAGAAAAATGGAGATTGATCAGGAAATGAGTGTTATAGGAGATTCACTAATTTTCATTAGGGAAGTAAGAAATATCTCCAGAGATCGGAAGATTCCCTCCTCAAAGATGCATCACATGCTCTCCTGTCTAGTAAAGGAATTCAAAACAATTACCTTCCTTCATGTTTTGAGAGGTTAAAATCAACAGGCAGATAACATGGCCAATAAAGGGGCCGGTTTGAGTTGTGGTGTCTTAGAAAAGGATAGCGTCATCAGCAAAAATGTTTGGATCCCTTAAATAATGATTTGTTTTTGTAATGCTTTGTTTATGCATTTTATTGCTTGGGCAATTTGTAAGAAGATATAACATCCACAACATAGGCATTTTCCATGACAACTACAAGCTGAAGAAGGAGGAACAAGTTGAAAGGGATGATGTCCCGATAGGGGAGCAATCCGCTTTGTATTTTGTATCCACTTTTTTTTTTAATATAATAAAAAAAACACAACCGTTTCTGTTAAAACAAAAACTTAGTTTAATGAGAAAGTTATAATTTGTAATAGTTTGAAAGTCATAATTTGTAATAGATGAATATTTGTCAAATTTGTCATGTAACACTCGATACCTTAATTGTAATCTTGTTCTCATCATGCGAGGTCAAGTTGAAATTGTATTCTACAAAATGTTCACATGCCTAATGATGGCTCATTTTTGAAACATCAATGAATTAGGGAATTGCTCATGCATGCACAATGCTTAGCTTATTAGTATTATCCAAAGTTTCACTAATGCAACAACATCATTGATCTTGATACTTGAAGATTTTGATGTCAACAAAGGAAAGAGGATCGAAAGCAACTTGGTATTACAAAGGGTAGGTGTGATTCCAATATTATCCCATTCAATCTTTCAAAGATTAATCATCACTTGTTTTTTGTTTATTTTTGAAGGTCTATGAATGTATCAATCTCTGCACAAAACTCACTAATACTTCTAAATATCTGCACAGTGTTAAGGCTCACTCACTGAAACATAGTTAATACTCACATTATAACTACCACATTAATGTCATGAGGTTCACTAAATATGACATCACCCTATGGAGGTATGTATGGCTTCACCCTCCTTCCATACATGAAATTCATCTACAAATTAAAATAATATATAACCGGATATGGTTTCGGGGATATTTATGAGACAAAAAAATGAGACCTCGTAAGAGATTTAGGTGATACTCTTAAGAATGGTACAAGATTGAGTATGAGGGTTTCTTGGGTTGGGGTTCGACTCCCTAAGTACTAGCTATAAGTTTCATTGGTTATTTAGATCAACTAGGTATCTATTAATTATTTTTCCTCAAGGTCTGTCTAACAACGCTACTGAGATAAAGGGTACTTAAGATAGGTATATGTTGAAGATTTAACTTGGATTTGCTTCTATATATTCCCCAAGGTATTGCTAAGGAGAGAAGAAATAAAGGTGAACCGTAAGTAATTATTGAGAGGTCCTTAAGTAATATCCCTAGATAAGGTAGTTGCAAGTTTGGGAAGAGTTTACTCCAATTGTTGAATTTGCCATCAATTTCCACTGAGCTTCATTTATAGTGTTTATTACTTCCATCTATAAGTAGATTCAACTTCATTACTTCCAAAGTGGCATTTTCAATGTTTATGTGTTTTTATGTATTAACAAGTGCTTAATAGAAGCACTTATGTCATAGCTCCTCATGTTGAAGAGCAAGGCCTAACAAAATATGAGATATTTACATTAGCTTTAGGTTTCAATCTTAGGAATACCACCTTCTCGACTTAGCTTATAACATGTTGATCTATATGTCCAAACTAGCCCAAACCTATAGATTTAGTGATGTTGCTTGCTTCTACCCTACCATACCAAAGGAGCTAATGGAAAAAAAGACTAGATATGTCTAACTGATAAAACATATTTAAATGCTCTTATGAGGTTGAAAATGGTTTAATGAAGTTTTGAGAAGGTTGTGTTGATGCAAAGCATGCAAACATATTTGTTGTAGCTAATAATACACATTGATATGAGATGTCACTACAAGTACATGTAAATGTGCATGGAAAGAACTCATAAATGAGTTGTAGAAGAGGACACACGTCAAGGAAGGTGTCCTATT
Source organism: Pseudotsuga menziesii (assembly GCA_001517045.1). NCBI lineage: Eukaryota > Viridiplantae > Streptophyta > Pinopsida > Pinales > Pinaceae > Pseudotsuga > Pseudotsuga menziesii. Next base: position 49,345 of record LPNX011196246.1, read on the forward strand.
GTTGTTGTCAAAGTTCTTGAACCACAAATCACAATACAATTTCTTAACATGTATTATGTCAATGCCAACTCAAGAAGGCATAGTTGTGCTGATGTGGATGTCGCTCTTGGACCTACTTGAATATGGTATGATGGTTTGTGCTTATTTAGGTTTTATGGTCATGATATGATGATATCTCATGTGAGCTATTTGATATAATACAACAAATTTACAAAATTAATGGTGGTGGTTGTTTCTTGTTATTGATTCGTTTTTCTTTAGAATATTTGAATATATGTCAATTTTCTTGGTACTTTCATTTAAAGGGGAATGCTTGTACTTGTTAAAATGAAAACACAACTCAAAAACTCCCAACAATTCTTGGGCCTCATGAAATTGAATGTTGTTGAGGTGAAACAATGGTTGAAAGCAAAGAATTTGAGCTTGTAGAGCATTTGAGTTCCCACTTGAGCATCCATAAGCACTAGCAAAGCTTAAAATTGGGTGGCCCATCTACCAAAGTACCCATATGTTTAAACCATCCCAAAAAACACTACGAATACATACTTTAGAGTCCATGATACAACAAACAAGGTTTCCTTAGTCCCAAGCATAAACAAATAGTCATCGCGTTGAATGACATTGGGTGGAAGATCATCATGGGGGTGGATCCAAATCTATGCCAATAATAATTGCAAAAAAATAATACTACTCTCTTTTCCACTTCATCATACCTAATTTTCTTCCTTTTTTTTTCCTTCCACATTTTATTACACCTTCTAATGCAATTGCTAATACATAATAATCATAATATATTAAGACTTTGATCACAAACAACGTTTCAAAAACCAAGTTTAGAGGATTATAATCGCCATATTAAATACTAAGTGCGTGCAAATACCATATTTATAATCACTAGATTAAATACTAAGTACATGCCAATCTATATATCTTAAAATGATTTGTCACATAAATATCGATATACACCCTCAACTATACAACCAAGTGAAGCTTCACTTTATTTCCCTCTAACTTGTTATGTGGCTTTACAAGGATTATTGATTGGATTATGTTACAATTATTGGTTGGTAGGGTTTAACACGTGATGGCTTCAATTCTCAATGCATTCTTACCTGGTCTTTGTAAGCGAATTTCCGAAGCAAGACAGCTTAGGGTTTTGATAGTGGAACACGGGTAATGGAACATTAAAAACCCCTCTTGGGTTGAGGTGTAAATCTTTGTTGCAATCCTTTCAGAATTAATCAATGGCTATATAGGGAAAAATAATTTTATGGCTCTTAGAATATCTGCTTCTGTCACATGTTTAAACCCTGAAATCTGAGAAATTCAGTTTGTATATCTAGTCCTTAGATATATATACATTGGGTTTTCAGAAGGTAATATATCTGGTAAACCCCTAGCAGGAAAATCTTTTGGAGTCTGACAAAACCTGAATATTGGGCCAAGCTTCTGAGGATGGGTACATTTTCTCGCATAATCTGTGTAAGGAATTCGGTTCTGAAGCACGTGAGGATGCAACCGCCGCTGATGCAGCGCGGCTATAACAGTCGGTATATGTGCGAGGAGGCGAAGGGCACCTTTTTGGACAAGTCTCAAGTCACAGATAGAGTCATCTCCGTCATTAAGGCATGCCAAAAGGTCGATCCTGCCAAGGTACATTCTCTATCTATTCCTGGTTGATCTTACAATGTGGTCAATTAAAATAAATAAGGCCTCAGGGGCTCCGTGTTTCTATGGAAAATCTTGAGATTAGATGCCATATGTTTCCATTGAAAACCTTGAGATGAAGTGGGTATTTGATGAAGTTCTCTATGGCCTATGCTACCATTTGAATCCTGATATAAATTGGGTTTTGCTCATATTTACATTAACTTTTGGAGATCTGAAACACATATTACATTGCTATTTCTGTGAAATCGAGTTATTAATAATGGCAAAGTTCAGGTCCCAGAAGGTAAAGGTTAAATGTTGAAAAACTTGATAAGGCTAGAACTAGGGTAGTGATGGATTAGGTTGGAGATTTGGATTTCCGGGAATGCAGCTTTATCGAATGTTTGAGCTCCTTGAGTTCTCTCGAGCATTTTACGTGCGGACCTCCTGAGTTACGAGGAGAATATGCGTTAATCAACACTGTTACATTTGAATTTGAATTTGACTTTTCCGTCACTCGTATGTGTGGTCTCCGTGTCTCTGAATAATGACAGAGTAATGATAGTCAAATAAGTTTTTATCTCATGGCATCTTGGAATAGCTTTAACTTTCTATGACTATAAAATCTCCTTCATTACTATTCCATTTTTGGTTGTGAGTATTGATAAGCCCCAATATCATCTGATCCTTATGCCAGTTTGTTATTCACAAAGGAAGTGTTCGCATCCCTACTAACATAATCGTTGATTGGTTGCCAGGTAATTATGCTTGCTTTTTGGTCTTCCCTCCCTCCTGTGTCTCTATATAATAACAGGAAAATAAAATAGAAATAAAACAATAAGATACAGAAAAAAATAGGAATAATAACAGCAGGATACAAAAAATAACAAGAAAATAATAATAAAAATAATAGCAATATGTTATGCCTTAGAATAACTTCTATAACTATAAAATCTCCTTACTTTTTCTTCCTTTCCTAACCTTCACCAGCTTAAAACCAAAACAAATGGTTAAGTCTGGTTTGCACTGCTTTATTTATGGTGTCGTTTGCTAGCTAGCTGTTCATTGTGTCATCATATTTGATGCCATTTAATTATCGCCTCTTTTATAGAAATGGTATCTTCGCCCTATTTGTATCTACCCTGTGTCATAGGCAATCTATTACTTAGAAGCCATCAATATGATTATCTTATATAATTTCTTTTTCTTGATAATAATTATACTGCCATTTTTAGTTTATTTCATAGTATGGCTGAGAACATTGGACTTCTTATTCATAGTAACTATATCCTGTTCCCTCAATGGATCAAAATTTCAATTCTCCTGGTAAAGCTATTATGGTAAAAGAGCAAAAGTGTTTGTACCAGATTTTGTCAGGTGATTATGGGTTTGTTATGTACATGGGGTGTGTTTTATTGCTTACATAAGCATTCCTGATCACCTTTTGCAGTCTGAACTGTTGTGCCTTCCCACCTGCTTACATAAGTATCTCACATACCGTGTTTCTGTGGCAGACTTGGCTTGATTCCCGTATACCATATTATGCTTTAATTTGCTCACATGCCGTGTTTCTGTGGCAGACTTGACTTGATTCCCATATGTTACCGGCTGAAATGGAAATCAAGCCACCGGCAAGCATACAGGATGAAGTGACCACTGTCATCTTAGTCAACTTCTCCCAACTGCTTTGGAAGCCTAAGCTTCCTAGGGGAAAGCCCTAATTCAACTCTGGAAAAAGACACAAACACTCAAAAATAATCTCTTTCGAGGGCATTAGTAGCCAGTGCCTTATGGAGCCAGGTCAAAAATAGAAATGGTACACTTCGTGGCCTTATGAAACTGGCTAAGTACAACCAAACGATCGCTATGCAAGTAAGCAAATGCCAAAATGTCAAGTGACCAAGTAATGCGATGTGTCAAGCCATAAAACCAATACTGTTCACAAAGTAGTATGTTAATGTTATGACAAGTTGATAATTCAGGCTTTCAATATAACGTAGAAGTATTGTGCATACAGAACGTGTGCAAGTAATTTAATGAACAAGTTTACCACAACAGCAGTTTTGACAGTATGTCAATAAATACCGCAGTTTATAGTAGCATTACTTGTTTCAAGGTTTGGCGTGAAAGGAAACCATGTATGCATACCTATCATATCATTGTCTTCAATGTAAAAGCCAGTTGTGCATTACTTACTAACAGCAGTATTTCATAATGAGAGGACAAACGTGACGTATAAGTATTAGCAAAACATAAATAATTTGTCACAACTAGACAATCACAGCGGTATAAATAAACATATCAGTCATTAGCAGCAGTAATTACATATTCAACGACTGTAAGTGTTTACTGACAGTATCATGTTTCAGTGCTCATAGGACATAACCACTAGTCGGCTTATTGTGTGTAGGATGCAAAAACTGAGGCAAACCAAAGGACAACTATAAATAAGGGGGAGGCTGCCACTGTAAAGGGAAGCCTTTGGGCCGGGATGAAGACTGTAAAGACTCGGAAAAGGTCCAAGACAGGTCTGCACCAGACTTTTTGTAAGGGCAGCAGTCGGGGAAGGAAGAAGGCAGCTACTGGGATAGCTGCAGACCTGAGGATGATAGGAGCAGTAACAAGGTAGAAAAGGGAAGTGTAAATGGAAGGCGAGGTTAGAGGATGGCGTTAGGGCTGCTCCACACCTGAGGAGAAATGGAGGACCTGAAGGATGAAATAAAACCTGCCGAGGTTAAGGGAGGCCCTTGGATGGAGCTACGAGGGTGATCAAGGAGCCAGCGAGGATTGGAAGGGGGACTGCTGCTAGTAGCAGCAGTTCTGAGGCTTTAAGGCAGCAGCTAAGACAGATCCGAGAGTGTAGAAGGTTGTACAAGGGACGGCCGAGGGAGAGAGGGATGAAAGGCAAGGCAGCTAAAGGAGGGTGGATGCTGCCTCAGTTTCGGAAGTGGCTCAGGAAAAAAGAGACCGAGAGGGAAAATGGGGGCAGCGAAAGTGTATTGGAGTGTCTAGATGGTTGCCGAGGGCAAAGGAGGAGCTATGGAGGGCTGGAGATGGAAATCGCAGCACTGTTTGGGTATTGGGGTATGAAGATAAGGGTGAGCCAATGTGCCCTAGCCCTAGGGCATCTAGGTAGAGAAAGACTCCCAAATGAGAAGAACAGACCTATGGTAAGCAACTATCCTAGAAAGACTATGGATGAACCATAGAGAAACCCTTGCTATGAAATGTTCCTCTACCTCACAAAATGACAAAAGGCTGGTAATGGCTTACCTTGGAAAAAATGCAGCCCTAACGCTACCATTCATTCATGAATATGCATCATCTACCAACGATTTAACAAAGAGACCAGAAGCCAAATGTCAATGTGCTTGTGTTTTGCCAACAAATCTAAGCATCACCATGAAAAGGAAAGAATTCATCCAAATAAGCTCCAAAAACCAGCTTGTATAACCAAGAAAAGTCCTTCTCAAGAGGGTCACGTTCTCTCCAAAGAGCCATAGTTAGGGTAAAATAGTAACATAATAATAATCCCACTTATCTCTTGTCTCAAAATGAAAGTGAGGAGATCTATTACAAAATATCCAGGCCTACATGTCTTAAAATATGTGAAAATGTAATTATAAAATGTCAACTAAAAATTAAAGCAAACAATAATAAAATATGACTTAATGTAGGCTTAAGGTAGGCTACTGGGGATTTTTGTACCCTAGGGTGCCAAAAATAGCCTAATTCAACGAACCACTCCAAACGAAAGGATGGAGTGAACTGGGAGGGGGGGTGTCATGCCCCTACTAACCCCAAGATGCTGTAAAATCCTTCAACACCCCCCTCAAACGCTACATATGGCCTGGTGAATGAGAGAATGTCCGGATGAGGAAGATTGCCCAGGAGAAGGAGAGCTAGCTGTGTAAAGGACCAAAAGGGTGTCCTGGTGGCTATGAAGAGGCCAATAGAGCATATAAACAACATATGGATCCAAGTGACCCAGTGGCCAACCCTTAGGGGACTCGGTCACCAACCCTGAGGTTAAAAACCCTAGCAAAGGGCAGTCAACAGTGCCATTAAGCCATAGTACCCCTAAAGGAGGAGCCAAGGGGCTCAACCATGACTGCCATTTCTCAATAACACCCTTCTTGGTCAGAATTTGGCTCTCTCCCTGGGGCACACTTGAATGTGCGCTAGGTACGGGTGCAGCGTAACATTGGCTCCAACCGCGAGACAAGTGCTCTTCTCGAGAGTGCTTGAGAACCTGTGAATCTTCTGGTACATGTAGACCTACACACACATCAAATATGCAAGGGATCAAAGCATCATTAGGCATACACTTTTGTTTTGCCTTGTCCAAAAAAGAAATAGATGACTAATGACTAACGAACTAACAAACTAACTAACTAACACAATAATAGCGAATATCAAACAACATTAGAGAAGTACCTCTTAAGTGCCTCCCCGTTGACAGGTAGAGGAATCTTCTCACCATCCATGTGACTTGAACGGAACACATTTAGACCTGCAACGTTAGTAATCGGATAGGGACCCAACCAAAGACTGTGGAACTTGCCATATTTACCTGGATTTTCTCTTCTTTTGTCCCATAGTAGAACGAGCTCTCAAATTTGAAGTTGGTGTTGGCGAGTCTTCTTGTCAAACTTCTCTTAACTTTGTCTTGGTGTTCTATCAGGTGGTCAAAGGTCCTCCGACGGTTCTCATGGAGCTCTTTTAGGCTGTTGATTCTTCGTTGATACGCATCTGGATCATCTGTATTTTGTTGAAGGACCTTGTATACTAGCAACCTTTAAATTAATTGGCAAAGTAACATCCAAACCATACACCTATTCGAATGGACTTTTCTCGGTTTATTCCTATATAACGATCCTGTCCGCCCATACTACATACCTTAACTTGCTATCCCAACACCTCTTATTATCTCCCACAACCTTTTTTATAATACTCATCAAATTCTCGTTACTTGACTCAACGAGCCCTTTACCCCAGGGATAATAATTCAAGGGGTGTGATAATATGATACCATAATTGAAGCAAAACGTGGATAGTTCCCTGCCATTGAAAGTCTTTGCATTATCTGTGGTGATCTTGGCTAGAGTTTCGAACCGAGTAATGATTTTGTCTTCCAAGAAATCTCTGACAACCTTTGCTGTAGCCTGCTTTGTTGGAATGGATTTAACCCACTTAGTAAAGTAATCCATAGCTGTTAGGATCCATTTATGTCCGTTGCTTGAATTTTGTTTAAATTCGCCGATGAAGTCGAGACCCCATTGTTGAAATGGTGCTTCGATGATCATAGGCTTAAGTGGCAATGCTGCAAGTCTCTGTCTTCCTGTGAAAGGTTGGCAAGGTTGATAGACATACCTGTATACATCCTAGAAGATAATGGGCCAATAATATCTTGATCTCAAAATCTTGTGAGCCGTGGTAGAAGTAGCATGGTGACCGCCGCATAGTCCTTGGTGGAATTCTTTCATAATTTCTTTTGATCGAGTTGGTTCTACACATGTCAGGATTATGCCTTCTGGATTCTTCCACCTCAATCCCTGAACTGATGTTGAGGCTAAGTCCCTGATATAGTACTTGGAAGCTTTCAACTTTAGGGATCTCTTCTTGTGATCTGGTAAATGAGCCAGGCTAGATAGATTCATCAGGTAATACACTATGTCTGCGTACCAATCACATCGAGATATTTCTTCTGCGACTACCAAGATCATAAGTGGTGAATCTTCCTTTAAATCAAGGACTTCTTCATTTCCTTTTGCTAGTAACTGAGCCAAACCCATGCCTCTGACCAACTTGGTGGGTTGTATTTCCAAGTCATATTCTTGGATCTTTGCAATCCACTTAGCTCTAACATCTAAGCCATCATGTTGCTTAAGTAGCTGTTTGACTGCAGGGTGCGGAACATATGTCATAATCTTTGAATATCCGATGAAAACCTTGAAGTGTTTCAGTGACATTACCAGTGTATATGCATGCTTCTCCATATTGTGATACTTCATTTATGTATTACTCAAATCTTTACTCATAAATGTAATGGGCTGCTCTTTGTTCTTATCATTCTTTTGTAGGACTCTTGCAATAGTGTCAGTGGACGCGAAATAAAAAATTTGAAATGGTTTAGAATAGTCGAGACTTACCAGCACCAGTGTCTGAGTAATAGCTTCTTTAACATCTTCAAATGCTTTCTTGGCTTCTTCGCTCCACCTAAAATCTGCATCCCTTTTTAGCAACTTATTCAAAGGTTTAGTAATCTTAGTGAAATTAGGAATAAACCTACGAATAAAATTTATTTTTCTAAAGAAAGACCTTAAAGCCTTCAAATTTTTCGGCAACAAAATCTCTTAATAGCTTTTACTCTTTCTGCATCAATTTTAACGGCTTCTTACGTAACGACATGTCCAAGTAACTTACCTTCAACAATGCCTGAAATGGATTTTTTAGGGTTTAAGGAAATTCCATACCCGCGACAACGTTCAAATACCTGTTGAAGATGTTTGAAGTGATCCTTTCTTCTTTTGGAGTAAACCGTGAGATCATCCTCATATATTTCTAAGACCTTCTGTAATATATCTCTGAAAGCATAGTCCATAGCCCTCTGAAACGTGGCCCCAACATTCATTAAACCAAAAGGCATGCACAAGTATTGGTAAGTGCCCCAAGGGGTAGTAAAGGCAGTCTTTGCTCAGTCTTCTTTCTTGACGACAACCTGATTGAAACTTGAAAATCCATCTAGGAATGACATCATCTCTGATCCTGTGATCCTTTGCAATAAGAGTTCCATATTAGGGAGTGGATCATTATCTTTCTTGGATACTGCATTAAGGTTCCTGAGATCAACACACACCCAGACATCACCTGTCTTCTTTCTAGATGGAACGGGATTGGAAAGCCATTCCGAATACCTTATTAGGGCTATGATCTTTGCTTCTACCATCTTTTCCAATTCTTTCTTAACTAGCGGGGCCAACTTAGGATTCATTTTCCTTAATTTATGCTGATTTGGTTTCGCATTTTTTTCCAAAGGTATAGCATCTTGAATAATATTCTTATCATAGGTTTTTAGTTCATTATATGACCAAGTGAACACGTCCCTGAATTATCGAACCAAATCAATGACTTCCTTTCTTTCTTGAGAATCTAGAATCTTACTAACCTTAATCGGACATGAGTTTTTATGAGAACCAATATTTAATTCTTCATACTTTGGGTTTGAAGTCGTGTCCTTTAATTTGCATTTGTCATTTTTGTTGAACTTATTTTTCAAAGAGATCCTTTCCATAGGAATAGGGTTATATCGAGGTTCTTCAATGGATCCTTCCTTTCTCCAATCAACTTGGTTACTCACGTATTCTTCCACGTTGGCCATGAACCTACGAATCTGCTTGTCGTCATTAGAGACTTCCCAATTATCGAAGTTGTCTGGCATGGATGGACAAAATATTACTTGCACTTTGTACGCATCTCGCCCTTCATCATTTGGTCAAAAATTGAGGCGAAAACTGCAAGAGCATTTGCTGTTTGGTTTTGTTCCCTTGGTACTGCTTGCAAAGAAATAGCTTGGAAGTCTTTGGTAGCGATTCTGACGGCATCCCTGTATCTTTTCAATCACATCTTTTTGAAAGAAAAAGTGCCTTTTACTTGACATACGACAAGGTCAAAATCACCTATAACATGCAATAACTGAATGCCATAATCTTTTGCAACATTTAGCCCAAGTGGAAGATCTTCATATTCAACAACATTTTTTGTACCATCAAATTCTAATTTGAAAGAAATATAATGTTGTTCATGTCTAGGAGAAATTAATACAATACTTGCGCCCACACCTACTTGGGACTTGGCCCCCTCAAAATACAATATCCAAAACTTATCAATGTCTTTTCGAGGAGGGAAATTTGTAGCCAATACTGCATAAGAAACAATAACATGTTGGTATATATACTAGTTCCCTGGTTCTGCAGGATCCTCTACATGATGCTTCCTCATCATTTCTCTTTGAAGATTGATGTAGCCACCTTCCGGACTGGGAATAGTTGCGAAAGAAATCCATTTGTAGGCTACCTCCGAGGTCTTCTCCAAACTTCCTAGACAAGAGCATTCCCAAGATTCTGGAAGATCAATCACGGCAATATCCATCTTTATGCTTGTGCTGGGATGAATAGTTAGTTGCACAAGAACATCCACCACCACGCCACAAACCTTCACCTCTCTGGAGTCTATAGCGCAAACATTCTTGTATGACCTCAACGCTTGTAATCCTAACCTTTTCATCACGGCTAAAGGCATAACATTAGTAGGTGCTTCCGAGTCAAACATGCAATTATGTAAAACCAAATCACCAATGCATAAAGAAATAAAAAAAGGTTTATGCCCCTACTAACCCCAAGATGCTGTAAAATCCCTCAACACCCCCCTCAAACGATACATATGGCCTGGGAAGGAGAGAACGTCCGAATGAGGAAGAATGCCTAAGAGAAGCAGAGCACGCTGTGTAAAGGACCAGGAGGGTGTCGTGGTGGCTATGTAGAGGCCACTAGAGCATATAAACAACATATGGAGCTAAGTGACCCAGTGGCCAACCTTTAGGGGCCTCGGTCACCAACCCCAAGGTTAAAAACCCTATCCAAGGGCAGTCAGAAGTGCATTAAGCCATAGTACCCCTAAAGGAGGAACCAAAGGGCCCAGCCATGACCGCCATTGCTCAATAGCACCCTTCTTGGTCAGAATTTGGCTCTTTCTCCCTAGGGCACACTTGAAGGTGTGCTGGGTACAGGACCCAGGTGCAGCATAACACCGTATACCATATTATGCTTTAATTTGGTGTTTAGTTGTTCGAGCAACAACACTTTACATTTTATATGGTAAGTAACTTTATTTTCTATGGTCTCTTCTCCAAGATTTCTGCCAACTTATGTTATTTGAAATTTTGAATAGATCACTTTAGTAGTTGTTTGCATTGCAAATTCTAGTCAGGATACAGTAAATCAGAGTCAAAGATCCTAATAATAAATCACATGCAGGTGTTTAGTTTCTTAATAGTTCTTTCAAACCTTAAAGTGATCTAAACTAATATCCAGTGGAAAAGTTAACACCTTGGTTTATCATGTCGAGTTAGTAGGTTTATAAGTTATATAATAGACAAGACTTTTAACTCTTCGCTTTATAGATGTTTTTATGAAAGAGCTTCACGAGTTTCCACCAATGGGCATTGAAACATTTGGTCTGGCATTTCAACCTGTTTATTCTCTGCGTCAGGTCATTTGATAAGTTTTAGTGAATAGAGTGAAATTGATGTGATTAATAGTGAGAAACATAAGGTAATTTCAGAAGAAAAAAAATCATAAGTGAAAAGCAAATTGAATGTTACAAAAGTAAATTACTAAATGATGTACACCATGCCTTCATGGGACCCTTGTTTATGATGGGATTTTATTGTGATAACTTGTTTGGGCTTTTTGTTTGCCAACTACTGTCCAATGCTTGTGCCTCTATATTGATATGTTGTTTTATTGATTTATTGGAATTTTGTGTGCCTCTTGAGGGTTATAGTGGACAGTATGACAAAAATGTTCTTCAAAGGAAGATCACCTCTACTATATATATACACATGATAGGAAGCAGTTGTCCATAAATGTTTATGTGGGTCTTAGCTCCAATGGTTAGCTCAATTGGTAAGATGTGCACACACTCTTTTGGTTTGGGGGAGGTCACGAGTTCAAGCCTTGAATCCTTCTGCTAGAATGGCTGATGGTTTACCACCCTTACCATCCATGAAATATGGGAAAGTATTGGTGGGTTTCCCGGTTAAGTTTCCTTTGAAAAAATGTTTATGTAGGCCTCAAAATAATGTATACCCCAAGTGTTTGTGAATATTTGTAGATAGAATGCTGATCACCATGTTGTATGAAAAACTAAAATGTTTCTATATATCTATCCTTGTAGAAGTTTTCTGTGGCTAACCTATTATACTTATAATTGTAACAGGTTTCTCCAGCTGCTGATTTTCAAAAGGATTTGGGATTAGATAGTTTAGATACTGTTGAGCTTGTAATGGCTCTTGAGGAAGAGTTTGCTTTTGAGATTCCAGATAATGAAGCTGATAAAATTAACTCAATCAATCTTGCAATTGACTTTATTGCTTCACATCCTCAGGCTAAATAGTTATTTTAACACGTTTGCCGGAGAATCATTGCGTTTTATTATTATTGCAATTTAATATTCAGACTGAAGAGTTTGATCACATATTTGACATTTCTGAAATGTATGTTTGCATCAATAATGTGAAGATTTTTCTTTCAGTGTACTAATTGAGCAGTTCAAAGTGACAACTTAAATAGTGATGAGATGAATGTAAATTCTTGATATTTTTTATTTTGGTTTTTGATGCATTTAAAATAAGAATAAGATTATCACGAGCAATTTTGGTTATTATGGTATTTTTTTCTAAGAACATCACAAGACAGGCATTACAAAAATGTTTTAGTTTAAATCTATTCTATAATTCTGATATTTTATGTGCTAAACAATCAGTTCAAACTAAAGGCCCTCTGTGCGTGTTAGATATGTCAACCCCACTAACTCTGTATGTGAGTTTGTTAAGGTGAAAGTTAAACGATCGACTATTTGCACTTATTTTTTAGCGATTTTTCCAGCCAAAATCCAGCAGAAATTGATGAAATTGCAGTTTTAGGTTGTTGGAATTGCATACTCAGGGCGTTTCAGGTGGTAATCAAGGGCACTGAATCCAATTTTGCAATAAAAATTGTAATTTGAACAATGAAAATTGCGATTCAGCAAAAAATGCATTGCTGGATTCCAAGAAAAATGGCTGGAAAAGTGCAAATAATCTATCGTTTAGCTTACTCCAGTTTGTTAACCCCACCAAATCCCTGCATGAATCCCTTTGTGCATGTCAGATTTGTTAACTCCACACAAAAACATCCTTAAGAGCTATCAAGGCTGCATTTTGAATGGAAGAAATAATTGTGTTCAATGATGCAACTCCAAACCTTGTTTTATTTCACAAAGCACTTAAATATTAATGGGTGAACCTGTTTTGTTTCACAAGGCACTTAATTCTTAAGAGTTACTAAGACAAAGCATTTTGTATATGCAACTCATGTTTGTTCAATCACCTATGGATGCTAACATCTATGAGACTTCATATGAATTGTACCTAGTAGGGATGGTTACCCATAAAAAAATATTTGAGATCTATTAAGACGACGCGAAAAAGAATTGTTTTAGATGATGCAACTCATGTTTGTTCAATTACCAAGATGGATGCTAACATCCATGGGAATTCATTGTCAGTTTTACCTAGTAGGGGATGGTTTCCCATCAAAAGAGTAAGCCCAGTGTTGGTAGTTGAAACAAATAAAAAAAATTGAATGACTCCCAAAACAATATCCCAAAATGTTGGGCGTTCGTAGATTTGTCCAATAAATGAGAACTCGTAAAAAACCTCTTTATTTGTTAGCATTGTTGTTGTGATAGATTATAAAGATGAAGCATTGTCATGAGGCTATGATGCCAAAACAATCACCAAGTCTAAAGATGGAATTCATAAGGAAAATGGTTTGACCAATCAACAAGCCAATTAAGTTGTTGAACATCTTGTTGATAGACAAAAATGTTGCTATGAGAACTCGGATCAAGAAATAAATCCAAAATATTCTATAACCTACCCCCAAATAATGATAATGCTCCAAAGTGGTAGACAAAGGGACAAGTGAATATCTCTAGATGCTTGACATTCACATCCTTGGGGATATGACATTAATAAGACATAAAGGTATCACAAAGGGACAAAGGAATATCTCTAGATGATTGACATTTACAACCCTAGGGATATGACATCAATTAGACAAAAAGGTGTGGATCAATCTCAAACAATCACAATGCCAACTAAAATACACTTTTATTAATAGTTTGAAATAAACCCAAAATATTCTATGACCTACCCCAAATAATGATAATGCTCCAAGGAGGTAGACAAAGGGACAAAGGAAGACATAACATTAGTGACACAAAAAGGGATCAATCTCATACAATCACAATGCCAACTAATCTTAGACACTTATATTAATAGTTTAAAATAATTCCAAAATATTCTATAACCTACCCCAAATAATCATAATGCTCCAAGGAGGTAATCAAAGGGACAAAGGAATATCTCTAGATGCTTGACATTCACAACCCTAGGGATATGACATCAATGAGATAAAATGGGGATCACAAAGGGTCAAAGTAATATCTCTAGATGTTTTGACTTTCAACCCTAAGGATATGACATCAATGAGACAAAAAAGGGATCAATCTCAAACAATCACAATGCCAACTAATCTTCGACATTTGTATTAATAGTTTGAAATAAATCCAAAATATTTTATAACGTACCCCCAAATAATGATAATGGTCCAAGGAGGTAGACAAAGAAACAAAGGAATATCTCTACCCCAAGGATATGACATCAATGAGACAAAAAGGGGACCAATCTCAAACAATGCCAACTAATCTTTGAAATCTGTATTAATAGTTTGAAATAAATCCAAAATATTTTATAACCTACTCCCAAATAATGATAATGCTCCAAGGAGGTAGACAAAGGGACAAAGGAATATCTCTAGATGCTTGACATAGGGATATGACATCAATGAGACAAAAAGGGGATCAATCTCACACAATCACAATGCCAACAAATTTTTGACATTTGTATTAATAGTTTGAAATAAATCCAAAATATTTTATAACTTACCCCTAAATAATGATAATGCTCAAAGGAGGTAGACAAAGGGACAAAGGAATATCTCTAGATACTTGACATTCACAATCGCAGGGATATGACAACAATGAGATAAATAGAGGATCAATCTCATACAATCACAATGCCAACTAATCTTTGACACTTGTCTTAATAATTTGATTGGGGAATGATGGGGGAATATTATGATATAAGCATAATGTCAATCAATGAATTCCATACAATTCTTGATTCTATAAGCAGATACAATGTAGAAAATGCTGTTTATTTTTTCCTCAAAAAATACACATTTTGTAAGGCTTTCAAGTGTTCTTTAGATTATCAATATTTCAGCCTCATAGTATTGCTACATCAATCAAACTCTGAAGTTTTCACCATCAAATAAACTTCTCAATGTCCTATTGATAAAAAAGGAAACCCTATATATTATATACCTTAACATAATCACCATAGTACATTTTCATACTATAAGACAATTTTGCAGTCTTCCATCAAATCCTTGAAATATTGTCAATATTGTTCATATAAGTAATAAAACAAGTCTCCCATGTGTCATTACACAATTTTCTAGTGACCCATTTTCTTAAAAAATAACAAAGAATGCACTTTGATCATATTCAATTAGTGTATCTCCTTGTTGTTCCCACTTGTGCCAAAATCCTGGGCCCACTTGCAATCCTTGCTTGAATGATAAATCAACGGTCATATTTCTTCCTTTCTAGACATACATAAGAAACATTAAGTTTCTCTCGAAAATATTCTAATCTCCTCAAAGATAGATCGATCTTAGTAAATTTTTTATTAATATCCTTTCCTTCATCCATTCAATGATTAACAATGAGTCACCCATAATTTGGAGTTTTTGTACCTCCTTTTCTAAAGCCATCCTTAAAATTAGTTTCAAGGCCACAAACTCAAAATTTGTTCAATAATGCTTTATATTTATGCTAGTGTGTGTCTAACAAATAAAGGATACCTCAAACCAACCATTATGTGTAGCCCCTTCTGCTACCCCATCAAAATAGGCCAAGCTCTTGATCTACCAGTGATTTCATTTATCACCATTCTAGGGATCTTGTTATTACCTTCTTGTTTGAAATGACTAAGAATTTATAATCCCTACGAGGCACAAACTTTTAGAAGTTTATTTTTTCCTTTAAAAATACGCCAATTCCTAGCTAGACAAACCCCTCACGCAACCATAAGGGGTAGTGCCTTATTACATGCAGGATTTTAATTCCAAGAGTTTAATGCAGATTCTAACTTGTTTCCCTCCCAAGAATTTTTTACATCTATTGAGGTCTCTAATTCCTTCCGAAGGGACACTACATATGAACAATGAATTAGCATATGAGAAACATGTTAGGATTATATAATCCTCCCTTGTCCACATATAGTCTATTTGATCATTTTTCCTAGCTTAGGGAAACATTATTACTGCATTATAGTGTGGGGAACACATATAGAGGTTAACTATCACTTACTGCATGTTCATGCATGAGTTTATGTGCATTTGAGACCAATCCCTACATTATGGGAACTACTCTAAGTGCCACCAACAACCTCCATCAAGTGGTCATGGTTGATAAGCAGTTATGTTAAGCTAGTCTCCAGCTACATTCAGTTAGATCACTCTTAGTTATTCTAGCGCTAGTTTTTCATGGCTACATGGGGAAGTGGCACCTTTTTCCACCTAACTTACCAGTTTAACTGGTTTAACTAGTTTAATTGACTGTTAGATTGATTTAGACATCAGGAGTTAGACTAGTGGTGCCCATGCAGTGATTTAGACACTCCTAGTTAGTTATTCAGTTGGTAGATTCGAATCTTATCCACATGATTCAAATTCTCTTTATTGCAGCATTGTTGTATTATTGTTGGATTAATGAAGATTAATGCTGTAATTTACTGATCAATTCTTATCAGATTTGTCTCAAATTTGTCTTGTTCAATGTACATTATTCTTGATATTCTAGTGCACAATTCATCTCTCAATTGCTCTTATTTGCAGAAGATCAATGGTTCAATAATTTAACATGGTATCAGAGACTTGTTTAGGCTAACAACAAGTCTTGTCCGATCTCCATTGTACACCAGAAGCAACCGAGTTTCCACATAAATCCTGGAATGATAGCCTTGCTCCCCCGGAATTATGTTCAGAGAAGTCTATTCGAGTGTGACGGAGTAAGAGAAAGTGTACATGTCGAGGTGGAAAGGCTTGAAACTGACATGATTGCAAATTGGTTTGTTTTGCAGGTACAACTTCAATATGGATTCGATATTATTAGTTCCTATTCTTACTCCATTCACAAGATATTCAGAATGGATATTGAAGATGATTTCATCTCTAAAGAGACAAGCTCTCTATGAGGTATCTATTGGACTTGGTAAAGAGTCTTATGAAGATGAGAATGACTGGTTAAATGACGGTGATATAGATTTTGGAACGATATGTCTGGCATTTTCTCCAAGCTTGCGCTACCTTATTGATTCTGCTGAATAGCCAAAGGATCTCTGGACAGAATTGGATAGAACCTTTGGCAAGCACAATGCGGATCATTATAGCAATTTGGAGAACACACCCAGCACCACAAGAGTTCTTTCTCCAAAAGTCCCAGTCTCTATTCTCTTTGATGAAGTTGTTCAAGATGAAGAAGAAGTCGAATCTTCAATACAGTCAATTCGAATTAAAGAAAGTCTCATTGGAGTGACTCATTCTCCTGTTGCTTTGAAAGTTTATGAGATCTCTGATATATCATCTTCCAATATAGCTGATCCAGAAGAAGACATTCAAATCTCTGCTATTGAAGGAAAACTCTCCTTCCATTCTATTTAGGCTCCTCCAATGATTCTTCTATTTTAAATTATGTGCAAAGTTTGTGAGTGATTGCTTCAAAAAATGAAGAGGAATTTGATTTCTCTCTCTAATGTTGCTACTGGTGTGCATAAAGTAATACTTTGGATGTTTTGAAATAAATATCATATTTTAGGAATGATCCATTCATTTATTGATCTAGAGCTTCCAACAAATTCCTACATGATTGCTTACACCAATACTCAGATTTTTGTTGAAGAAGGAGAAAATTGTGCATCTATCATCTTAGTGGAGCACTTGGAACCTTTGTTCCACACTCTTGGATATGATATGACCTTATTTGGATACGATATGACCTTATTTGGTTCAAATTTTAAGTTTCAAGAGGCTCTAGTCATGCTTGTAGCTGTTCTCATCAATTTTGGTGTGAAAAATCAAGTACCTCAAGTCTCTTTCAAAATTGCTGCTGGAGATTTGATGTCAGTTTTTTCTCATGAGTTTGTTGATATTATATTTTGTGAATTATTGGTTATTTTAGAATCTATATCAGATTATGGAGCTCAAGCATTCTCTCTCCATAGTCCCAGGAATTCTCTACCTTCCTACTTGATCACATGCTCATCTCCTCACAGAACTAGTAAAGATGGAGACCTTTTGGATTTGCTTGGACACTTGCTCCTAACACTTGGAGCTGATTTTACCTCACATGCTTCGATGTTCAAGGATGAAATATATTATTTGCTTGGGTTTACCTCACATGGTTCGAATTCTCAAGTACTTTTTCTCTCTCATCAGTTGATCTTAGTTGCTCTACATGGGTCCAGTTTTCATCTTGCAACCGTCTATGTTCCTAATTCATTTGAGCATATTCTTCTTTTTCCAAAGAGAAAAATTCCTCCATACATAATCATTTAATTTGGAGAGGTTCACATGCATGGTCTCAGGATGTTGCTGCATAGAAGAACCAAAATACTGCATTTGCTGCTGCATAGTGCTGCAAATTACAACATAATTTCTACAAGCTTTTACCCAAAGAGGAAATTTTTTCTCTTAAGTATAGTTTGTTTTTCTGATTCACAGCTTTTTTGAGGGGGGTTTTCCCACGAGGTTTTCCCCATTTCCCTTAGTTTATTAAGCAAATTTTAATTCTTTTAGATTGTATGGGTGACTTTTGGCCTAGTTTCCAGGGCCCAAAGTTGTCCAAGTTAGGGTTAAGGGGGGGTGTTAGGATTATATAATCCTCCATTGTCCACATATAGTCTACTTGATCATTTTTACTAGCTTAGGGGGACATTATTATTGTACTAGAGTGTGGGGAACACATATCGAGGTTAACTTCCACTTACTGCATGTTCATGCATGAGTTTATGTGCCTCCGAGCCCAATCCCTACATTATAGGAGCCATTCTGAGTACCACCAACAACCTCCATCAGTTGGTCATGGTTGGTGTTACGGAGAGAAATTCCTATGGCTTGGAGTACCACAATAGACAGCTTGACTCCAGAAATCAATCTTTTCCAATATGTAATAGAAAGTAAATGTCTAACACTAAAGGATCAGACCTTGTACCTTATTCCGGACGGTTGAAGTAGATCTTCATTGAGCTTTCCAACTTCAGCTTGAATTGATAAATTACTTCCTCAACAACAAGTAAACAATACAAGCATACTATATATCATGGTGTTAGATCTATTCTAGCATATATAATCAACAATGTATAAGCATTTGAAATAATCCCATGGATAAAATATTCATTCAAACACACATTATTGGACAGGAAAATTAATTTCTATTAATATAAATAAGAGATTACAATAGATACAACCTCTGTCGGCACGTCTGCGAATCGGAGAAACTGAATCCCCCACTTGGGCCTCCACCACCTCAATCCTCCATCTCTCGATAGCAATCTCACAAGCAAAAGACAAGCTTGGGAAGAACACAAAAGTGCTTCAAGAGACAAAGGGATGCAGACTCAAGCATAAGTTCCAGCAATAATGGACTATAGTTTCTTTGCTCTCAATTCTCTCATATGCCTTCAATGTACCATAGAGTTCCTTATATAGATTTTCAAAGGGGTAATGAAAGGTCAAATCCGAGTGATCTCAAGGCATAGGGAAGGCCAGGAGTCAAGTGAGTCGGATCCATGTCAAGGAAAACTCCAAAAGGATTTGGATTTTGTACACATTCTGATGTACGCGGTTTTAGGGGTGAAACCCGCGTATATACGCGATTATAGGTTTAAAAGTCGCATGTATCATTTTTCACATGTTTTTATGGATGGTCAAAGAAACATCAAAGGACAAAAAATTGTCCATGGGGTCTGAGGAGTCTGTAGCGAGACAGGGGAAGGCCATATAAAGTGTGATTCACCTGGAGTGGTAAAATCAGCTATAACAGATGCCCCCTAATGTGTGAGGTCAGAGGGGTCATACGATGGCAAAAATACATTATAAGTCCATCCCAGAAGTGGAGTGATGAAGGATCCCAAATGGAAGACTAGCCACCCAATCAGCATAGTACAATAATACAACTCTACACATAACTGCGAATACATATAGTAGTCCCAGATACATAAGAGTACAATGGCCATGAATAGGCATGATACAAGATATCACATAAGTGGTCATCGCCACATACAATATACATAGATCAGAATCTCCATGATGAAGATATACAGAGGACCATGATCTCCATAATGGCTGAAGATATATAACAAATCAAGATCTCCATAGTGGCTGGAAATGTATGACATATACTGGAATCAAGTCACGAGAGCTGAAATCTCATGAACAATGACACGATCAAGGAGGTAGCATATAAAAGATGCCACCAATCTGGAAAGTATTCTACACAAACCGCTACGAGTACATGTCCTACTATGTGAATAGAGGTGTCGAGGTCGAACATAGTAGTCCATCGTCTGATTACCGGTCATTGATGTATACCATTCACAGACGCGAGATCACCCACCGATAATGAAAATGAGAATTAAGGTACTAGAGTGCAAGCTAACAAGTGTGAATAAATGTGTTGAGGTCGAACACTTGAGAGGATCCATCGATCAGGGGACATTGATGTATTCCCAAAGACTGTTGATGGTGAGAGAACTTGCCACTAATGAATGCAAGTCTCAAGGCACTCAAAATGACTCTAGATTCCAATCCCAAAATAAATGATCTGAAGTCGATGGGATGAAATCCGCTGGAAGGAGGGCATTAAGGCATCCCCCATCATCCAACACGAGGTACTCAGCGAAGCTGTATAATGTGGAAGGACTCGATCATAAGGTGCACGAACCAGTAACTGTACCGGGAAAGGCCGACATGCAAAGTCAAGATAACTGAGGAATGGACAACTCAGGCTTCAACTTCCTTTAAACAAGAGCATAACGACGTATGGTGACTGAATAAAGGCAGCATAGACTCGATATACAAACTGGGACATCTCTGCGACACAGGAGGCATCGACAGAGGCTCCATAGGGACTGGAAGTTTAACCAGTCGGTGGAGATAAACTCAGATAAGCGAGTACAGCTCCTAAAGTCAAGCTATAACCCAACCAATGGATGTGATATACATCGCTCTGTTCGAAGGCGACACGACTCGACTGCTGCCAAAGATAACATCTTTCCTTGTCCGGCTTTTTGGTTTTTTGAATTTTTTGGACTTTTTCAATTATTTAAAAAGCTTGAAAAAGAATAAAATAGCTTTATAGTTACAGACTAGAAGGAGACGAGTGTCATAAGGGAAAACAAACTAGTTCCAAGCAGTGGAACATACCTATGCTCAATGCAAGGATACATGTGTAAGATATCGACACTCGGGGGAAAATCCCCTCCCTGTAAAAAGGGAAACAAGCTACGAAGGATATAAAAAATGGCTCTGCATGGCTAGACATGAGAGAAGCTCGGGCTATATGGCTGAAACGCAATGTCAGGGAAGCCAGCATAAAGCTCAATAAGGCAAACAAAGCTCATGATAATGCATTCACAACTTGACATGAGGGAGTCCTGAGGGAAATAGGCCAGCAAAAGATTAAGAGGAGTATGAGGCTCTTGCGAAATGTCATGGCAGTACTATACAATGGACTCCCACACCCTAAAGGAGAAAATTTCAGCATGGACACCAAATGTAAATAAGGTGCTAACTAGGGTACCCATGTAAGGTGAAGCTCTACCACTCATATCATGCCACTTCTAAAACAGCAAGAAGGTTCCGTGACATAATAGAGTGGGTTCGTACCTAAGGTCATGATGAAATGGTCATAAGGTCATGCAAAATGCAAACAGTGATGAATCCTAACATATATGCCAGTTTAGACATAATACCTGAAATCGGCACGAATGGGTCAATCCAACGACTGAAACGACACTGAAAAAGGTCCTCTACATCATGAATTATGTCAAAAACGGTCCAAAATGGTTAGAAATTATTGAAACTGTAGGAAAGGTGGTAAAAATTTTCAAATATTTGAAAAATTTCTATAAATAGTAAACAATTCAAAATATTATAAAACATTTGAAACTTTTACCCATTTGAGCTCGGATTTTCAACAGCAAAATCCAAGAGATCCAGCCGACGAAATCCACCACCGTTTCTTCCAGGTATTTACCCATGCTCTTCTCTTTCATTTTGATGCAATTTTTATCAAATTCCATGGTCAATTCAGTTTTCTAAGCTACACTAAAATGGGCGCTGCGGCCCACACGGAAATCGAGGGTTTTTCCACATATAGGGCTGGATATACGTGGAAAATGCCCCCAAAGCTGCATACATATGCGGCTGTTTTAAAAACAGTCGCGTATGAGGCCGCGCATAAGGTTTTTTCAATAATCTAATGGGAAAATTTGAAATTTCTTGTGCAGGATGGTCCTAGAGTGGAGAGAGCGTGAACATGGTGAGGTAGAGGAGGCAGTAAGGTCTGATCTAATGGCTCAACAAGCTCTACGTGCATGTGGACTCTATAAGTTTTGGTGTTTTGGTGGCTTGAGAGCCAAACCAAGACTATTGCAGATGCTGGTGGATTACTGGGATCCAGACTCTGAGTCCTTCCAGATAGATGGGATTTCTCTCACTATAGAGGTGGAGGACATATACTTCATTACTGGGATTTCTCGATGAGGGGAAGTGGTGAACCTTCGTTCTTGTGGTGGGCCAGGAGGTGGCCTGACTATCGACGAGTACATTGCGGTGTACTTCTATCCAGACATAGAGAAGGTGGGGACTCAGGTCCCTACCAACGCTATACAGGTGCTGGGCCTAAAGGCCATACTATTGACATTGGGCAGGATAGCAGGCTTGGTATCACTACACCAGGGCTCGCAGCCTTTGGTGTTTTATGCAGTGGAGTACATGAGACCCACGATTTATGACTGGAGCACTACACTACTGAGCAACATGAAACATCAGCTCAGTGAGTGTAAGGCAGGCAGAGTGCAGAACTTCGGGTTCAACAGTATATTGAGCACATTTTTCTTCAAGCGTGTTCCAGGATTGAGCCCCAAAGTGGACGTTCCTCTTCACGGGGTTTGAGATTCGACCCAATGGCGTTGGGCAGAAGAGATGCGCATATTGGGGGGAGGTAGGGTGTCCAACCCCTATCCAACTGACTTCTTTCCGTGGTGGCGATGACGGATAGTTTCCATTGATGACTACCCCTATGCAAAGATAGATTTCTAGGGTGATCCGGACATGCCGCTACCACCAGGATCGACATATGGCGATATAGGTAACGAATCTCGACCCTCTCTTTTTTAATTTTTGAGTTATTTTTTTTTGTGTGTTTTCTGATTATATGGAATCAAAAGACATATTTTTGCGTGACAATACATAGTGACATCTACCATTTGTGTGCAGATGTGGGACCACGACGGCCAGAAGGCTTCCCTCGTCATAGACGAAGGGGAAGAGGAGATGATATCACGGGTGTGGATGTGGAGCGGACGCTCTAGAGCATTCATACCAATTTTGTGAGGCTGACACATAGGGTTCCCATGGCGCAAGTCAAGGACTTGCTTGAGGCTATGCAGCGCCAGGTTGTGGGTGTACCACGAGCATGGGTATGATTATTTTGACAGCTAGCTAGAGCCGTAGTGACCTTCCATGATCACAACCCTCCTCCTCCTCCACAGGATTAGATACCTGGGAGTCTATACATTTTGTACTACCATGTATTATATGTTGGTGGCTCGAGAGCCCCAATTTTGTATCATGACACTATGCATTACCACATTTTGGATGTTATATAAATTTTTTTATGGTGATCGGTTTATTTATTTACATGTGTAAAAATTGTGAGTTGCCAGCTGAGAGTGTTCAGTGATTGGGATCGAAGTTCCCGAAGATGTGGTAACAAACGGATTCTTAAATGTCATTTGATCAATTGTTACAATCTTTCCATTATGTGGAAAGCATACAACGCGAAATAGGGAAGAAGCAATGGCTTACATACTGTACATCCAATTCCTACCCAGCAAAAGATTGTAGTCAAGGGGCGCATCAACCACCTCGACCTCTATCGCAACGGTCTTCTCTCCCAAACGGACTTTAAGGGAAGGGAGGATGCCGTGCGGCCTAAACGATCTCCCATCAAACACAGTTAACATGGTTGCTGATTTAGACAACTCAGGGGAACCTAGACCCTTCCAACATGATAAAGACATCATAGAAGCGGCAGCGCCTTCGTCAATCACAGTGCGCTTAACGGTCATATTAAGACATTCTACATGAATCAAAAGAGACACATAGTAGGGCAAGCGAGGCTGAAGTCTTGCGGTTTCAAATTTAATCACGGAGGAGGAATCATCATCATTCACACCAAGGGCAGAAATCAATGCCTTCCTTTGTGAAGGACAATTCTGAAGCACTTCCAATGCAGACATCACACAAGGAGTGTGACCCAAATCCTTGACAACTGAATAGTTCTAGGTGGCTCAGGAATTAGGTTTGTGTCTCGAGCGCTTAAGGACTCCCTTAGGAATGCGAGGTGTAGCTTCAGGTTTATCCATAGGTTACTCAATACGCAAAGGGGACCCTGGTGGATCAGGCTCTTTGCCTGGGCTGGGTTGTGAGGAACCATAATCTTTCGCACGGGTCACAACTTTCGCAGCACGTACCATGTTAATGCAACCATGACCACTACCCTCCGATGGATCCTGATCACCACCAGACTGGTCATGGGACCTCGAGTTCATATTTTGATTGTGCGGTAAAGGGTTAGTTAGCAAAGCTGGGCCCTGTGCAAAGAATCTCGAGGCTTCCTCAATACGAGGGCACAAGTAAGTGAGGTGATCATCCTTACATAACTTGCAAGGGAACTTAACCTTATGTTTAGCTTGCTTGTACCCCCTAGCATTTCGGCCATTCTTGTCATTACTATTAGCATTCTCATTCTTATTCCCACCCTTACGATTATTCTTAGCCTTTTTTCTATTCTGTCCGGGATGCTGGTTACCCTTCTGGTCCGACGATTGCACAGAAAGTACACTCGCCATTTGGGCGGGTTGAGACGAAGCCGTAGCTTGTCCCGAAGCAGATTGGTTGATTGACAATTGAATAACTTGTTTTGCAAACGAATCCGCAGGTTTCACACTTGCACAACCAACAATGCCATCGGCATGTGGCCCAGGTTTGACTTTGGGGTCGAAACTAGAACGTGAAGCATTGAGAATAATCTCATATAACAAACCGGACTGAGCATAAATCAAGTCCAGTTTCTGCGCCCTAAAAATCACTTGTTCATTATTTTGCACTCCAGATGTAGAAACATCCTTCGCTATATATGGCAATAACGACTTAAGGAACCATTCGAGGAGGAACTCCGGCGGTATAAAGGCTTTAATTAACCTCTTCCGTCTACGCCACTCTTGGATATGATCTGAGATATGTGTGGCTTTATCCTGCCAAAATGTCGACAAGAGTTCAGTACCAACGTTGTAACGCACTAGTAGCTGGAAGTGGTTAAGAAAAGTCATCGCTAGGTCATTGAACAGAGCGAAAGCACACCTAGGTAGCTCTATATACCATTTCGTGGCAGGCCCTGTAAGGGTGCGTTGAAATAGCCTTAAACGGATGGAGTCCTGATGTAAGGAATTCGAAGAGCACCATAGGTGAAACGTAGTAACGTGTTCACTTAGATCCTCTCCCAGTTTGCCCTCGAACTTAGGTATGTCCTAAGGAAGCTTAGTAGGGACAGCCGACCAAGCCGGGTCATGAGCTACAGGATCGTTCATCAATCTCGACAAGTCAGGAAGGTTCAACGTTGCGAGAAAAGGGAGCCTAGGATGATGAGGTCGATGGACCGCTCCCTGATTCATATAGGTCTGATTACCACCATGGCCTTGGACATAGTTCCCTCCCCTCATATGACCTGTATAGGCTGGCATGAAAGAACTATAGTGTGGTGGACCTTGACTAGTAGGAGCTACAAAGCTGCAGTTCGGAGAATAAGCTGGTTGTTGATACCCGCCTCCATAAGGTGAAGAACCATGTCCATACTGTGTCCCATAATAGGGTCCATAAGTCATCACATCAGATGTCCCATGGGACACTCCGTAAGTAGGAACATACGCTCTGGAAGTAGGAATATACATTCTGGAAGTAGGAATGTGACCTCTAGAAGTATGAGAATGACCTCCCGAAACAACGGACGGTAAATGAAGCTGAGACATAATCGGTCTAGTAACCGTAATATGGACATAACTCGTAGCAATGTTTCGGCCCGGAGGACCACGTGAATAAGGTGGAGGGTGAACATTTGAAGAACTAGGGACAGAGGACAGAGGGACCTGTGTAATTATGTATGTACTATTCCCTATAGTCACTCATCTCGGATCTGGTATCCTAATAGGATCACTAACCCTAGACGTAGGAGGAATATGTGATGTAACTTCCACCACTGGGATGGAAGGTGCAATGTGACTAGTGCTCCCAAACCTCTCCGCATGGTAAGGAATGAGAGTGCCCCCAAGCATAGTGTTAGGCTCGAAGTCAGATTCGACATGAAATGCCAAATCATGTGTAGGAAAACCAGACATACCATAACTACCATATCTAGTGCTTACGGGTTCAAAATGAGTCTCGGCATTCTCCGGCATTCCATACCGGTAATGCGTCAATGGGGAATAAACCCTAGAGTGAGTAGGTCTATCATGAAAGGTTCCTATCTCAAAAATCACGGGACCTAACTCAGCCAAGTCGGGTGAAGGATCATAAGTAGGAGTAAACTCTCGATCATCTACATGAATGGGAGAAGGTGGTTCAGGAATACTTTCCATATGGTCTCCCATGGTGTGTGAATCAATGTGCAAAATAATCCACTTAGAATGTCTAGGTCTCTCTCCCAAAGGAGGGGGAGAAGTAGAAGGCGGAAGTCCTGCTAAACGATGAGAACGGCGAGGAGCCGCACCTGAATCCACAATGACTCAAAAAATAGAAAAGACTCTCTATTTACGCAAACCCTAGGCAAGATATTGTGCATAGAGCAATCACCAATAAAATCTAAAGCCAAATGCAAGCAATCAAGGGCAGGATAAGTGAGCTCCCGAATGAAGCAGGTATGTCTCGCCTAGGAGAGGCTTGAGACTCCCATACACAATAAGCGGAGGTACGTAACCAATTATTGTGGCTCTCAGCTTCAACGCATAAAGCGACTGTGCTGTCCGACCCCAACCTGGCCAAGACACCCGTAGAATAACCCCTACAAAGTACCCCCTCGATATCCTAGGTAAGGCCACTAAGGTCACCTCAATATAATCAATGCTCAGGCGGACAGTCGCAGGCGGGATTGCCCATATGGGCAGGGTAGAAAAGCTTGAAACTCTCGAAAGAGCCCCTAGATATGAATACAATCCTGGAAATATCTCCTATGCTACTCAGTTATGACTAGGGGTCATCCCAATCAATAACCACTCACACTGCCTCGTGCTTAACTCCCTTTTGAGAGGAGGATCTTGAGAAACATTGGTTATACCAAGGATTTCACACACTCACCTGGACAGACACATACATGTTGTTGTTTAGTGGTCTTGGAGAATTTACTCACAATGAACTATTCCAAGACCCTAAAACCTAAGCTTGTTGGTGCACCCTATAAAAGAAAAGAGTGTAGTTCATTTTACTTAAGCGTTGATTTTAATTAGCTTTATTACTCAAAAGAGGGATATGGCCGTGCAACTAATGGTGTTATGACACAACATGAAGTAAAATGCACACCTAACAATCAATGCAAATGAATTGTGTCCATGAAAACAAGGTATGCTACTACGTGAAATGCACAATTTTTCTTCAAATGATGAATGCAAGCTTTCCTATATGAAATCCTAACTAATACTCCAAAGTAATTCTAGTGCAAGTACAATGCAAAATGCAAAATGCAATGCATGATGATAAGCAAATGTTTTTGGATTTTTTGAAATAAAATGAGATACAAAAAGCAAAAGAATGATTCTACAACCCCCAGACTCTGCAAGCACACTCAAACAACACTCAAGCAAAGCACTAAGGTAAAATAAATCTAATGCACTAATCCCAAACAAAAAATCGAAAATGCCATGACAAGAACCTTCTTAAAAAAAAATTTAGCCTTAAAAAAAATGTCTCTGGTCAGAAACAGAGGTATAAACAGACTCAGGAAGTGCCAAAGGAGACTCAACAATCATCAAACTTCACCCAGCAACCACTTAACTTCCACTAAAAGGAAAAAATAAGGGCATACGTGACTGTTCGCAGTAAACCCGCGTGTGTACACGGAAATCATAGAGAAACCCGCATGTATACGCGACTGTGAGTTAAAAACTTGCATACAGAAAGAAAGGTGCATAAAAATCAAGGGAAACAGACAAGCTGAGACAAACTTCACACCAATTAGACACTACCAGGCAAACATGCCCCCAGACCTGACACAAAAACAAGAGAGAAAGAGCAATTCAAAGTCATTGAATGCCGATAGAACAACCCCCAAAGGACAACTACTAGGAACTCCCCAGCGGAGTCACCAATTTTGTTACGGAGAGAAATTCCTATGGCTTGGGGTACCACAACAGATAGCTTGACTCCAGAAATCAATCTTTTCCAATACGCAATAGAAAGTAAATGTCTAACACTAAAGGATCAGACCTCGTACCTTATTCCGAACGGTTGAAGTAGATCCCCGTTGAGCTTTCCAACTTCAGTTTGAATTGATAAATTACTTCCTCAACAACAAGTAAACAATACAAGCATACTATATATCATGGTGTTAGATCTATTCTAGCATATATAATCAACAATGTATAAGCATTTGAAATAATCCCATGAATAAAATATTCATTCAAACACACATTATTGGACAGGAAAAGATATTTCTATTAATATAAATCAGAGATTACAATAGATACAACCTCTGTCGGCACGTCTGCGAATCGGAGAAACTGAATCCCCCACTTGGGCCTCCACCACCTCAATCCTCCATCTCTCGATAGCAATATCACAAGCAAAAGGCAAGCTTGGGAATAACACAAAAGTGCTCCAAGGGACAAAGGGATGCAGACTCAAGCATAAGTTCCAGCAACAATGGACTATAGTTTATTTGCTCTCAATTCTCTCATATGCCATCAATGTACCATAGAGTTCCTTATATAGCTTTTCAAAGGGGTAATGAAAGGTTGAATCCGAGTGATCTCAAGGCATAGGGAAGGCTAGGAGTCAAGTGAGTCGGATCCATGTCAAGGAAAACTCCAAAAGGATTTGGATTTTGTACACATCCCGATGTACGCGGTTTTAGGGGTGAAGCCCGCGTATATACGCTATTATAGGTTTAAAAATCGCGTGTATCATTTTTCACATGTTTTTAGGGATGGTCAAGGAAACATCAAAGGACAAAAAATGGTCCATGGGGTCTAAGGAGTTTGCAGCAGGACAGGGGAAGGCCATACAAAGTGTGATTCACCTGGAGTGGTAAAATCAACTATAACAGTTGGTAAGCAGTTATGTTGAGTTAGTCTCCAGTTACAATCAATTAGATTACTCTCAGTTAGTATAGTGCCAATTTTGCATGGCTGCATGGGGAAGTGGCACCTTTTTCTACCTACCTCATCAGTTTAATTGGTTTAACTAGTTTAACTGACTCTCAGACTGATTTAGACATCAAGAGTTAGACTAGTGGCTCCCATGCAGTGATGTAGCCACTCATAGTTAGCTATTCAATTGGTAGATTTGAATCTTATCCACATGATTTGAATTCTCCATATTGTAACACTGTTGTATTACTGTTGGATTAATGAATATTAATGTTGTAATTTGCTGATCAATTCTTATCATATTTGTCTCAAATTTGTCTTATTCAGTGTACATTGTTCTTGATATTCCATTGCACAATTCACCTCTCAATTGCTCTCATTTTCCTGTAGAGCAATGGTTCAATAATTTAACAAAACATCCTCATCACATATCTTGCATAACGATATTTTCCAAGGCCTTTCTAGCTTCAACTTTGCGTGACATCCCAAATAGGAACCCTTTGGTTAATATCCAACCACATTAGAATCTTATTTTAGAGTGGAAACTTGTACTTCCATATACCTATATACCACCGCAATTGGTTTTGAGGCATATCCTCATCCCTTATACCCTAGATTTGGAGTGCATCGACCATCAGTTGGATTCAAAGACTCAATAAGTTAATCCTCCTCCTCTTTGATCCTTACATGAATATTTTTTAGTGCTAAACAATATTTTTTCCAAATTTGTTCCTCTGCACCCTCAAAACCTATCCTCTTCGCTTCAAACTACTCATAGCTCAAGTTAGAAGATCTCTTTGAACCAACAATTTGTGATAAGTAATATAAGCCTCTATCTCTTAAGAATCCTACGAGATTCATGGGAAACCTGAAATTCTCATCACATCCTACCAAGGGTCATCTCCCAATCTTACTTTTTTACCACAATTGACTTTCCATAACAACATTACCTAAGGGGAAGGCTGGCACAATCACTTTCCATATAGAAAAGGCATTATGATAGGTCTTAATTTCAAATCTTATATAGTCCTCCACTATCATTGGATCAATGTATTTTTGTTTACCACTTTGCACCACATTTTCCACAAGAGCCTTTTCCAAACACTATGTGCTTTTATACCCCATCCACTCGTTTCCTTTGAGATTGCAATCTTCTTCAGAGCCACCCATGGAAAATTCTTCCTTGACTCTCCCCAACCCAAAGAAATCTAAGACTCATTTTTCTCTCCTTCTCTAGTACACCTTTAGGAATGAAAGGTTTAAAAAACCCAATGCACAAGTATATCCTCAAATATAGACTCGAGTAGCACCAATCTTACCCCTATTGCTAGACATATTTACACTACAATGCTAATATTTTCTCAACTTTTGCAATCATCCATCCACAATCCCTTTTAGTTCAATCATTTGGTTTTAAATAAAAATTCAAATACTTTATACCTATCTGCAAACCTCTAAAAAAGGAAACCTCTATTTAAATACTTCTATATCCTCCTCACTAATATTAATAAAAGAGACAATAGGTTTCCCCATGTTAATCCCTCATGCATGTAGCCATACCATATAAATCCATAATTTATTTTTATTTCTTTGCATCTTTTGTTGAGCCAGCACAAAATTAAACGTTGTCATCTACAAATGACATATGTGAAATATAGAGGGATATGCTTACTCTAACTCCTTTGAATATTATTTTTAAATTTGTCTCGTATAAGACTCTTCTAATCCCTTCAACGACAAAAAAAAAAGGAGGGGGGATAGTGGGGGTCTAAACCCCCTGCCAGTCCTAAACAATTTAAATATTGATTTATTTATTAACACTGTAAATGAGGCACTGGATACACAATTCATGACCTAGTGGAAAAAGTTGAGGTTGAAACCCATATGAATGAGAATTATCCTCAAATAAAGCTAGCTTACCATATCACAAGATTTTCTTTAATCCACCTTTTTTTGTTTGCTAGTTTGTATGTGACTTGCAGGATTAGCATGTGGTCTAAGAAACCATGACCTAGGGACATCTAAGCTGTCAAAATCACTTAACGATTTCACCCAACTTGGGTCGCACCAACCCTTAGCATGAATGGCTGTTAAGTGTCTCCCCCCAACTATCGTGTAGGGTTTGAACTTGGGTCACCATGTAGAACAAGGTCCGTTGAAACGAATTATGCTAGAGGGATTTGACTTAAATTTTGAAGGACATGGGGGTGGGATTTGATCCACTTATGTGTGAATAGGTCACAAGATAATTTAATACAATATCTTTAGGTGCAACAACACGTTTGACCACTACCTCAAGGTGATCCCATGGCTTCAGGTTAGGCCCTCATAGGAATTGAACTATGCTTGCTAGTGGAAAAATCACTCTTCACCAATGGATCCAACCCCTTTCGTATTTTCAAATCCATTTTAATTACCATTATAGTGATAATTTTTACTTTAATTGAGTGAAATACATCTCGAGCCACTCTTGCTACTTCATGACTTTGCCACCTTGCTAGAAACCCAAATTGTTCTTGTGATATAGATTTTGGTGATAATTCCTTCACCCTTCTAGCAATGATATTTGAGATTATCTTATAGATACACTTTCACAACAAAATGGGTCCATACTCAAAGTTTAATGGATTGCCATATTTGGGAATCCAAGCAATAAAGGTGGAATTAAAGGATGCCAAAACTTTATTAGATCTTCTAGAATATTCAATTACTCTAAGATTGACAGCCTCCAATATTTCAATGAACCCAAGGAATAATTCCATAGGCTACCCATTTGGTCCATGGTTCTTATCCTTCTAACAAGAGTGGCACACCTCCTGAAATTCTTCCTTTGAAACTGCCTTCATCAAATTCACATTTTTGTTTTCTGATACAAAACTATAGAAGAAAATTGCCATTCTAACCACCTCTGCAATTAATGCTTTGTTTTCTTTCTTTAACATCCTCTTAAAATGAGTTACCCCTTCACTTTCCAAGTATTTAAACTAGATTTAATAGTTCCAACTTCACCTTGCATATTCCATATGGAATTTATATTTTTTCATATGTTTGGAAAATTGTGTTGTCATCACTTTCTTTTAGCATAAGGATTTTCTTTTTAGTCTCTAAGTAGTCTTCTCCTCATCCAATAACTAGTTCTTTCTCTTTTCCAAATCACAAATTATAGAGTTGTACTCATCATCAATATACCTTATTGGATCGTGTTAAAAAAGAGCTTCGATCTTACTCTCAATCTCAATCATCCCCATCTCATTATTGTGTATTTTTTCACTTTCCCAAAGTTAGCAAATGCCTCAATCATATTTGGCTATAATTGTATGGCAGCAAATTCCCAACTTTCCCTAAATGTGATCACAACTTCTTAACAAGATTTACATAGTCTTCATCCTCCAACCATTGTGTATTGAACTTAAACGGATTGGATAGATTTTCACCCCCAACATCCACCTCCATTGGGACGGGGAAATGATTAAATTCAACACTTGAACCGATCCAATTCTTAATTCTCATTTGATAATTTAGAAACCCCTCTATCACAAGAAACCTATCCAGTCTCTTGGAAATCCTTTTAACTCTAACTCCTTTATTTCTCCAAGTAGGATTTATCTTCACTAACAATACATCATACAACCCTCTTTCTTCCAAAATATTGACAAAGAAATTTGATAGTGGGTCCATTTGTACCACATACAATATGGGTATTTTTGCACCCATTTTTGCTTCAACTATGATGCCAAAGTCTAGCTTCCTATACCCAGAGTTTTAGATGTTACTGATGAATATTCCAAGAGATGATGACATTTTATGCCATGATATACTGCTCTGCCACCCCTGAGGATTCATTGTAGTTATTCTTCGATTGATGATGTACTTCTTCCCCATGTCTCATGTCACACTTCAATGGTCTGTTTTGATGATTATAGATTGTAGTAGTGGTCATAGGATAATGAGAATATGATATATATTTTTTTGTTTACACACCAAAAACCAAGACACCTTATGGTATTTACAAGGATTACCCCTCTTCTTCGAATCCACACTTAACCTTTCCATCTAATTCATACCACTCCACCTTGTATTATTACCCCATTGGATTAAGGGTGATAGAGTGACTTTTGATATTCCCCTCTGTTTCCCATTCACCATGAATGCATCCACGTTTTCCTTGTGTCTTGGGCCCACTTGTGCTGTAGTGACTCTTCAGTACAAAATGCTTTCAAGTAGATCCTTATGGTCAAATTTCAAAAGAAAGCAATCCAAAGAAAAATAATCAAATCATAATTGGATAGGCCTTAAAATAAAATCAAGTCCAAGGTCCCCTCATCCAAGTGTACACGAAGAAAGAATCCAAGACAAGTCCAAGAAAAGGAGGAGCTAAAAAAGCAAAAACCAAAGAAAAAGGTGAGTATGATTGCTAAGGTCAAAAGGGGAATACCTCATAACACAAATCCTTGTTAAGACACGCCTCTATTGTTCACACCAGTGGTAAGACCACAGAGGATCCATATCTCCCACATCTTCAGTGACTCAATTACCTAACCCAAATCACTTGACCAACCTTTGGATTATCCATCCACTCCATCCAAAGAATAAGAAATCCTTGTAAATGCTTTGATGTTGATATGGTTTTTATGTGTTTCACAACATTTACAATTGGTCCTTGTGAAACCTATGCATCATGACCTATGGTAATGCTATATGATGATTCATATAAACAATCTATTATGTGTAACTTTGAATCTAGTACTTATTCAATTTAAAGTATTAAAAGATATCCAAATCTTCCTATTGAAGGCATTCAAAGGTTTAGAGCTTCACTGGTCAAGTTTGACCAAGTTTTACTTTTTCAATAGTTTGAGCCAATCAAACAGATTGGACCAGCATATCATACACTTATATCAGAACCATTCAGTTATCATATCATTTTGGAAGCTAATTTTATCCTTCCATACTCGGTCTAGTGCTCAGTTGGATTGAACAGGCAATATATTGAATTTTGATAAGGTTTGATTTAAAAATTGCCTATGTCCAAGATTAAGTTTTGGGATCAGATTATAAATGTTATTTTCAAAAGTATTTCAGCTTTGGGTTTGATTGGTATCATCTTCAAAGTTCATTAAAACATCATCAAAAGCATTCCCCCCTCAAGGTGCTCATAGATTCATCATTTGAGATTAATTGGAAATAATTAAATAGTTTTCTAAAGTCTGATTTTAAAATGCCAAAGTCTAGTTGAGTTAATAATTAAGCTATTATGGAAAATCAAATTTTGGAAATTTGTCTTGGTGGGTGCTCCTAAAGTACAATTTGGACATCCCATGTGCTAATTGGTGATCACTCAACTCTTTTTTGTCCACTCAAATCAACAACTCAACTAGAGGGGGGTGCACTTGCCCAAGAGGGGCAATTCCTCATGGCTAGAAACTTCTTCAACTTTTCACTTCTCTCCACTTCAGAATTTTAACTAGGGAAAGATGCATCTAATTGGCATTTGGACCCCACCATTAGCAATTTTCTCAACAAATAAAAAAATCTAAAGATAAAGCGGGGTTGCACTTGTCGAAGTGGGGCACTTCTTGATCACATCATGACATATTCATCCACTTCAACATTTGGGACAAGTGGGGCCTTCATATTCAACTTGTTTGGCATCCATATTTGCATTTTGTGGCCTATAATTGAGATGAGAAAATTCTAGAGTGCCAAATTATCCAAGTGGGGCTCACCAGCTAAGCAGATCCAATGGTTTTGTAAAACAACAAGTTGTATTATGTATTCCCATGGTTTTGAGGCTCTCCTTGTGTTATAAAAGGAAGACACCTCCCTCTTTGTAAGGGGTTTAAGAGATGAGAGCATTTTTGCTAATAAAATTTATGCCTCTCTATTTTATTATATTCGTGTTCTCTTGATGGTGCATAACTGAGTTGTGTTACTTCTCTTGGTGAATGAATGTGATATATCCTTCCATTGCTTAGGAAATATCTATATTTTTTTGTTGGTTTTATTAGAGTAAACACATAGTAGGGGATTTGTAGCCCCCCTTCTATATTTTCATTACAGACAGGCGAGTACACTGCAATTTCTTCTTTCACAGTTTTTGTGTAGATAATATTCCTCTAATTTTACTAACATATTGTGTAGATTTATAGTAGTAGTATATTGATTTTGCCTCTTTGTTTTGCATATTTTCCATAAGGAAGGAGGGAACCTAGGTCATCTAAGCTAGTTGGGAAGTTAGGACTGCCATATTTCTTCCCTCTTTCAAAAGAGATCTTAGATCTAAGCTAAGAAGAGAACCTAACTCCATTTTCCCATAAAAATCAAGGCATTCGGTCTCAAAGTACACTTTCTCTCTGCTTCTTCCACACTTCATTTCTTTTCTTCCAGTGCTTTTATTTCCCACTTGAAATCACTAGTAAGTTGGAAATCAAATTTTGGGTATGTTTCTTAGTGTTTTTAAAGTTGTAAACCATACATATCCAATGCCTTGCAAATTTTACAATCCCACTTGCTGGTTATTTAAATTTGGTAGAAGCCTCAAATACTTGTTGGTTTTTACTAGTCTTTTATTGCAAATATATCTAATCATCGTCAAGTTTTTCCTCACATTTAATGGTTGTAGCTTGTGATATTTTACATGTTAATGAACTCAGATTTATTCCCTTGATTCACAAGTCATTAGCAATTAAAACATATCTTCTTCTTCTTCTTTTTTTATTTTTTATTTTTTATTTTTATTTTTATTTTTATGTTTATAATTCAAAATTTCTACATTTTTATCGCAACAATAGGAAATTGTGAGTAGATCTGAAAATGATGCTCATTTAGATTTATTTAGATCAATAACTTGTCGGGTTATGTCAAATATGGAATTTTCTAATGTGTTGATGTTCTTAAACTACTAGCATATGGGTGTTTTATAGATCAAAGAACACTTTGTTTAAAACTAAATTTGACATGTTTACCATATAATAATACCTACACACAACACGCTTAAACACAATGCTCAACCTACACCTTGGACAAACATTTTATATTTTATTTCATAGTAAATTGTAATTTTGTTCAAACTAAATGGTTAATGTTGGTGAACCTTCTATCATGATATGATTTTTATGACTCAAGAGCATTATATGGAATATGAGAGTCAATATTGAGACACTTGGGATTGGGGTGGAAGACATGTTCTGACATCTATAAAAATCACCAAGGATATGTTGTTAGGAAAATAAATCTACGGTTGGGGAACAATATTGGATCGCGAATACAGTGGTTCTTAAGTGCAGGCTATGTCCTACATTGAGTAGGGTGAAATGTTGGCCACTATTGTAACTCTCCCGATACCCCATGTGAGTAGTATTGCATTAGGCATAACTTGAACATGGACTTGGATTCCCTATACCTTGCATATATCGAAGACCCCCTTAGGGCACCTGATATCAATCTATCAACCTTCTTGCATGACTATAGTGCATTGAACACAACATTCAAGAATATTACTCTTCACATACCTTGGTTAGTCGGGTGATGTGGCCAATGGGTACAGTGGAATCCTCCTTGATTAATGATTTGAAATATTGGTTTAAGCATCATTATTAGACCCCAAAAATAAATCAAACAACTACAATGGATTGACACTCTTGATTGTCCTTATCTCGAGTCAATGGGATACACATTGTCAAACAAATATCATATACATTTTTTCTTTATCACACATGTCATGATTGTTTAAATGTTCTTGGTAAATTTACATGCACACACCTCACACCTTTCCAAAGTTATCCTATACCTCACCAAGCTAGAGGACCTAAGTCCAATGTCCTAAATATGAATAAAATCTTTAGCTTTGCATCTACCCATAGTGCACCAAATTTGGCCCATTTTAAATTATTAAAGGCATACTATCCTCCACAAATCAATCAAGTAAGTACTTATTAAAGTTGGACAGCCTCTGGAATGTATCCAAGAAAGATTGGTTGGGGACACCTCCCATGGTTAGTCTAGGTTTACTTAGTGAGCTTAGGAAGCCTAAAGAGAGAGGAATCTATCCAAGTGATAATTAGGGGTGGATTCTTGAGGTTTTGCATGTTAGCAGTCGATTAATCCTTGTAATATCAAGGATTCTAGGTTGTGAAACAACAATTTTGGCGACATTGTTGGGGAGCAAGGAGTTCCCTATTTTAACCTATCTTGCATCCCATGCCAAAAATATTGTCTTCAACAACATTTTTGGTTCCATTTATAAGGATCAAAGAGTTCCTTGGAAAATCCTAACAACATACCCTTTCGGTGAATACTTTCATGCCTTTATTTAGTGATTCCATCAAGCAACTCCATTGGTATGCAAACCCATCACAGTCACAACTTAAGGAGTTCATTAAATAACATGATTTTCTATTCCGTAAATCCTAATAAATTCAAATCGACCAACCCTCAACCAATATCAATGGATGGTGTTAATCCGCAACCAAACACAAAACCACATCCTCGACCAAGATATTTTAGTAGAAAATTGGGTTCTCCTTTTAATTTCATCGCAATAGTAGGATTCCCTAATGCACTCTCTAACAAATATGATCAGATATTATCGCGTTTCAATGGGAATAATGATATATCTTATGAAGAACATATTGAAACTTTTGGAAGGTCATTAGGGAATTGAACATAGAGCATGAGGATGTTTACAAGAAGTTGTAGGCCTAGTATTTGGATAGGAATTCCCATAGATGGTTTAGGAGCCTAAGATCAAATCCCTTACAGGATATGATACGTTTGAAAAAATATTTGTTGAAGAACGAGCAACAAAATATGACAACAAATACCTTTTGAAACAACTATATGAAACTTAGAAAATAGACAATGAAATAGTTCAAGAATTTAACTAGAGATTTGAGAAGACCCTAGAAAGAATCCTAGATGATATCAAGCATAGAGACTAACCATCCTGATCCATTACTTGAATTCTTTCAAGGGAACCTTTGGATTCATGTTGAAGGAAAAGAATCCAAACAACCTCCAAGACGCCAAGTCCAAATCCAAACGCATGGAAATGAATGTGTCATCCTCTGGAAAGGTCAACCTTTTAGAATCCTCGAGGGACTCCTCATCCAAAAGTGCTACCAAGGAAAAGGGAAACAGGGCCAAACACAAAGTTGAGGATCAAGGTCCTTCTACTCATAATTCTATGATTGACATGATGAAGAATCTAACTATTTTTGAGTGAGGAGGTATCTAGGTTAGCAAGAGCCCAAAAAAGAACCAAGGGGACCTTTTCTTCAAAGAAAGCTGGTTTCAACCAAAAAAATAAACCTATGAGTGAAGACCCTAAGGTCCCATAATCCCATGAGGAATTAGGGTTGGATGAGTTTCTCTTCCCTTAAATAAAGATCGATCATAATGTCTAGATAGTCAAACTAATTGTGATGTTGAGACAGAGCATTTTGAAGATAATGAATGCATCACTCAAACCATAGGTAATATGTTATTCAATGGACAATTTGTCATATTTAGGAACCAAGCTTATAGGTATATGTCCAAAGCACACTAATATATTTGGATTGGTCCTTTCCTAGTCGAGATAATCAAAGGTAGCATGTGATATTTGTCCTACACAAATGGTTACATGTTCAACATCCCAATATATGAAGACTTACTTAGGGACTATATTCTTGATCATATGTAACCCTGAATTATTTTACCTTCTTAGTCATTAGTTGTAATTTTTTTTCTTTTGCTTTGAATAAATTTAGGATTTCCTTTCCCAATTTTGAGTGTTTTCCTTTTTCCATGTTACTTAGTTATACTTGATTTATGCAAATTAGCAAGAAAATTTTGAGCTTTTTTAATTTCCCTAAAATATTTTTATTACATTGGTCACTAACAATGATTTATGAGGAAGGTATATTTTTTGTACTGTAGATAACCATTGTCGATAGACCCCATGTACTAGAGATGTTGAAGTTCTCATGCACTCTCTCCCTTAGAGTAGTTATCCCCCATGGAGCCAGATGTTGTACCACATACAATATAAGGATTTTTTCACCCATTTTTTCTTTAGGTATGATGCTAGAGTCCACATGCCTATGCTCGCAGAAGATATCAGTGACGAAGATGCCAAGAGATGATGCTATTTCATGCCATGATACGATGCCATGCCACCCATGAGTATTCATTATGTTTATTATTTATATTGATGATTGTATTTCCCCATGTATCATGCCACACTTCAATGGTATATTTTGATGAGTATAGATTGTAGTAGCCGTCATAATATAACGAGGATGAGATATTTTTTGTTTCTTTTACAAACCAAAAACTAATAAAACTCATGGTATTTACAAGGATTATCTCCACACTTGAACCTTTCCATTTAATTCATACCACTCCACCTTGTATTATTACTCCATTGAATTAAGGATGCTAGGGTGAATTTTAATCTTCCCCTCTGTGTTCCCTTCACCATGAATGTCTTCGTGTTTTTACTATGTCTTGGGACCAATTGAGTTTTAGCGACTCTTAAATAAAGGATTATTTCAAGTAGATCCATGTCGTTGAGTGTATAGTTAGGAAGAACTACCGTTTCCACTCAAATCTGAAACATGAGCTTCATCACTTCATAATGCCTAAAAAAGGGCATTTGAATACAACCTTCCAGTCCAAGACTCCTTGTACTAGAAGCTACTGTAAAAGAAAAAACTTCACCATATCCAAAGAAAATTAGGGATGACCAAGAAAAATTTCAAAATCAAGCAATTCAAAGAAAAATAAGCAAGTTCTGCCTGCATATGCCTTCAAATAAAATCAATTCCAATGTTCTCTCATCCAAGTGTACAAGAAGAAAAAAGTCCAATACAAGTCCAAGAAAAGGAGTTAATAAAGAAAAAAGCGAAGAAAAAGGGAGTTTGATTGCTGAGGTCAAATGGGGTAATGCCTCATAACCAAAATACATGTTAAGGCACAACCCTATTGTATCTACTTCGGCATTTCATCTTGGGAAAGATGCATCTAATTGTCCCCACAATAAGCAATTTTCTCAGCAGATAACAAATATGAAGTTAAAGGGGAGAACTGTAACGAACATAAAATATATAAATATTAAAAATAATATCAATAGATAATTATTAATTAATAATTAATAATTATCAAAGAGTCATGACTGTAGATTGGAAAGTCACGAATGGACATATATAACTCCAACCATTGTAAATGTATCATATCAATTCATATCATCAATTTAATATATTATTATGGCTTATCTCATTTACCAAGTTTTCTGGTAATATTATTTCTACAAGCGAATAAATATTCGCTTCAGTGGTATCAGAGCCTCGTTGGCTAGATCCCGGCCTTTGGCCATATTTTTTGGCTTTTAGCCATCACCTAGGTTTCCCGGAATTTTTTGGTTTCCCAAAAAATAGGACTTTGTCCTTAAAAAAATAAAAAAAATGGTAAAAGTAACTCCCCCCCAAAAAAGAGAGTTAAAAAAAAAAAGTGAAGAAAAAAGTAAAAACAAAAACCGAGGGTTTCCCAAAAAAATAGAACTTTGTCCTTAAAAAAATAAAAAAAGGGTAAACGTAACTCC
>LPNX011196246.1:92562-103957 GCA_001517045.1 Pseudotsuga menziesii
CGAAAATGTTGATTAAATTACATCATATGCAAAAAGAGCACAAGGAACAAATAATTTCCGACCAGAACAATCATATAGAAAAATTGTATGCCCAAATTAAGAAATTAAAAGAGGAAAGTGATTTCAATCAGAGACTAACAAATCAAGATATAAAGAAAGAAATAAGTGATTACGAAGTAGAAACAATCCGCTTGAACAAAATCGTTAACAACAAGGATGAAGAACTGACGCACATACGACAAAAATTAACAGATCAAGAATCAGTGGTCGACCAGTATCGACAACAGATAAAAGTTCTTCAACAACAAAATAGCGACTCTAAAAAAGAACACAAGCTAGAGATCGCAAGGAGTAATAAAATAATATCCAACAATTCTGAAGAAATTTTCAGATTAAGAAATCACAACAAAACCCTGATTACAAAAATCAAAAAATTAAAAAACAACAGCAAGAGGGAACAATCCGGTGAACACCTCGAAGGAAAATTACTAGACAAGCAAGAAGAAAACCAGTGTGTAAATAATAGTAGTTAGGAACCACATAACCAAATCAAGGAGCTAGAAATTAAAAAAAAGTCGCAAGAGGAAGGAATCAAAAAGATTCAGAATCGTAACAATCTACTAGATAACCAAGAAGCACAAATTGAGGAAGTGAAGAAAGTCTTAGTCGCAATCCAAAAGAAAGAAGAACAAACAACACCTACACCTTACATACATCCTAATTATAATCATCATTTTGACCAACGACAAGTTCAAAATGAATATTCACAGAAGACTTATGTGGACATGCGAAAATATCGACATAACAAGCAACACATGAGACGAATTGTCCCACAAAAATATCTCAGAGCTACGATTAAAATAGATATGGGATGGACCACAGCAGATACGATGCGACAATTCTCTTGGGGAATCCGTAATTCGTATCAGCTCATCTCCTCAAATGTCACAAATACAAAATGGAAAGAATTCTGAGATGACAGATTAAAATAAATCAGACATTAATGTCAAATACATCTTTGAGGACAAAGATTCCCTTAAGGGGAAGGCAATGTAACGAACATAAAATATATAAATATTAAAAATAATATCAATAGATAATTATTAATTAATAATTAATAATTATCAAAGAGTCATGACTGTAGATTGGAAAGTCACGAATGGACATATATAACTCCAGCCATTGTAAATGTATCATATCAATTCATATCATAATTTAATATATTATTATGGCTTATCTCATTTACCAAGTTTTCTGGTAATATTATTTCTACAAGCGAATAAATATTCGCTTCAGGAACACTTGTCTAAGTGGGGCACTTCCTCTTGATCACATCATGACATATTCATCCACTTCATCATTTGGGCCAAGTGGGGCCTTCATCTTCATATTATTTTTTATCGATGTCAACATTTTGTGGTTTACAATTGAGCTAGGCAAATTCTAGAGGGCCAACTCGGCCAAGTGGGGTGCACCAGCTGAGTCGAGCCCGTGGTTTTATGAAACAACATGATATATTTTGTATGTCCATGGTATTTAACAATGGTTTTGAGGCTCTCATTGTGTTATAAAATGAAGACACCTACCTCATTATAAGGGTTTGAAGAGTTGAGATCATATTTGCTAATAAAAGCTATGCTTCTCTATTTTCTTGTATCCTTGTTTTCTTGATCATGCATTACTGAATTGTGTTACTTCTCTTGTTTTATTATAGTAAACACACAATAAGGTATATTGTAGCTTCCTTTCTAAATTTTTATTATAGATAGGTGAGTAGGATACAATTGCTTCTTTCATACTTTATATGTTGACAATCTTGCTATAATTTTACTACCATAGTGTGCATATTTGTTGTAGCTTTAGATTAATTTTTCCTCTTTGTTTTGTAGAAGTTCCGTAAGGAAGGAGGGTTCCCAAGTCATCTAACTTTGGTTGGGAAGTTGGGACTTCCATACTGCTTCCCTCCTTCAAAAGAGATCTTAGATCTAAGCCAAAAGGTGACTATGACTCCATTTTCCCATCAAAATCAAGGCACGATGTGTCAAGGTACACTTTCTCTCTTCTTCCACACTTCATTTCTTTTCTTGAAGCACTTTATTTCCCATTTGAAATCATTGAGTAAGCTGGAAATCAAATTTTGGGTATGTTTCTTAGTGTTTTTATTGTTGTAAACCATACATAATTGACTGAAAACTAACCCAATACTTTGCTAGTCTTACAACCTTAATTTCTTGTTATTTTCATTGGATACGGCCCTCAAATACTTGATGGTTTTTACTAGTCTTTATTGCAAAAGTCTCTAATCATCAACAAGTTTTTCCTCACATTTAATTGTTGTCGCTTGTGATATTTTACATGTTAATGAACTCAGATCTATTCCTTTATTCATAATTCATTAGCAATTATAAGATATATTTTATTGTTGTTGTTTATACTTCAAACCTATGCATTTTTATTACAACAATAAGGAATAGTAACTAGACCCAAGAATGGTACTCATTTCAATTTATTTAGATCATTTACTTGCTGCTTTATTTCACATCTGAAATTTTCTAATGTGTTGATGTTCTAAAACTACTAGCATAAGGATATTTTCTAGATCAAAGAACACTTTATTTAAATATGAATTTGACATGTTTACCATCTTCTAGCACCTACAAAC
Organism: Pseudotsuga menziesii; assembly: GCA_001517045.1. Lineage (NCBI taxonomy): Eukaryota > Viridiplantae > Streptophyta > Pinopsida > Pinales > Pinaceae > Pseudotsuga > Pseudotsuga menziesii. Next base: position 95,225 of record LPNX011196246.1, read on the forward strand.
AATTCGCACTTAAACACAACACTCAACATGTTACACCTTGGACAAACATTTTCGACTTTTATTTCATAGTACATCGTAATTTTGTTCAAATTATATGATTAATGTTAATGAATTTGCTATCATTATATGATTATTATGACTCAAGAGAATTATATAGAACATGAGAATCAATATTGAGACACTTGGGGTTGGTATAGAAGATGAGTTCTAGCATCTATAAAAATCACCAAGGATATGTCATTAGGCGAATAAATATGTGCGAGGAACAATATTGGCTTGAAAATATTGTAGGTTCTTAAGTGCAAGTTGTGCCCCACCTTGAGTAAATGCAATGTTGGCCACCACTATAACTCCCCTGATACCCCATGTGAGTAGTATCACATTAGACAGTTTTGAACATGAACTTGGACTCCACATATATTGCATTTATTGGAGACCCCCCTTGGGCACCTGGAACCAACCTATCAATCCAAAATTCAAGAATAGTACTCATCACATACCTTGGGTAGTCAGGTGGTGTGGCTGTTGGAAACATTAATCCATTAGGGTTAATTATCATTGTACTTTGTTTTTACTATTCACGTTAGTTCTCAATGCTCACAAGTGAATAAGAAGAGTCATTATAAGTCTAAGAAAGGCCTTGAAATATGAAACCAAGTGTCATTGTGAATGTATTTATATGTATATATCCTTAATGAAATATATCTCACGCTTATATTTATTTCCTATGTTTTTATCTTTCACACTATGACTTCCAATAATGGTATTGTTGGTTGTGTTATATTATTTGCATGCAAATCGATGGTCGAAGTTAATAGCCCACTATTTAATGGGTTGAATGGAGTTGGAATTTGAAATATGGTAAACGTCTGGTCGACCGACAGACTGGGATTGTTGTTTGGTTGATAATAACGACTAGTTGGTGGGAGGTTGACAAACAACAAAATGATAAAAAGCTCAATGGGAGATCGAGCAAGGTTGACCCAGTCAAATCGAATATAATAGAATAACTAAAAGTGGTTAGGAAGTTATGGATAACCATTAATGAGAAATTGGTTGTAACTAAGTTGGGTACCATGAGCTAGTGTATGTATTGCATCTATAAATAAGATGCAATAGCTACGCAATAATAAATAATGGATAAAAGAAGTGAACTGTGATTTGCTATCAAGTATATCATTGTTGTAAAATATTGGTTAAGAGTGTTTCTAATAGATGAGTGGGAAAGCTCATTGGTTTGTTGGTTTTCCCCGGTAGAGAGATTTCAAGGGCAATTTATGTGTATTGTGTGAATGTGTTGTGTACCATTGCTTAATGTATACTTGTGTTTAACTATATGAATAATATGCATAACCATTGTAATAAGATATTAGAATCCAACAATTGGTTAGATCTATATTTGGCTTCAAGGGAAGACATTTGTTGCTAAGGGTTTGGCTTGGTCCTAGATTCGTTTAATACCTAGTCTTAGTGGGAGTTATAGAACATTGATTCACAGTTAGAATGGCCAACAGTCTGATGACAAAAATTGAAAAGTTCAATGGGAATACTTTTGAGTTGTGGAAGCTTAAAATGGAGGATATCCTTGTAGATCGAGAGCAATGATTTGCAGCTGGCTCTAGTACAACTCCGACAGGTATGTAAATACGCACATCAAATAAAACTAAAACCACAACCAACTACGGCAGTGCAACGTTGAATGAAAAGGGCATGGTTCCAAAGGATAAGGGGTGGGGGATGTCAAACCTTGGTCTATGGGGGAAAAAATCATGTGTTGCCACCTTGTTGATTTGTCACCTTCCTTGTCTCATCCAACCTCTTCAACCTCTTTAATGTTTGTTTTGTTAGTTGGGGGAAGTTATTGCATGAGGAAACGTGGGCATGGGGAGACGTCGGTTTTGGCAGGTTGCTGTCAGTCCGGACGGTACGCATGCCCAGCGGCAGAAGCCATCGTTTTTCCTCACGCATGGCTGGTTCACTCTCACGGCGGGTCTCCACCTTCATGGTTATGGTTTTGGTCTGGGGGCTCCTCCTCTCGATGGTCTGTTTGTTCCTCCCACTGGTCTGTTGATTCGCGCGCATAGGCGAAGTTGTTTCTCCTCACGCAGAGAGACGTGCTGTTCATCCTCGCGCAGGATGGGATTGTCTGTTCTGTTCTCCTCATGCACCAGTCGCGGCTCTTCTTTGGGTTGTGCATGCAGCGAACACGTGAAACGACCTCTAGGGCACGATTTCCACTGGTATGTGTCGTAGCCGTGGCTTTAATCCACATTTTCTGCTTGCTGTTAGTTTAACCCGTGATTCGGGTATGCTGTTGGTTTCACCCACGATTTGGGTTGCTATGATTCTTCCCTGCTTTGGGACTGCGTATAGCTGCCATCGTTTTCACTATGAGTCTATGAATGTCGATTGCCACATTCATTGCGCTGAGTTTCCCATGGCTATGCTGGGAATGCTGTTTACTATCCATTGTGGACTGTGGATTGTTGTCATCGTTTCATTGTGTGTTTGTGGCTACGGAAGTACCCTGGTTTTGGGTTGCAGCTGAGTTGTTTTGGCCACATTAGGGCCAAGAACAACTCTTGGTCGCCTTGTGGGATTGAGTTGTGTATTATCTTCTGTTTGGGACTGTCCTTGGTTGTCTTTGCCTTCTTCACAAGGCTGTGAAGGGATTGTTTTGCTACGTGTAAGCAGTGGTTGGTCTTCGGACTATGCTGGCTTGGCCGGTTTATTGATGGCCTGGTAAAACTAGCGGTGTTGGTTTGGCTGATTGTATCCCTCGGCTATGTGTACGCTGCGTAGACCCTTATCCTTGGAGGAATCATGCCCAGCTCGAGGGTGGCAGTGTTGCTGAGAGATTGATGAGCACGCTGGCCTATGGTTGGGTGGAACGTTGCAGCGACGTAGTTGGTTGTGGGGTAAACTCTTCATCAAAAGATAAGTGTTGTTGGTTACTTCATCTCCGCAATTATATCTATTGTTCTATGAATTATGATGAACATGTTAAATGTTGAAATGCATATGTATGCTTCCGCTGAATGATTGATTAACTCTGTATCCTTGTATGGATCATGCATCTTAGTATGCATTTGCATTTGAAGGATTATTCATCTTGTTATGTATTATGCTTAAGCAATTTCAATTTCAGCATTTAATCCTTGTTCATGTTCATGGGGCTGTTTGCCCGGTTGGTTGTAAGTGGTGTTCCTCGCATCCTCTTCGTCAGTTTAAGGGATGGGGACGTGAAAGAATGGTATCAGAGAAAAGGTTGCAACAGTGGGCCTCTATGGGGCATGAAGGATGCAATGACAGAGGCAGGACTTCATTCTGCCCAGCAGAGATCAGAGTTGATGGCAGCAAACTTCCAAAAATTATCTAAGTGCTTGAACAGTCGGATCGTCGAAGCACTAAGCAGAATTGACTTCCACCGTAGCGAAAGGGTTAGTGGAAGAGACTTCTGCTGTAGCGGAAGAGCTAGTAGAAGCGCGCCCGACGGAGGATGTTCGGAGGGAAAAATTTGGAAAATTGCCTAAGTATTCGAAGTTCGTCAAAAGAATTAGTGGAACGGACTTCTGCCGTTGCGGATGGCGAAGTAACTACGCACTCGACGGGAAAGTCCTCCGATTGCCGACGCGATAGTGATCCGATTGCCGACAGGCGGGAAGTTCCAAAAAGAAATTTGGTTAAGTGTTGGACAGTCGGGAGACTTAGCGGAATTGACTTTCTCTATGGCGGAAGAGTTAGTGGAATGGACTTCCGCCGTAGCGGAAGAGTTAGGCGAAGGCGTGCCGACGGGAGCAGTTGGAAGGAAATCAGAAAAATTCTCCAAGCGATTTGGCGTCCGTCGGAAGGAATTAGTGTTTGGTGTGTCGCCGTTGCGGAAGCCAAAAGCACTAAGTCTTCCGATGTGGAAAGACCATCGACCCCGCAGAAGATGTAGCGTTTGACAGTCCGTCGTTGCGGCTGCCAAAAGGACTAGGACGCCGATGCAGTAATGGTTCCGACTGCCGACAGGTGTTATATTCGGCGGAAAGAAGAAAGACAAATTTAAAAATTTTCCTAAGTGAGGAAATCATCGGCGGAAAAGGTGGAACGAGTGCCGCCGTTGCGGCTGTGGAATGAACTATTCCATCGATGCTAGTCCTTCCAGTCGCCGAGGTTTAGCCATTTGAGCGCCGCCGTTGCGGAGGATGGGAGCACTAAGTCGTCTGAAGAGAAAGATCTCCGACAGCCGACGCCATGAGGAAAGTTAGAAAATTTTCTAAGTAAATAGTCACCGATCGGAAGAAATAGTGGTTCCGCGAGCCGCCATTGTGGAAACCAAAACCACTAGCCTTCCTATGTAAAAAGGGCTGCCGACGCCGATCAGGTACTAAAGGAGATTGGGCCGCCAATCAGAAGAAGAATGGAGTTGGTGGGCCGCCGTTGCGGCTGGTGATGAACTGTTTTTCCAACGGAAATAAGGATGATGGAGTCGATCAAGCGGCAAAAGAAAGAGAAATTTTTTGTAAGTCCGAAAACATCAGCCATCGGAAGCTTAAAGCTGTTTGTGCGCCACCGTTGCGAAAGCGAAAGTCACTAACCTGCCGATGGGAAAAGATCGCCGATGCCAATCAGGTTGGGTAGCTGATGCGGCAGCCAGAATCGGAAGAAATAGAGGTTGATGTTCCGCCGTTGCAGCTGTGGAAGGAACTTCTTCGCCGACGAAAGGAGGAAGTTGAGCCGATGAAGGGGGGAAATTGAAAACAAAGACGTCGGAAGGTTAGAGCTTCCGACAGCCGATGAGTAGGGTCATCGAAGCTCACAGAGGAATGAACGACCACCGTTGTGGCTGGAGAAAGGATTAACCCTCTGAAGGACTAAAGGTTTCGATCGCTGACATTAGTGATTAGTGGATCCGACGGCCGATGTACATCGAAACAGTTTAGTCGTTTCAATCGCCGATTCAGCGGAGGGATTAGTGGTTTCAACCCTCGAAACGTCGGAACGTTTTAGTGAAAAGAGGAGCCGATTCCGTGGAAGAAGTTAGCTGTTTGGGGATCCAAAACGGCGGAAGGATTAGTGGTTTGAGAGCCGCTTCTGCGGATGGATAATTGGAATAAGAGCCGATTCTGCAAAGGAAAAATTGGGTTTTTCAAAGGGGATTTCCAGCAGATTTCGACTGGCTTTCAGTGGGATTTTCAGCTGTTTTTAGTGGGTTACAGGTGGCTAAAGTTGGTTGAAGTTGGCGCCCAGTCCAAAAGCAATGGAGTGTAAAAATGCAAGGATTTGGTGAAAGTATTCATTCTTAGAAGTGGTGTGGTTTTCACACCCGAGGTCGGAATGAAGCATGTGGATAGGTGTTGGAAAGCTTATCCAATAGGGAACAAGGATAAGTGACCAGAATCTGGGCATGAAGCAGCAAAATGCTAATGATGGCCACTGCTGTCAAATGGACAAATCTAGACAGTTGCATGCCCAGGGGTAGCCAGGACTATGAAGTCAACCAACTATTGCGTGGAAGAGGAATTCCATGCAAGGATGAGGGATTTGAAAAATGGAAGTTTTCCTTAAAACCCTGTCTTGCTAACTATGTTACATTTCCTAAGTTTTATGCATGAAATGCATGATGATATGTATTACATGCATAGGAAATTGCATGTTGGTAAGAGTATTGAAAATTATATGCTCTGTACGAACCACTAATGATAATCATTGCTTTGATGTTGGCATTAGTGAGAAAACCAACGATGACATGGACCTAGATGAATGTGTTGATGATGCTAACAATTGTGATTAGCAACCCTATGGAGAAAAGGATGAGGCAACAAGTCCATAACAAAAGTTGGTGAGCAAATTCTACAAACTCCTGCAAAGGACCAACCAAATTGGTCATATCAAGGGTGTAAGTACGACCCATGCAGGTAAGGGTTTGCTTATGACAAATTCCATGAAGTGGTAAAGGTAAGTACCATGTGATATTTGAATATAGATAGGTGTAATGCCTATATATGTTGATGATATTGATTATAGTAATGCATCCTATATGAAGTGGACATGGTATGTTGAATGCATTTAGATGAGTGCATGTGATATTATGAATGACTAATGACTGAAATGATGAATTGATGACAATTCAGGAACCATTTCAAAGGTTGTTATGAATGTAGGATAGTCATGATCAATTGGCTTCCAGAAATGCTCTATGGAAGAGCAAGGTGGTATGAATGATACGCTTGTGGAGTAAGGAGTATCTAAACATTTCATTTAATTGCACGAATGATATGACTATACCTTGCAATGTTGGTATGATAATGATTGCATGGAGTAAATGAGCTTCGATAGTATTGATGTGACTAACAATTGGAAGTATTTGAATTTTATAAATTCTAAAAATGCTTCGGTGATGGTTGTAGCAATGAAAAGGTTATATGCATCTGAACTTACCAAGTGTTGGGTTGATTGAAGCTCATGTAAACAGGTAGATTATTTCGAGCATGGAAGTGAGAGGTAAGACCCTGACCAATGCCAGAATCTACCATGTGAAAAAGCTTATTAAATTTGAATTGTGAATTTCAAATTTAAGAAATTGCTGACAACTACTAGTCACTACTGGCTTGCATAAGCTTGTGTTTGGATGTTTGAAGCTTATGTTTCAGGTAGATTATTTAGAGCATGGCAGTGAGAGGTAAGATCCTGACCAATGCCAGAATCTACCATATGATATGCATAATAGGTTGTTAAAATTCGAATTGTGAATTTCGGATTTAAGAAATTGCTGACAACTTCTAGCCACTATTGGCTTGCATAAGACTGTGTTTGGTTGATTGAAGCTCAGGTTTCAAGTAGATTATTTCGAGCATGGCAATGTGAGGTAAGACCCTGACCAATGCCAGAATCTACCATATAAAAGAGCCAAACTTTATGAGAAGAGTCGCATGGTTGTGAAAATAGCTGGTATACATAATGGGTTGTTAAATTTGAATTGTGAATTTCAGATTTAAGAAGTGCTAACGACTACTAATAATTGTTGGCTTGTATAAGATTGTGTCAGGAGGGACGCATGGTAAGTGGGTATTTATGTTATGATAGTAAGCATAAAATTATAATGGGCATAGTAGTACTGCTTACAAGAAACCCACAATTGAGCAAGTCAATTTCTGCAGTAGACAAAATTGCAAATTCTTATTGAATTTGATTGCTAATGTCATTGCTTGGTTATGGAACGATCAATTTGGATTGTGGTATCAGGTAATGATTGACTGTTTGGCTATTTGATGAATGTGTCAGGGGTACACACTGCAGGAATATCATGTGTGATGACCTGCAAAAGCCAAACTTCATGGGAAGGTTTTCCCTTGGAAACGGGTTTCGGGTGAAACGCCATTGGACATTTTGGAAATGTCTCATCTGTACTGCATGTTCAGTAGTAACATGAGTGAGATGGTATAAATTATGTCGGCAAGACATGTGTGAATATGAAATGTAAAAAGGAGTTGGGATGGCAAACTGAGGGACTGTTAACTCAGGGAAGGAGCCTCCATTCCTCCTTAACAAGGGCATACTGCGACGACAAATGGATAAGTATTCTGTAACCCTTGCTATGAACATGCATGTTAAATTATTAAAATTCCATATGCAGAACATGTTTTGATTTTATATCCATTATGACCGATTGCTTGAGTGTGAATAGGGCCTACATGGCACACCTTGGAAGAGAGTGCACACTTTTCCGATGTTGAGTCATGAAAAGGTTTTCAATATTGATTACACTCTAGGGAGTGGACGCACTCCTGGTGTCTCAATGCTTGATAGGGAATGATGAGAAATGTGATTACAGTTTTTGAGAAATAACGCTGATGAGTTTGCTTGTATTGCTTGTGTTGCTTGTGTTGACAGACTAAAGGTAAAGGTAAACGATTGCAGAGTAAGGGTTAATGTTGATATAAGTGTATGTTGATATAAGTGTATTGGTGATATAAGTGTACTGTTGGTATAAGTGTATGTGTTATTGCTGACAAGAGTGTATGTTGGGCTGTGATATGCCTGGGGATCCATAGTAGATCCTAGACCTGGAAAATGGTCACGGTAAGGTTCCAAGCCCAGTTGACATGAGAATGTACTGGCTGGACATTAAATATTTGATGTTGTGGAGCAGCCGACGCGTTGACCTAACATATAAGTCCATAGGCGATCCCAAGGCTTGCAAAGTGAAGCAGGATCCTGTGGATGAACGAGGAAACGCACAATACAGATAAGTATTGGATTATTTTGCTTACGAATATACATGTGTATATAATTTGGTTATGATGTTTTAAGCTCTTGTTCTAGAGATAAAACCAATGAGAATAAACTAAACATGTGGATCTGTTCAATGTTTGGATATAGGTATCGCTGGAAGCAAGGACTATGAGAGAATCCTAGGGGTGCATGTGGACATATGGCTGTCCTGGAAAGCTTGGAATGAGTGGTAATGGAAAAGGTGCTAGTAGGAAGAGGGAGTCCTAGCAATTGAGATGAACCATGTGGAGAGACTCCATGGTTTAGAGGTCTGGAATAGACCGAAGACACTAAGTGTCATGACCAAGAAGGATTGGTCCAGCATTCACGGTGAATGTGAAAGAGGTTGAGAGCATGAAAATCCACTGGGATGGTGTGGGTTCCAGGATGGAAAAAAACAAAGAGGGGAAAAAATCTTACTGCTCTCTCTTGCCTTTTGATTACATATATATATATATATATATATATATATAT
>LPNX011196246.1:104312-146812 GCA_001517045.1 Pseudotsuga menziesii
GAGAGCCTCATTGATGAGACTTGTACTATCATGCCAATTGGGTAATTAATTGACTGATTTTAATGACTATATTATGCTTGGTCTGATAGAATTTCAATGGTGCATTTCACAGGTGAGAGAAGTGAAACCAGGTGGTGCACATTGAATATGGCAGTGGATCAAAAGTTGTTGGACTTAGCTGGAAGTCTCCTTCAAGTGATTGCCAAGACCCAAGAGAATCTTGGGGAGATGCTCAAGATACAGAAGAGGCAGAGTGAAATGAACCACCAGATTTTGCAAGACTCTATTGGTTTGCAAAGGGAGGTGAAAAGCCTTCTGGGAGCAATCGGCAAAGGAAAGGAAGGTGGATCAGCAATGGGACAATTGTCCAAGCGACCCGATAAGAAATGGTCCAAGCATGAAGACTCAAAGGAAATTGAGCAGTTAAAGATGCAGCAGCCAGTGAGATGATGGAGATGCGGAGGACATCATTTACGCCGGGACTGCCCAATGAGGGAACATGATGAAGGCAATAGCTGCAAAGTTCCTAGACTTTGGGATCAGCTGGAAGCTGAGAACTAGCAGGAGAAGTCCATGGAAGCCGAGGGGCTTGGTCTCGAACGTTCAAAGTAAATGATTGGACGTGGGACAGATCTGCAATTTTGAAATTTTGATGTGCAATTGTATATGTATTGTATATATGTAATGGAACACCGAGGACAGTGTTATTCCAGGGGGAGGGGAATGTAACGTCTCGGTTTTGACCCCGTCTGCATGATGTATATATTGTAATTAATCGTGGTGAGGAGCTTAAGGTAAAATCCCCACCATTGAATTGGTTGTGTATGTTTCGCCAATAGGGATAGTTGCCGATGGTATATTGTGCTAGCCGGCACACTATAATGTCGCATCATGTAAATACACACATCAAATAAAACTAAAAACACAACCAGCTACGGCAGTGCAACGTTGAATGAAAAGGGCATGGTTCCAAAGGATAAGGGGTGGGAGATGTCAAACCTTGGTCTATGGGGGAAAAACCCATGTGTTGCCACCTTGTTGATTTGTCACATTCCTTGTCTCATCCAACCTCTTCAACCTCTTTAATGTTTGTTTTGTTAGTTGGGGGCAATTATTGCATGATGAAACGTGGGCATGGGGAGACATCAGTTTTGGCAGGCTGCTGTCAGTTCGGACGGTACGCATGCCCAACGATGGTAGCCATCGTTTTTCCTCACGCATGGCCGGTTCACTCTCACGGCGGGTCTCCACCTTCATGGTTATGGTTTTGTTCTGGGGGCTCCTCCTCTCGATGGTCTGTTTGTTCCTCCCACTGGTATGTTGATTCGCGCGCATAGGCGAAGTTGTTTCTCCTCACGCAGAGAGACGTGCTGTTCATCCTCACACAGGCTGGGATTTTCTGTTCTATTCTCCTCACGCACTAGTTGCGGCTCTTCTTTGGGTTGTGCATGCAGCGAACAGGTGAAACGGCCTCCAGGGCATGATTTCCACTGGTATGTGTCGTAGTCGTGGCTTTAATCCACGTTTTCTGCTTCCTGTTAGTTTAACCTGTGATTCGGGTATGCTGTTGGTTTCACCCACGATTTGGGTTGCTATGATTCTTCCCTGCTTTGGGACTACGTATAGCTGCCATCGTTTTCACTGTGAGTCTGTGACTGTTGATTGCCGCATTCGTTGGGCTAAGTTTCCCATGGCTATGCTAGGAATGCTGTTTACTATCCATTGTGGACTGTGGATTGTTGTCATCGTTTCATTGTGTGTTTGTGGCTGCGGAAGTACCTTGGTTTTGGGTTGCAGCTGAGTTGTTTTGGCCACATTAGGGCTAAGAACAACTCTAGGTCGCCTTGTGGGCTTGAGTTGTGTATTATCTTCTGTTTGGGACTGTCCTCAGTTGTCTTTTCCTTCTTCACAGGGCTGTGAAGGGATTGTTTTGCTGCGTGTAAGCAATGGTTGGTCTTCGGACTGTGCTGGCTTGGCTGGTTTATTGATGACCTGGTAAACCCAGCAGTGTTGGTTTGGCTGATTGTATCCCTCGGCTATGTGTAAGCCTACGTAGACCCTTATCCTTGGAGGAATCATGCCCAGCTCGGGGGTGGCAGTGTTGCTGAGAGATTGATGAGCACACTGGCCTATGGTTGGGTGGAACTTTGCAGCGACGTAGCTGGTTGCAGGGTAAACTCTTCATCAAAAGATAAGTGCTGCTGGTTACTTCATCTCCACAATTATATCTATTGTTCTATGAATTATGATGAACATGTTAAATGTTGAAATGATATGTATGCTTCCGCTGAATGATTGATTAACTCTGTATCCTTGTATGGATCATGCATCTTAGTATGCATTTGCATTTGAAGGATTATTCATCCTGTTATGTATTATGTTTAAGCAATTTCAATTTCAGCATTTAATCCTTGTTCATGTTCATGGGGTTGTTTTCCTAGTTGGTTGTAAGTGGTGTTCGTCGCGTCCTCTTCGCCAGTTTAAGGGATGGGGATGTGACAATAAGTATTTTAAAGGAGAGAAAGTATATATGTATTTGGACTCCACAAGTACACAATTGGATCATGACTACTAGTGAATGAAATCCGGGGCATCATATCATATGATATCACACAGAGAACGATTTTGTGAATAAGAGAAGTTCGATGGAAATGGTGTTCTTCTCGGAGATGATTCACCTGTAAAAAAAAATTCTCATTCCCCCAACTCGGTTTCAACCACCATTTTCACCATTGTTTAATGCTCAACCCAATTTATTCTCAGCTGCAAATTAAGTCATTTATCATAAACAATTTATGACTGAAACACAAGAATACTTTTTACAACTTTAAATGAGCAGTAATAAAACACATTCACACATGAAAAATCAGACACAGATATTTTTGGTTAAATGACCCAGGAAAAACCCCAACCTCCAGGGAAAACATGTTATAGAGAGAGAGATAATTTTCTTTTCTGTAATAAAATTAAAGTACTACAACAAAAAACAAATATAAACTTATTTCAACCATAGTGCTCAACAAATTGACTAAATTCAGAAATTTTACAGTCAAAATTTATTCCAACTAGCTACCTCAAAAATAGTGCCAAACTGATTGTACAAATTGCCTCGATTTTTGTTCCCATTATTATACCATACATAATACCTCAATTTATGTGCCCATTGTACGGACTGTGAAAAATGCATGGACTGTACGAAATTGTATGGACTGTACGGTCTGCCTTGAGTTTCGTTCCTAGAAAAACTACCTCGAATTTCATGCCCAGAATTTGCCTCAGGATGCATGATTTACAGAAAAATGTTCAGTGCTGTTGCACAGTCTTGGGAATAGTGCTATCTACTCTTCTTTCTATGCCTGCAAATTTTCTCCTTCTGTGCTCTCCAACTCTCATGGAAAAATTCAGAATGAGACTATAATGCCTTCCCTTGCCTTTTTGGTTTCTAAGTGAGGAAGTTGAATGGTCATCTAATCCAATGGCCCAAAATGGATTAGATGGATGGATGAGATTAAATGCACTTTTAATTCTCTCCAAAATTAATTTCACTCACCTCACTTAAATTTATCAAAAAATCATTTTATTCTCTAAAGTAAAGATTAAAACTCATCCTAAGTTATTAATTACAAGGGTCACTTTAATTTTCCCATTTTTATGACTTAGGAAAAAGTCACTAGGGGAACACTTTCCTAGGTATAAAAATATACACTCCCTCTTACCATGGAAGGTGTTCTGCTCCACACCCAACTTGTCTTTGAAATGAATGAACTTGCCTCTTCCAAGAGACTTCGTTAGGATATCTGCAACTTGCTCATCAGTGGAAATGTATTGCAACTCCTCAACTCCTCTCTGAACATAATCACAAATGAAATGGTACCCGATATCAATATACTTTTACATGTCATAAAATACAAGATTCTCAGAGAGCTGGATGCAACTCTAATTGTCACAATAAATCACTATAGGCCTCAAATCCTGATCAAATAAATCCACCAATAATTGGTGAAGCCATAGTGCTTCACAACTATCCTGACTGGATGCCATGTACTCAGCCTCTACAGAACTCAAAGCAACAGAATTTTGCTTTCGACTGAACCACGACGTTGCTTCTGAGCCCAAACTGAAACAACATCTGGAAGTGCTCGTCCAGTCTACCACACTTCCAGCCCAATCTGAATCCATGAAGCCAATCAAACTAACCCCATCCGATCTCCTATAATCCAAACCATAATCCACTATACCTGCAAGGTCTATCAACACATGTTTTGCGGTAACCTAGTGCACTCTCCTAGGCTCCGACATGAACTGACTAAGAGTGTTCACCGCAAAACAAAGATCTGGCCTAGAGTTGACTAGATACATCAATGAACCTATGACATGACGATATAAGGTAGGATCCACCAACTTTCCCTCAGAAGCATGAAGCTTCTTTCAGTTGGTGACCATGGGTGTATACATTGGCCTGCAATCCTCCATCTGAAATCTCCTTAGAATATCTATTGCATACTTTCCCTGACCCAGGAAAATATGACCAGGCTTCTGCCAAACCTCAAATCCAAAAAAATAATGCATTAACCCAATGTTAGTCATCTCATACGCTGAAGCAAGATCTCTCTTGCAAACTGCAATAGGTCTCTCCTCACTTGTGATAAGCAAATAATCCACATACAACAGAAGAATGAGCAGATCATCTCCAACCATAATGAAATAGATATTCAGATCAACCTCACTCTTCTGAAAACCCAACAAAGGAAAGTAAGAGTCTATCATGGAATACCAAGCTCGAGGAAATTGATTCAGCCCATACAAGGCCTTATTCAGCCTGCACACATGAGACTCTCTCCCATGAATCTCAAATCCCAGCGGCTAGTCCACATAAACCTCCTCCTGTATGATTCCATTGAGAAATATAGTCTTCAGATCCATTTGATGGATATTGCAACTCATTTCTACAGCAATGGAAATCAATGATATGACAGAAGTATAATGAGCAACCGGCGCAAAGGTCTCATCATAATCAACTCCCTCTACCTATGAGAACCCCTATGCAACAAACCGATCCTTGTATTTCTCCGCACTATCATCTGCGACATGTTTTACCTTGTAAATCCATCGAGAAGTCACTACTGACTTCTCCTCAGGTCTGGAAACAATCTCCCAAACCTCGTTCTTCATGATGGAATGGTACTATTCCATCATGGAATCTTTCCAATTATGATGCTAAGAGGCCTCCTCAAAAGTATATGGCTCTGAATCACAAAGACTAACAACCAAGTCCATACCCAAATTATCTGGCATCACTATATTCATTACTGGTTCCTTGGGCACTCCAAAATCCTTAGCTTCCTTTAGGGTCTCCCGAAGCCATTTAGGATTCCTCTTCCCTAAAGGTTTCTCCCAAACTGGTTTGTCATCATCTAAGGAACTCCCAGAAGTAGAAGGCTCAGAAACTTGTGTAGTAGGAGTTGGTGAACCAATAATTGGTGAAATATGTGATTTGGTAGCTCTGTATGGTGAACCTGTGACCTGAGAACCAAAAAGTATCCCTGAAGAACCTGCTGGATGAACCACTGAACTTGAAGATCCTACGTTTGTAACCTGTAATGTCCCCGGGTTTGACCCCGTTTGTATGATGTATGTATACCTAGCGTGGAGCTCAAGGCCAAGGCCCCGCTAGTGTATGCTCGTATTTTATTTAAAATGGCAAAGCATTGGACCTGATGTTACCCATGTGCTATTTAGCCATGGAACATTGTAAAAATGATGTAAATAAACATCAAGCAATAAAATACCAAAATTGACTATGGAGGCAACGAATGAGAAGGGGCCGTGTGTATCCACTAGGGAGTGGTGAAGGGGTTGTGGGATTGAACCATAGGCTGCCATATGTCATTGTGATAACCCATTTGACTTTCCTTGTTGACATTTAACTCTATTGTAAGGAAGTGGTTGAAGAAAACAATCCATGGCTTTAATGGAGCATGGGCAGCCCAGAAATTCGTATGGCAGAGTATGGGCTATGTTTTCTTGTACCACAAGTCACTCTACCTCTTAGGGATTGCTTCTACCTCATCCCCATTCCATTGTGGAAGGACCCAGCATCATTTTCCATCCAAAAACGAGTTCCCAGCAGAGTGAAAAACTAGAAATCGCAACTGTGCAAAAACCCACGTTTTGAAGAGCCAAAAATGCCCAAATTTGGTATTGGACAGTGAAATCCAATGGGGGATCCATAGGTATGAACCTTAGGGCGAATTTGGGAGCATTAGCTAACTCAAAATCCATGGAAAAACCCATTTTTTGCAGCCCAAAAAATCAGTGACGGATTTGAGTTATTCGTTGACAGAATGGTGAGAAATCCAAGTGTGGATGTTGGAACAGAGGTTGGGTTTGCTTGATAAACCCAGTGAAGGCTGGAATCGCAGGAAGCTAGCAGCTGGACCTTTCTATGCCCATCCTGAAGAGAACTGGAGGGAAGAGTTTCCTGAGGGACTGTGTAGCAGAGAAGGGGACCTTCCTTGTGTTGGATGTGCATGACCATTTGAGTGAACCCATGGCTGTAAGTGAGCCCATCTAGTTCCTCCTTAGTGGATACACAGCCCAGCTCGGGGGTGATCTCTCAGCTGAAAGAATAGAGGCTGGACAGAGATCTATGGTTGGGTGGAACGTTGCTCTCACATAGCCAGTTGTTGGACAGTTTCATCTCAAAGATAAGTATTCTCTGTGGTCTTCCCTGTGCGTTAAATTACTCATGTTACTTGTATGTTAATATGGTTATTCCATTGTGTTTACGAATTGGGTTGTATTAATCCCATGTTCTGTAATGTCTTAATTAATGACTGATGTTTACATGTTGAATGAATGCTTGTTTGAATGCTGTTGTTTCCGCTGTGAATGAGGATTAAATTGCACCTGTGCATGATGAATAATCCTGTGTGCATATTTTAGTTTAAATCATCTTTCAGCATCCTGTGTTTTGGGCAATTCTTAAGCCTGTACATGTTCATGGGCGGTTAGCCCGGTCGGATAGAGCTCGTAGTCACGCCCTCTTTGCCGGTCGGAGGCATGGGGACGTGACATAACCTGTGGCCCAGTAACCCCGGAAACCTATGAACCTGTACTATGTACTGAAGGTACTTGTGAAGCTTCCTGAGGTGTGGGAACCTGCTTCTCTCCCTGCACTGACTCTTTGGACTTCCTAAAGGCTTACTCCTTCTCAAATATCACTTCCTGGATCACAACAACCTTCCTCGGGGTAGGAATATAAATGCAGAATGCCTTCGAAGTCTCATCATACACCACAAAGATGCATCTCTCTGCTGTGGGCTCAAGCTTTGTCCTCTTCTCATAAGGGACATGTGAAAAATCCAGGAAACCAAATATGCAAAAATGACTCACCTCGAGCTTCTTTCCTGTGAACATATCCTTAGGAGTCTTGTTCCCCAAGGCACGATGGGGACTCCTGTTTTGAAGGTGAAAAATTGTACTACATGCCTCTACCCAAGGAAAGAAAGGAAGTGACTAAGAATGTAACATGGATCTCACTGCTCCTACAATGGATCGGTTCTTCCTTCCTGCCACTCCATTCTGCTCAAGAGTGTATGGTACTGTCAACTGTCTTTGAATGCCCTCCTATCTGCAATACTCATCGAACTTCTTGGAGGTATACTAACACCCATTATATGATCTGAGTGCCTGAATCCTCCTCCCTTTTTGGTTCTCCACAAGAGCTTTGAAATCTTGGAACCTATGCAAGGCCTCCTCAGATTTCTCACTCCTCATGGAATAGATCCAGGTCTTCCTGTAATGGTCATCTATGAATGTCACATAATACTCAAAAACTCTCAGAGAAATAGATGACATAGGACCACAAAAATAAGAATGTATCAAATCAAGTACTCCTGCTAACGTGTTATCACTGCTCATAAAAACAGTCTTGGTGTACTTTTCGAAAGCACACCCCCTGCATACATCACTGTGCTCAGTGATTAAATCAAGAAACCCTGTAACCATGTACCTCAACATCCTCAAAGTTGGATGATGCATATGAGCCATCCTCCTATGCAATAGATCAGAAAACTCACTACCGCTGCTATGTGTCAAATCATGTTGGGGCTTAAACATGAGCTTATACAACTTCCCACATATGAATCCAATGCTGTAAGAGGAAGATGGTCTTGTAGTCTTGGGGAATACATGCACATGTACATCCAGGAAAGACACCCCAAGAACCATATCCTCAATCATGGAAACCGACATCAAGTTCTTCTTCAACCTAGGTACAAAAAATATGTCCCTCAAAGTCATGGGACTCATGGACTCTCTTTGAAATATAATGGTCCCATTCCTAACAACTCTGAAAACTGTGTCATCCCCCTAAATGAGCTCCACATATATCCCTACCTATGAAAGCTTAGAGAACATCTTTCCAGCACCTGTCATGTGGCTCGAAGCTCCGCTGTTAATATACCAAGTGATGGTGGTGGATGCATTGAAAGAATGGCCAGTCAATAAGGAATACTCCCTCTCAATCTCAATGTCTGCACTGGTGATGATGGATGCTCTCTCTCTATCAACATGCCCAACACGGAGAGAAATATCTTTCTCAAATTTAGTTGTAAGCTCCTCAACCTTTGCTGAAGTCTTTGTATGCTACTACTTATTATTCTTCTTCTGTGGGAACTGTCCAGCATAGTTCCCAAGCTTATGACAAGCAAATCACTTTACAATGCTCAAGTCCTTTTGTCCATCCTTCTTCTTAGCCCCACCCTTCTTGGGGCCCTTCTCAAACTTATTCTTTCCCTTGGCAGTCAAAGCCAAATTCTACTCATCCTCCTTGCTAGTAGATGAGTTTCCCTGCACAAGACCTCTCCTGATTTCCTCCTGAACAAAATCATCCGAAATTCTGTCCCAAGAAGGCAAGTTCTCCCTGGATACTATAGCCTCCACAAAACATCCCAAGGCTTTGAAACCCCATTCAAAGTTGTTCGTACTAGGTCAGAACCAGAAACAACCTCCCCCACTACTGCAATCTCATCTCTCACCTGAGAGATCCTAGTAAGGTAGGGAATCACTCCCTCAACGTTTCCCATCTTGATACTCTTCAATTCATCTCTCAACACCATTTTCCTATTCTCATTTGAACTTTGAAACAAGTCGGTGAAAGCATCCCACATCTGATATGCATGGGTTTTACTAGAGATGTGTGGGATCACTTGATCTTTAACTACATTTAGAATAATACTTCTAGCCTTTATGTCCTTCTTGTTGAATGCAGAAAGTGCTTGTGCATTGGTGGAAGTAGGAACAACAATAGGATTTGTTGTTGTATTGTTAACCACTTCATCCCATAATTCGTTTTCCTCCAATATAAGTACCAATCTAGATTTCCATGGGACACAATTCCCATCCCCATCAAGCCTATCCTTCAACCTAAGTCATGTTTCCATATTAATGCACAAAATCAAGTCCTTCTAGCCTATATATATTCCCCCTTTTCTAGGTCTAAAAATATATCTAATGGATCCTTCAAGGCTAGTTTCCACCTCACTCAAATATATCAAATATAAGTCAACCAATCCACATTTTTCATTGTTATATAGACCATTTAAATCGTCATTCCTTAATAAGTAATCCAAGCTTTCAAATATATCAGTGGAAGGCTCATTACCCTTCCCTACCCTAGAAATCTCAAATACACCTCCAAAATTCACAAACCATTTATACTCATTAAAGTTGGTATAGGTTTTTGATTAACCCATTCATAAAAAATGTAATTATGCTTAATAAAACAAGTTGATTGATAGACATACCATTTAACATTGGATCTAGATCCTTGGATGTCTTGACAACTTCTTCACCCGCTACTTTGTTATTCTCTTCATCACAATCCGATAAGGCATATGATTCCTAACCTTTGACCTCCCCATTTAATGCAAGTGTAATAGATGCTTTCTTATTTTCCATGACATCAATAGCACTCCCAATTATCTATGAAATTTGTGGCTTCATAGACTTCAACATAAAATTACCTGATGGATTTTGAGAATCCTTCGTATCCCCACAATCATCCATCTTACTCCATGAGCCTAGTTGGAAATACATAGTGTGGTCCTTCAACCCATCCCAATAAATGTGGCATATAACACATTTTAAATTTTCTCCTCTATAGTCCAGAATCTATGTAAATAGTTTAAAACCATTTGGTAGAATTATCTCTAGTGCCAAACCATATCAAACATCAATGCCAACTATAGTTTCTTTCCATATTAATCTCTCCTAAGTTGTGATGTGCTTAATCCTGCAAATTAAAGAAACTAAAAGATATTCACATATAAACAATGCCATATACATTATATTATATTGCAAAATATCTTATCAAAGGAAACAACTGAGATACATGCTGCATAAATATATTTTGTAATATGATAGTCAAATATAAAACCAATGTTCACACACCTCTTAAGGTTGGTTGACTTTTCACTTGAGAAGAGCTCCAATACAATAATTCTTAGAAAAATAATCCATAGCATTCTAGATATTTAAATAGGCTTTCAGCATCCGAAACACTGATTACTTGACATGGTTAAATAATTATTTGAGTACTAACTTCCTAGAGGCCCTTAATTAATTGAGATACCATTTTTACATTAATTGTTCACTACTAACTACTCAACCTTATTTAAAAGAGTTCATTACATAAATTACTTGATTAACTCCTACATTAAGGGGGTTAGGGTAGGACTCTAACATGACCTCCGCCTTCAAAATTAGAATTGTCCTTAATGATGAAGGTGATAAAATTGTTGGAGATCCCATTCAGTTCCCCTGTGGAATATTGTGGATGCATATCTTTCCATTGGATCAAGACTTCTTTGATTGTATGCTTGAACAACTGACATTCCTTGGAATCCAATGCTACTTCTGGATGGAGCCAAATGGATCATTCCTTATCAAGTTTTGGTAACTTGGTTTTCACTTTGCAATTGGATCCCACCACTTTCTTGAGGAAAGAGACATCGAATATTGAGTGAATCTTGGAGTAATAAGGAAAAGCTAGCTTGCAGGAAACCCATTGGGGTTACGGTAGGACTCTAACATGACCTTCGCCTTCAAAATTAGAATTGTCCTTAATGATGAAGGTGATAAAATTGTTGGAGATCCCATTCAGTTCCCCTATGGAATATTGTGGATGCATATCTTTCCATTGGATCAAGACTTCTTTGATTGTATGCTTGAACAAATGACATTCCTTGGAATCCAATGCTACTTCTGGATGGAGCCAAATGGATTCTTCCTTATCAAGTTTTGGTAACTTGTTTTTCACTTTACAATTGGATCCCACCACTTTCTTGAGGAAAGAGACATTGAATATTGAGTGAATCTTGGAGTAATCAGGAAAAGCTAGCTTGCAGGAAACCTATCCAAAGCAATGGTTTATCTTGTAGGGTCCATAAAAATTTGGAGCAAGATTCTAGGGAATTTTTTTCAGAGAATTTTGTTTATAGGGTTGGAGCTTAAGAAACAATTGATCCCTTATTTCAAACAAATTATCGGAGTGCTGTTGATCCAACTATTATTTCATTATATTTTGGGCCATAAGCAAATTGTCCTTAAGGGTGCATAGAATTGTTTCTCTGGTGCGAAGTGTGGTGTCCACAACATGGACCTTGGAAGTGCCTGGTAAATAAGAAACCACTGACAAGGGATTTTGGCCATACAATGGTTCACATGTTGTCATTTTGGTAGCTCCATGATAAGTGGTATTATACCACTATTTTGGAAGAGTAATCCATTACGCCCATTGGTGTGAGCTTTCCAATGCAAAGCATTTCAATATGTTTCCAAGCACTTGTTAACTACTTCCCTTTGAACATCTTGTCAAATTTTTATCAATTTAGACAGTATTATCTTAGGATTTTATCTGAGAGAATAACATGCACAACAATCAATCACAAGAGACAATAGACACAAAGATTTTCCTTGGGGAAGCCATAAAAGGAGAAAACCCCACAACTTCCTCAGAGATAGAATAAGCACAAATAGCATCAGTAAAACCCAAAGACAATAAGATGATCTCCAATAGTTGTTCTCTCTCTTATCCTAGCTCCTTCTCTCTCACTTATGCACTACAACTAAGTGTGAGTGACTGTGTGATAAATAGAGAGGCTCACTCTCTATTTATACTAATTCTTGACTTGACAATAACTCACTAGGGCCGACTTCTCTAGGAGATTCTAATAACCCTAGGGCCCCACAACTGTGGGGACTTTAACCCTTGATCAATAAGGAGGGTTACCTTCTATGACTTTACATGACTTGTTTACATTATTGAATCTCCCGATAGGAATATCGGGGTATGACATGACTCAATTACATTATAGATACTTCCCGATAGAAACACAAGGGTACAACACATAAGATATACAAGTGAATACATTTCGAAGTTACAAATACATCAACACTCCCTCTTACCTACGAAGGTATTCTCTTGACACAATTCATCAGCACAAGTCTTCTTCTCTGGATCAACATCAAGTCTAGATCATCGGATCATTATCACTGGATCAACATCAAGTCTAGATCATCGGATCATCATCACTGAATCAACATCAAGTTTGGATCATGAACAATTTCTTCTTGTGTAAGGCCTTAGCCTCATCTCCCTCTGGGACTGGAACCTTTCACTGATGTAAGAGTCCAACTCATTTTCTTCTAGGACCAAGGAGATCCTATACTTCCAGGCTCGGAATTTATCATCTCCCTCAATATTTTCATCAAGCTTGGTGTGGTGAGTCATCTTAACTGAGAACCTCAAATGGAAATACAAAATATTTAGATCTTACCAATTTGAGAAGCCGAAAACTGGATCTGGAGCTGATCTTTTGCAGTGCTGGTTTTTTGGTTCCAGGGAAAATTAGGGTTTGACTTTCCTAGAGTTCTACCCAACCAAAAACTTTGATTTTTGTCTCTAACCTCGATTTTGAGGAGGACAGCAATCCTAACTTGGGCTCACTCAAAAATTCCTCTTCATTGAAAAGCCCTAATTTCCTGATGTAGTAGTAGGTCAAAAATTGAAAATGCTCAGAATCAGATTCTTCTTCGATAGAAAGATGCACCCTTCAATGGAGGTTAAGCCTAGCCTCCTTTTGTTGATGGATTGTGGAGAGAGACCAAAAAAGTAAGAAGCCTTATCTTCCGCAACTGCACAGTGTCTTCTTCTCAGGTTAGCTCTGATACCATGTTAGATTTTTATCAATTTAGACAGTATTATCTTAGCATCTTATCTGAGAGAATAACATGCACAACAATCAATCACAAGAGACAATAGACACAAAGATTTTCCTCGGGGAAACCATAAAGGAGAAAACCCAACAACTTCCTCAAAGATAGAATAAGCACCAATAGCAACAATAAAACCCAAAGACATTAAGATGATCTCTAATAGTTGTTCTCTCTCTTATCCCAGCTCCTTCTCTCTCACTTATGCGCTACAACTGAGTGTGAGTGACTGTGTGATAAATAGAGAGGCTCACTCTCTATTTATACTAATTTCTGACTTGACAATAACTCACTAGGGCCGAATTCTCTAGGAGAGTCTAATAACCCTAGGGCCCCACAACTGTGGGGACTTTAACCCTTGATTAATAAGAAGGGTTACCCTCTATAACTTTACATGCCTTTTTTACATAATTGAATCTCCTGATAGGAACATCGGGGTATGACATGAATCAATTACATTATAGATACTTCCCGATACAAACATAGGGGTACAACACATAAGATATACAAGTGAATACATTTCGAAGTTACAAATACATCAACACATCTATTTGGGGATGATAGGTTGTGTTGAGTTTCAACTAGGTACCCTAAAGTTCAAGCAACTCCTTCGAAAAGTTGCTTGTGAATGTAGGGTCCCAATCAAATACAATATAAGTTAGCATATCATGTAATTAAAAAATATGATCCATTAAGACTTGTGCCAATAGTGATGGAGTAAAATGGTGTGATAAAAAAAAGGTGAGAATATTTGGATAGGTGACTAATGACCACCATGATGAATGGTTTATTACCTAATTTAAGAAGCCACATGATAAAATACATAGAGATATTAGTCTATATATGGTTTGGAAACAGAAGGGACTCTAAAACATTAGGTGACTTCACTATTTTTCCCTTTTGTATTTGTAACGTCCTCGACCCTCTGCCCAACGAAGAGGATGCTACCATGGCGTAAACCATCCGGGCTAAGAGCCCCATGAACATGTACACTCATAAAATGGTGAAATGCTGAAACAAAATGATTTGAACTAGAGCATGCATACATGATTATTCATCATACAGCGGAAGCAAACATACGTTGATACAAGTATTCAACATGTTCACCATATTCATTAATAGTAAAATGATTGCAGGAGTAAAATAGACAAGATTACTTATCTTATGAAGAACTCGTTCCGCAACCAGCTATGTCATTGCAACGTTCCACCCAACCATAGGCTAGCATGCTCCTAAATCTCTTAGCAATGCTGCCACCCCCGAGCTGGGAATGATTCCCCAAGGAATAAGGAACAAGCAGGCTTACACATAGCCAAGGATACACAAAACACAGCCAAGCCAACACAGTTGGGTTTATCAGGCCATCAAGGAGCTGGGAAAGGCTAAATGCTAAGCTAGTGAGCTCATTACAGAGCTAGGGACACCTACACCAGAACTAGCCTGAATTCTAAGACACCCACACACACCCAACACAAGGAATCAGTCCCTTCTCTGCCACACAGTCCCTCAGGCCCTGACTTCCCTTCCAATGCTATTCAGGGGTTGTGGAGAAGAAAGCCAACCCTCTAGCTCTGTCTGTGTGGTTTCCAAACACACCAGGTTTATCAAGCAAACCAAGCCCCCATCCCTGCTCCCAGCACATTCTGAAGACCAACCACTGCATACATGCGGTCACACAAGCGATTCACCACTTGGTTGAGGAAAACAACTCTTGAGTCGTTCTTGGCCCTATTGTTGCCAAAACAACTCACAAAACAACCTACAACAGTCCCCAAAACATATTAGCAACACAGTTCACAATGTGGGGAAAACAACAGTCCATCCTGGAAAACGAAGCCACCGGGGAAACTTGCACAGACCACACTAGGGAAGAAAATACAGACTCCCAACCTGTGCGTGAGGGAAATTTACATCAGACCTCTGGAATTCGGATGGAAAACATGCTAGATACCACTCTGCAGAAACGTGAATGACATCCGAACTGCTCCCCCCTCCTGGCTGCGTGAGACCAACCGAAAAAGAAGCTTGTGCATGGGAATAATAAGACTACCATCCCTGCGTGAGGATGAACAGGCCAGGGAAAGAATGGCATAGTGGAGAGAGTGGAATGAGGGGTGTAGTCATTCTTCTACCCATCGTGAGGTTCAATCCGCTGGTGGAGTGTGTGTGTGGGCAAGGACTGACAGTACTGCTACACTCCACTCCCAGCCATAACTACCTCAACTACTCAACCAAACATTAAAGTGGTAGTTGGATATGACAAGAAAAGATGGGCAAATCAAACAAGGTGGTGACACATGGATTTCCCCCCCCCCATAGCCCAAGTTTTGACATTCCCCACCCTTATCCTTATGAGAATCATGCCCCTTCTCAATTTAGTTGCCGCAAACATAGCTGGTTGGGATTCATTTTAATTAAAGATGCATATTTATATGATGACAACTTAATATATACCATATACCACGATAGACCATCGACAATGATTCCGTTCGCCGAAACATAACACAATTAAATCGATGGCGGGGCTTTTGCCTTTAGCTCCACACAATGATTCATTACAATATATACATCATGTACGTTTAATGCAACCGGGTCAAAACCAGGGTGTTACAATATTTGACAGGTGTCACTATTAGTCACTAAAAAGTTATGGATGTTTGTTTTCATGCCTTCCCAAAAGAATGAGCACTTGATTCACTCATAGTTTTTATGAATGCGTGAGTGGCATGCAATGGACAATGAATGCAATTCCTCAAATATTTGGCATTTTAAGGTTGAATCCAGGTCGAGAAAAGTGCACTTCTTATATTGTGGAGTATCTTAATTCCAAGTATACTTGGTCAAGGGGTTGGGGTCAACTTGAAGTCGTTTGATGAGTTGCTTGATGGTTTCACTAGTGATCTGAAAATTTTCAAGATCTTTTTAAACATAAGAATTGCATGTGAAAATTGAATAATTATCCTCATAAAAAGACTTTTAAAAATAAAAATTTAAGTGCTTCATCAAACCACATAAGTAAATAATCAAGTATGCAAACCATAAAATTGTAGACAACATATGATAATGGAGTTCACCCCTCTTGGGATATGTCTCTGGGCCACTTCCAATGAGAAGGCCGATCTTATTAAGTCTTCAAAAGTTTAGATACATGAGTTCTGAAAAAAAAAACTTCTGAGTTATTCCAATCAAACTTAGAAATAGACTGCACCACTACATTCCTCTCAAAATTTGGAGAAAAATGAGCATAACATCGACCCCCTTTTCCTAAGACCTCCTCTGACATGCACTTCCAGAATATTCTCTGCCACACCTGTACAGATTTTTGCTTTTCTCACCTCGAGAATCATTCCCATCAATGGCCTGTACCTTCTCCTCGAGAACTATGCATTTTCATGGTTGAAAAAAACTGTGTAAAATCGTGGCCCCCCCTCTACATTTTCCGACTCTTGAACTATTTTAAAAAAAGGGAAAATGGGCATTGCTATCCACGCACGACGTGCCCTTTTTTTGGTTAAAATCCCACTTTTAATTCAAAAGTATATGGTTCCATATCCATTCAAGGAATAGGGTTATAGCTCATTGGTAATGCATGCATATGGGAAAGCAGAGGTCCCGAGGTCAAACCCGTGGACCTCGCTTCCACCCATTTTATATGGTAACATTTGTGATACAAGGAGTTGGCATTGGGTTATGATTTGGCATATGTTGTTGGCTCGTTGTTGTAGGCCCTCAGTTCCACCGGTTCTATGGGTCAGCTGGCATGTTATATTGTGTTGGATACGTTGGTTGCAATATAATATAGTTTATAACATACACATGGGGATCACGATTTTACACAATTTTTTACAACCACGAAAATGCATAGTTCTTGAGGAGAAGGTACGAACCATTAATGGCAACAATTCACGAGGAGAGAAAATGACAAATCCATACAGTTCGTATAGGCATGGCAGCGAGTCTTCTCAGAGTGCGTGTTAGAGGAGGTCTTAGGAAAGGGGGTTGGATTTATACTCATTTTTCTCAAAATTTCAAGAGGAACGTAATGGTGTAGTATGTTTATGCATTTGAATGATAGAACTCAGAAGTTGTTTTTTCCATAACTCATGTATGTAAAATTTTGAAGACTTAATAAGATTGGCCTTCTCATTGGAAGTGGCCCGAAGACATAGCCTAGGAGGGGTGAAATCCATTATCATATGTTGTCTACAATTTTATGTTTTGCATACTTGCTTATTTGTTTTTTTGGGATGATTAACCACTTAAATTTGCCTTCTTAAAAGTATTTTTATGAGGTTAATTATTCAATTTTTACATGCAATTCATATGGTTAAAAATATCCTGAAATTTTTCTAATCAATTTTGGTATCATAGTAGCTTAACCATTGCATTATGAGTTTGTGAATGTTATAAAGATAAAGGATTCAACATGGTGAAGGATAACTTGAATAATTTGACCCGGAATTGGTTCAAGAAGAGGTAGAATGGATTTACGAAAAGGAGAAGATGGGGCTTCTTCAATCCCATATGAAGGAGAGTTCCTTAAGGGTTTCATGAGGATGCAAACAATGGTGGAAGAGATTTATAAACATCTAAAGGAGGGTGAACAAGGTGGAAAATCTTACACTGAAGGTAAAAGAGAAGGAGGTGGTGAGGACCCTCCTAAAATTCCACCATCTTCACCATCTTTTCGTGATAGTTCTTTACCTTCTCCATTTGAAAAGCGAAAAAAAATGATGGAAAATTTGATTTCAATATGCCTCAATTAAATTTTGATATTAAGTTTGAATTACCTATTTACAATGGAGAACTTAATGCTGAAAAATTATATAATTGGATCTGTCAAATAGAAGTTTATGTAGGATTCAAAAATTCACTGAAGATAGCATCAAAATTCAGTTGGCTTCTCTCTGAATTGGAGAGACCACTCTCATAAGGTGGGAGAGAAGATCTCAAAAGGATATTGCCACAAAAGGTAAAATTATATTTTATTGGTATGAATTTACTTCAACATTAAAAAAATAACTCTATTTGTTAGGGTATATGCAGCAAGCTATGATGGATTGGCAGAATTTGAGGGAAGGTAAAGGAGAAAGTTTGCAGGAATACACACAGGATTTCATAAAAAGAGATTTGGTACTTGGTATACCTCTCTACACTCAAGAAACATTTCTTGTGTATATAGGAGGATTACATAGTTATTTACGTCATATGATACTTATGTTTATGTGTCCAAGCGACTCATATGGAGTCCAAGGGGAAGAATACAAAATAAAACTTTTCCAAGAAACATTTTAAACCAGATTGAAATAAGTTCAAAGGTAAAGGGAAAGGTAAACATACAACTACAAAGAATAAAATTAAGAAGCTACAATCCAAATGTGAGAAACTTCACCCAAAACTCAATCCCGAGAAGTTTCAGAATAAAGAAGAGAAGAACATCACTACTGCAACAATCCAAAATGATTTGGGATATGACTCTAGGGATGAAACTAAGGTTGTTGCTACAAGCACTCAAAGTAAAAATCCTTCTATTTTTGTTTCAAAGCACGAACCTATTTTTGATGAAAGAAAGCGAAGTGAGCAATTTCAATTTTCATATTAGGGTAATCTCTAAACACACAAAAATTAATACTCTTTTTGATAATGGATCACAAACAAATCTCATTTTAGAAGAGATAATTAAGAAACTTCATTTGGAAACCAAGTTACACCCTAAAGCATATCCACTTGGATGGGCATGTGATAATGCACAATTGCAAGTTACAAAACAATGTAGGCTTATATTTTATCTTACTTCTGAATTTGTTGATGAAGTTAATCTAGACGTAGTCCCATTGGATATATATGGTATTGTGTTGGATAGTACTTATCTTTATGATATGAAGGCTATCTTTTACAGGGAAGATAACATGTATCATCTCACCAAAGATGGTGTTGAATACATTGTTCATGCACACCTCATGAAAACTAATATTTCTTTGGTTTCTGCAAATCAAACGAAGAGGCTGGTAAATGCTAGTAAGAATTTTTTCCATATGATAGTTAAAGCAAAGGATGTTGAACACATTGAATCTTTTCAAGGATGTGATCCAAAGATTAAAAAATCCTTCATTAAAGTGGTATCTAATTGTGATATTTTGTTTCAAGAACCTAAAGGGTTGCGTCCTAAAAAAGAAATTCAGCATAAAATTCACTTACAATAGGATGCACCTCTTCATAACATTGCCATGTAAAGGTATTCAGTAATTCAGAGTGCAGAGATAGAGAAGCAGGTTCAGGAATTGCTTGAGAGAGGGGACATTCATCCAAGTTCCTCTCTGTGTGGTTCACTGATTGTTTTGGTTCCAAAAAAGGATGGAACATGGTGCATGTGCGTGGATTACATGGCACTAAAAAAAATTATAATTAATAACAAGTATCCTCTTCCCCAAATTGATGATCTATTGGATCAACTTAAGAATGCAATTTTTTTCACTAAGTTAGTCTTGCGAAGTGGCTATCATCAAATTTGAGTTCATGACAATGAAATTTGTTTTCAAAACTAAACATGGATTATATGAATGGATGGTACTTCCCTTTGGGCTTTGTAATGTACCTGCAACATTTATGAGGGAGATGAATGATATTTTTAGGCCCTTTATTGATGATTTTGTCATAGTCTACTTAGATGACATTCTGATTTTTAGTCGTACTTGGGAAGAGCATGTCAAGCATGTAAAAACAAGTGTTGGATGTACTTGTAAGGGAGAAATTGTACTTAAAGATGTACAAATGTGAGTTTGGGAATACATTTTTAGTTCATCTAGGTTACATTGTAGGGGGTGGTGAACTAAGAATTGATCCCGCTAAAGAGGAAATCATTGTAAATTTGCCTAAGACAAACAATGTAACCAATGTAAGAATGATCTTTTTTGCGAGTATACCAATACTGGAGGAAGTTCATTGCAAACTTCTCCTTCATAGCTTCTCCATTACATGCTTTGAAAAGCGTGGAAAAAGTATTTCAGTGGGAAGGAAAAGAACAAAAATCCTTCAACAATTTGAAAAAAAAGATCAACACAACTCCAGTACTTGCACTGTCGAATCTACAGCAACCATTTGTGACAAAAAATGATGCTAGTGGTTATTCCATGGGGAAAGTATTAATGCAACATGAAAAACCAATATGCTACCACTCTGAAACCTTTCTAAGGCAATAATTAACTATCCTAACTACATTATTACAAAGTGTGAAGAAGTGGAAACATTATCCAATGGGTAAAGAAACAATCGTACATACTGTAACGTCCCCAACCCTCCGACCGGCGAAGAGGATGCTACCATGGCATTAACCATCCGGGCAACCAGCCCCATGAACATGTGCATTCATAAATTGTTGAAATGCTGAAAACAAAATGCTTTGAACTAGCACATGCATACATGATCATTTATCATACAACGGAAGCAAACATACGTTCATACAAGCATTCTACATGTTCATCACATTCATTAACAGAAAATATGATTGCAGAAGTAAAATAGACAAGATTACTTATCTTATGAAGAACTCATTCTGCAACCAGCTACGTCGGTGCAACGTTCCACCCAACCATAGGCCAGCGTTCTCCTTAATCTCTCAGCAACGCTGCCACCCCCAAGATGGGCATAATTCTCCAAGGGATAAGGAACAAGAAGGCTTACACATAGCCAAGGATACACAAAACACAGCCAAGCCAACACAGTTGGTTTTATCAGGCCATCAACAAGACAGCCAAGCCAACATGGTCAAGTTTATTAGGCCATCAAGGAGTTGGGAAAGGATAAATGCTAAGCTGGTGAGCCCATTACAGAGCTAGGAACACTACACCAGAACTAGCCTGGCTTCTAAGACACCCACACACACCCAACACAAGGAATCAGTCCCTTCTCTGCTACACAGTCCCTCAGGCCCTGACTTCCCTTCCAGTGCTATTCAGGGGTTGTGGAGAAGAATGCCAACCCTCTAGCTCTGTCTGTGTGGTTTCCAAACACACCAGGTTTATCAAGCAAACCAAGCCCCCATCCCTGCTCCAACACAGTCCCAAGACCAACCACTGCATACACGCAGTCACACAAGCAATCCACAACTTGGTTAAGGAAAACAACTTCTAAGTCGTTCTTGGCCCTATCATGGCCAAAACAACTCCAAAACAACACTACAGCAGTCCCAAAACGTAGCAGCGAACACAGTTCACAATGTGGGGAAACAACAATCCCTCCAGGACAATGAAGCAATCAGAAAACTTACACAGACCACACTGGGGAAGAAGATACAGACTCCCAACCTGTGCATGAGGGAAAATTGCACCAGACCCCAAAATATAGAGGGTAAACACACCAGATTCCACTCTGTGGAAAAACATGAATGACAACCGATAAGCGGCTCCCCTCCTAGCTGCGTGAGATCAAACAGAATAGATGCCTGTGCGTGAAAATGAACAGACTCCCATCCTCAAAATGTAAAGAAGACCCCAACAAAACACACTGTAACATAAGGGAGACCACAGCAACCCACGAATCAGTCAGTGAGGAAAGTATACACCCACTCCATCCACAAAATACGTAGAGGAAATCTGCGTGAGTAAAACCAGGAAAATCCTATGCGTGGGAATGAGCAAGACTCCCACTCCTGCGTGAGGATGAACAACTCTGCCTATGCATGAAAATGTACAGATAATGGAGAGGATGCATAGTAGTCGGAAGTGCGTGAGTGTTTCAGCACCATCGTGGAGAGAGTGGAGAGTCCGCTCCAATGATGGCAATGGTTTTTGCTTGCCATCGTGAGGTCAACCACGCTGGTGGAGTGTGCATGTGAGAAAGGACTGACAATCCTGCCACACTCCACTCCCAGCCATAACTGCCCCAACTAATAGCAGCAGTTTTTAATGGTGGTGGTTGGATAAAACAAGGAAAGATGGGAAAATCCAAGCAGGGTGGTGACACATGGATTTTCTCTCATGGCTCAAGGTTTGACATCCCCCCCCCATCCTTGTGAAAATCATGCCCCTTCTCAATTTAGTTTCCATGAACATAGCTGGTTGGGTTATTTAATTAAAGATGCATATTTACATGATAACAAAACTCAATATGTATGATGCATGTCGCGATATACCATCGGTGACAATTTCAACCCGAAACATAGCATAACCAATCAATGGTGGGGCCTTGGCCTTTAGCTCCACGCCATGATTACTTACAATATATACATCATATACATCTAATGCAACGGGGTCAAAATCAGGGTGTTACATTCCCCTCCCCCTTCAATAGCACTATCCTCAGTGCTTTACAAAATTTGAACAAAATGCTACACTGTATTGCCTCAATGTTCCGCAGAATTGAACAAAAATGGATGTACCAATCGCATGGCATCCTCTAGCTTCCACGTAGCCTCTTTAGGTCTGTAGTGCTCCCATTGCACCTTTACCTGACCTATGGCCCAGTTCCAAAGCATTGTGACCTTCCTGTCGAGGATGCGCATTGGCTCGGTTCGGAACTCTCCCTCGGGTTCCACCTGAATCACATCCCAATTTATAACATGGTTAGGATCATGTACATATCTCTTAAGCAAAGAACATGAAAAACATTATGAGCTCTAGTACTAGCAGGCAATGCAAGACTATATGCAACTGGCCCTATTCTTTCAAGCACTTCAAACGGCCCACAATATCTTGGTGACATCTTGGCACAACTTCCAAGCTTCAAGGAACTCTTCCTTGCCCTCACTCTGAGGTAAACATGATCCCCAACACCGAACTCCCTGTTCACCCTATGCTTATCTGCATAGCTTTTCTGTCTGTCCTGTGCTGCTTTCAGATTCTGCCTGATCTTTACAACCTCTTGCTCCATTTCCTTGAGCAATTCTGGCCCAAGCACAATCTTGGTCACTGGGTTATCCCAAGTCACAGGTGTCCTACACCTTCTTCCATACAAAGCTTCATACAGACTCATCCCCAAGGATGCCTACTGCCCATTGTTATAAGCAAACTCTACCAAGTGCAAGTAATCTTCCCACCTGGTTGGTTTGTCCATCACATACATGCGAAGCATATCTTCAAGCACCTGATTAAATCTCTCTGTCTGCCCTTCTATTCGAGGATGGTATGCAGTGCTAAAGTTTAGCTTTGTACCCAAATATCCAAACAATCCCTTCCAAAATTTGGAAGTGAACTTGACATCTCTGTCAGAGACTATTGCCTTAGGAAATCCATGCAATTTGAATATCTCCTTCATGAAGATCTTTGCAATGTCATCAGTCTTATGCGTAGACTTAACCGGTATAAAATGCGCTGCCTTTGTCAACTTGTCTACCACAACCATGATGGAATCATGCTGTCTCCAAGTCATCGGCAATCCTGTAATGAAATCCATGGAAATAACTTCCCATTTCCATTCTGGAACTGGCAAGGGCTACAACAAACCTGCAGGGTGTTGATGCTCAACCTTTACCTGTTGACATTTCATACACCTCGAAATGTACTCAGCCATATCCCTTTTCATTCCTGGCCAAAAGTACTGCTTCCTGGCTGTAGCAATGGTCTTTTGGTATCCTGGGTAACCAGAATACGGAGCTTGATGGATTTCATCCATAACAACTTTCCTCAAACTTGCTACATCTGGAATATAAATTCTACCTTTATAAGTGAGAAGTTCATCTTCTTCCAATTTATATCCCTCATACCTCTTCTCAAGACTTTGTTGTTGCAATTTATCTTTTACATGCTCATACAATTCATCCTCAACAACATGATTAACAATCTGCTACCTCAAATCGGATTGGCAAATACTAAGAGATGCCACATGCATTTCCTGTACCTTCCTGCTGAGTGCATCAGCTACCTTATTTTCTTTTCCTTTTATGTGCTTGATTTCAAAATCAAACTCACACAAAAATTCCAGCCATCTTGCTTGCCTAGCATTCAGAGTAGGCTGATCAAACAAATACTTCATATCACAATGGTCTGTTCTAAGCTCAAATCTTCTACCCATCAAGTAATGCCTCCACATCTTGAGAGCATGTACTATGGCAGCAAGCTCTAGATCATGAGTGGCATAGTTCTTCTCATGCTCCTTCAGCTTTCTTAACTCATAACATATCACGTGGTTGTCCTGCATAAGGACTCCTCCAAGTCCTTGTCCGCATGCATCAGTACACACCACAAAATCTTTCTCTGGATCTGTAACCTTCAATACTGGTGCACTGGTGAGAAGATTCTTCAAGTGCTGGAAGCTTTCTTCACACCTTGATGCCCATTCAAACTTCATCCCCTTCTTTTGCAAAGAAGTGATGGCATGTGCAACTTTGGAGAATCCCTCAATGAACCTCTGGTAGTATCCTGCAAGTCCCATAAAAGATCTTACATCTGTCACATTTCTTGGAGTAGGCCAATTCATAATGGCTTCAATCTTTTCAGGGCCCACAGATATACCCTCCTCTGAGATAATGTGACCCAAATACTGAATTCTATCTCTATAGAAGTCACACTTGCTCAGTTTCACATATAGCCGATGCTCCCTGAGCAATTGCAATGTCAATCTCAAATGCTCTTCATGCTCCACCTCATTCTTAGAATACACAAGAATGTCATCAAGGAAAACAAGGACAAACTTGTCCAAATACCTGCTGAAGACACTATTCATAAGGCACATAAATGTAGCTGGTGCATTTGTGAGACCAAACAGTACCACTACAAACTCATAATGTCCATACCTTGTTCTGAAGGTTGTCTTATGAATGTCTTGTTGATTCTCACTTGATGGTAACCAGACCTCAAGTCAATCTTGGAAAATACCTTTGCTCCTCTCATTTGATCAAAGAGGTCATTAATCCTAGGCAAAGGGTATTTATTCTTCACAGTAACCTTGTTCAATTATCTGTAATCAATACACAACCTGAGTGTACCATCCTTCTTCTTTACAAATAGAAGTGGTGCTCCCCAAGGAGACACACTTGGCCGGATATACTTCTTTTCCAACAACTCTTGTAGTTGCATCTTCAACTCTAGCATCTCCGGTGTACTCATCCTGTAGGGTGCCTTGGACACTGGTGCTGCTCCTGGCATAATTTCAATAGTGAAATCAATGTCCCACTTCGGAGGAAGCCCCAAAATCTCATCAAGAAACACATCCCTAAATTCCTGTAACACCTGATAGTCCTCCAACCTAGGAGTTTCATCTCCTGATGTCTCCAAAATGTGAGCTACATACAACTGGAAACCTTTCCTACAGAACTTCTTTAACTGCATTGATGAAACCTGTCGTACTGAAATCACCTTTGGAATACCTTTCACAACTACTAGGTTCCCTTCTTCATTCATGCATTCGAAAGTCTTATTGTAGCAGTCAAGCTTTGCCCTGTGAGCTTCTAACCAATCCAATCCAATGAGAACATCATAGGAACCAAGCGATAGAACATTCAGATCTACACAAGTGACCAATCCATCCATGACCAATGGACATTTCTCCACCACTTCACTAACCTTTCTCTTAGTTCCAGTAACTAACTGAACTAACCAAGAATTCCTATGCTTTACTTTCATAAAGCACAAATCTCCACTACTCTAGGAGTAATGTAACTATGAGTAGAACCAGGGTCAATCAAAATAGAAACAGATTGCTCAACAATCTTACTCGCTACTTCAACCACAGTTGACTGGTGATCTGCTTAACGGTCCTCCAGTGCTGCATAAATCCTAGGGACTGCCCTTGCTACTTGACCCACTGTTTCTGCTTCTTGAATGTTATAAGCTGGCCTTGCACTCTCATTCTCAAGTGGACAATTTCTGTGCATGTGGGGTCCTCCACATTTCCAACATTGAAGTGGTCCTCTATTCTGTTGTGGATCCTTAGGATTTTCTCCTGTCACTCCAACTGGCTTACTCGCAGCTTGGGATGGCTGCTTCTGCTGATTCCTGAAGCTAGAGGTTTGAAACCTTTATTTCTTTGGTCAAACTTCTCATTCTTCTTGTCCTTCCATGCCTTATGGTAATCCGTCTTACCTTTGATTTTCTCATAACAAGACTTAGCCTTCCTTATTGCTTCTTCAAGAGTTCTAGGTTCATACAACTCAATTCTATCTTTGTAAGACTGAGGTAATCCACTCAGAAAACAATGGAACTTCACTTTTTCATCTCTGATGTACCGAACATACCTCAACAGCTCCAAAAACTTATTTTCATATTCTTCCATGGTCCGCTATCCCAATATCAGCTCATGGAACTCCTTAATCTTGTCATCATAATACCTGTCAGAGAGGTATTTCTACTTGAAATACTTCTTGAACTGTTTCCACTCAAGTCTCCTTTCACTGATCCTCTTTACTTGCTTGAAGTTTTCCCACCAAATGGATTCCCTTCCATTCAGATTGAATATGGAAACTCTTGCCATTATGTTTCCTGAATAATCATTCACTTGAAAGTACCTCTTTATCCCAAGAAGCCAAGCTTCAACCTCTTGTCCAATCTTTACCTCACCATCAAATGTAGGAGGTTTAGCTTTCTTAAATTCATCCCGAGAGCGATCCCTATGGTGTCTCTTTCTTTTTATTTTATGAGAAGAAGAACTTGAATCACCATTGGATTCTTCAGAGTCATATGACCCACTATAAGTCCTTTTCCATCTCCTAGTACTGCTCTTACTGCCTTCTAGTCTTACTGTACCTCGTCCAGAGTCTATCTTTCTTTGCAAGTCTGTCAAACTCAGCAACATAGCAGCATTCAACTAATTTTGCTCTTCTTGGGCTTTAATCAAGCTTCTCATGGTGGCTGCAACATCTAACAATGTCTCTTGGAATCTCCTTCCATTAGACTCTATGTCATCGTTTCCATTACAGACATTGTCTCCCATGGCATCTCGTGCATGCTCGTAAGAATCTCAAGCATCATATCTGTCATGGGTTCTCATAACTGAACTGCCACTTACTTACCAAACTGCACTACCTGGAATACTTCCCTTGAAGGTGACTATGATTCTGCAAACATGTTAGTAACACAATCGTTAGATGCATAATATTGATATAAATCAGAATCACTTACCTTCTCCTGGAAAAATCATAAAATAACAAATTTTCCCAAAACATAGAATTTTCTTCCTCAAAGAACAACTGTCTCAGGGGGATGACGAGGGTCAAGGGGGCTTGCCCCCTTTTCGCTTTTTATTTTTTTGTAAATCTTGAATTTTCGCATAATCTGGCGCATAATATCACTGCCACTTTCTCCTTTTCAGCCCTGAAAATCCACTGAAAAACCGCTGAAAATCCTACTGAAAAACCGCCGAAATCTGCTAAGAAATCCTACTTGAAAAACTCACAATTTCCTTGTATAGGATCGGGTCTCATCCCAACTAACATTCCGACGTTTCGGCGGTCAGCACAACTAGCTTCCTCCGATCCACTAAGCACTACCGCGTCGGTGATCGAATCTTCTAACCTTCGGAAGGATAGTCCATTAGACAGCCGCAACGGCAGACGTTCAATCTACTAAATTCATCCGACGTAGCTCATTAGCAACTGAATTAACTAGGTGTCGGCAATGTGTTCAACTAACCATCGCCGATGGCCGACGATTCCAGGACTTAAAGAAATTTTTGAAATTTTCCCTTTAGTATTCCTTTTTGCTGCTTGATCGGCTCAATTCTCTTATTTTCATTGGTGAAATAGTTCCATTAGCAGCCGCAACGGCGGCCCACCATCTTTGATCTTCATTCGATTGGCGGCCCAATCTGCTAAGGCATAACCTGATCGGTATCGACGGTCTCTTCTCATTGGAAGGCTAGTGCTCTAGGCTTCTGAAATGGCGGGTGCACGAACCACTTTCTGCTTCCGATGGCCTATGTTTTCATTACTTAGAAAAATTTTGAACTTTCTTTACTGCGTCGGTGGTTGGAGGCCTTACCCGTTGAACGCATAGTTGTCTAACCATCCGCACCGACAGGCGCTCGATCAACTATGTTCCGCCGACGGACGTCGAACTCTTAGAAAAAATTTCCTGCAATTTTCCTTCCAACTGTCCTCCATTGGGTGTGCTTCCGCCTAGCTCTCCGCTACATCGGAAGTCCGTCCCACTAAGTGTTATGATGAACTGACAGTTCAAACACTTAGACAATTTTGTGAATTTTCCAGTCATTCACCGATTTCTCCTAGGAAGAAAGAAATCTTGCCTCTGTCACTACATCCTTCATGGCTCATTCAGGCCCATGCTGCAACATGAGCTTTGATACCACACTGTAATGTCCCCAACCCTCTGACTAGCGAAGAGGACGCTACCATGGCGTTAACCATCCGGGCAACCAGCCCCATGAACATGTGCATTCATAAATTGCTGAAATGCTAAAAACAGAATGCTTTGAACTAGCACATGCATACATGATCATTTATCATACAGCGGAAGCAAACATACGTTCATACAAGCATTCTACATGTTCATCACATTCATTAACAGAAAATATGATTGCAGAAGTAAAATAGACAAGATTACTTATCTTATGAAGAACTCGTTCCGCAACCAGCTACGTCGCTGCAACGTTCCACCCAACCATAGGCCAGTGTGCTCCTTAATCTCTCAGCAACGCTGCCACCCCTGAGCTGGGCATGATTCTCCAAGGGATAAGGAACAAGCAGGCTTACACATAGCCAAGGATACACAAAACACAGCCAAGCCAACATAGTTGGGTTTATCAGGCCATCAACAAGATAGCCAAGCCAACATGGTCAGGTTTATCAGGCCATCAACAAGACAGCCAAGCCAACATGGTCAGGTTTATCAGGCCATCAAGGAGCTGGGAAAGGCTAAATGCTAAGCTGGTGAGCCCATTACAGAGCTAGGAACACTACACCAGAACTAGCCTGGCTTCCAAGACACCCACACACACCCAACACAAGGAATCAGTCCCTTCTCTGCTACACAGTCCCTCAGGCCCTGCCTTCCCTTCCAGTGCTATTCGAGGGTTGTGGAGAAGAATGCTAGCCCTCTAGCTCTGTTTGTGTGGTTTCCAAACACACCAGGTTTATCAAGAAAACCAAGCCCCCATCCCTTCTCCAACACAGTTCGAAGACCAACCACTGCATACACGTAGTCACACAAGCAATCCACAACTTGGTTAAGGAAAAAAACTCCTGAGTCGTTCTTGGCCCTATCATGGCCAAAACAACTCCAAAACAACACTATAGCAGTGCCAAAATGTAGCAGCGAACACAGTTCACAATGTGGGGAAACAACAGTCCCTCCAGGACAATGAAGCAATCGAAAAAATTACACAAACCACACTGGAGAAGAAGATACAAACTCCCAACCTGTGCGTGAGGGAAACTTGCACCAGACCCCAAAATATAGAGGGTAAACACACCAGATTCCACTCTGTGGAAAAACGTGAATGACAACCAATAAGCGGCTCCCCTCCTGGCTGCATGATATCAAACAGAATAGATGCCTGTGCGTGAAAATGAACAGACTCCCATCCCCAAAATGTAAAGAAGACCCCAACAAAACACACTGTAACGTAAGGGAGACCACAGCAACCCATGAATCAGTCTGTGAGGAAAGTATACACCCACTCCATCCACAAAATATGTAGAGGAAAACTGCGTGAGTAAAACCAGGAAAATCCTATGCGTGGGAATGAGCAAGACTCCCGCTCCTGCGTGAGGATGAACAACTATGCCTATGCATGAAAATGAACAGACAATGGAGAGGATGCGTAGTAGTCGGAATTGTGTGAGTGTTTCGACACTGTCATGGAGAGAGTGGAGAGTCTGCTCCAGTGATGGCGATGGTTTTTGCTTGCCATCGTGAGGTCAACCACGCTGGTGGAGTGTGCGTGTGGGCAAGCACTAACAATCCTCCCACACTCCACTCCCAGCCATAACTTCCCCAACTAACAGCAGTAGTTTTTAATGGTGGTGGTTGGATAAAACAAGGAAAGATGGGAAAATCAAAACAGGGTGGTGACACATGGATTTTCTCTCATGGCTCAAGGTTTGACATCCCCCCCCTTATCCTTAGGAAAATCATGCCCCTTCTCAATTTAGTTGCTGTGAACGTAGCTGGTTGGGTTATTTAATTAAAGATGCATATTTACATGATAACAAAACTCAATATGTATGCCGCATGCCACGAATACCATCGGTGACAATTTCAACCCGAAACATAGCATAACCAATCAATGGTGGGACCTTGGCCTTTAGCTCTACACCATGATTACTTACAATATATACATCATATACATCTAATGCAATGGGGTCAAAACTAGGGTGTTACACATACTGATCATCAACCACTATGATATCTTCAATCACAAACTAAGCTACAACAATCAAGGCATTTTAGGTGGATGGGTTTTCTACAACAATTTCATTTGGTTATTAAGTACAAGAAATGAATAT
Source organism: Pseudotsuga menziesii (assembly GCA_001517045.1). Lineage (NCBI taxonomy): Eukaryota > Viridiplantae > Streptophyta > Pinopsida > Pinales > Pinaceae > Pseudotsuga > Pseudotsuga menziesii. Next base: position 134,986 of record LPNX011196246.1, read on the forward strand.
AGAACAAAATTGTAGATATGTTATCTACACCTCCAATGAGTGCTTCTATTGTCATTCAACAAAGTCCGTTGGTACATTCATTGTATGTTGAACAATATAATAAGGATGAATACTTTAAAGAAGTATATGAATCACTAATGCATGGCTCTCAAAATGCAGAATTGGATTATCATATTCATGACAAGTTGGTGTATCATCTTGGAAACAATTGTATTCCACAAAGTGAAAGAGTGCATGTGATAAGAGAAGCTCATACTTCTCTCATTTTAGGACATTTTGGTGTAGGGAAAACTGTATCATAATTGAAAAAGTTTTGCTATTGGCCTCGAATGAATGATACTACGTCCAAGTATGTAAAAGGATGTGTTATGTGTGCAAAAAGTAAGCCAAGTAATAGAAAGTTAGGCTTGTACACTCCACTTCCAGTTCCTTCTCGTCCATGGGAAAGTGTGTCAATGGAATTTTTAGGAGGGTTACCAATGTCTAGAAAATGACATGATTACTTATATGTTGTTGTGGATAGGTTCAACAAAATGTGCATATTAATTCCTTGTAAGAAGCAGGTCACAACTGAGTTGACTGCTCATTTGTTTTTTCAACATGTATGGGTTCATTTTTTGTTACCTAATTCTATTATATTTTATCGATATTCCCACTTTATTAGGAAATTTTGGTCATCTCTATGGGAACTTATGGACACAAAGTTGAAGAAAAGAACAGCATTCCATCCACAAACTGACGGACAAGCTTAAGTGGTCAACGAGACCATTGTACATCTTCTTCGACGGTATTGTGCCAAGCATAAGCTTTGGGATGAGCAGTTGCATTATGTTCAACATGCCTACAACAAATCCATACACTCTTCAAAACATAAGTCTCCATTTGAGACATGTTTTGGGTATTTTCCAAACTCTCCCTTAGAATTTTTGTGGGGGAAAAATTCAATGGAACATGGACAAGTTGATGTGGATAAATCTTTGAAGTTTATTCAACATATCCAACTGGTTCATCAAATAGTGCAGGAATAGTTGGAATCAAGTCATACCAAGTATAAAGAAAGACATGGAAAACATCGAGTGGATCATCACATTCAAGTTGGTGATCAAGTTTAGCTTCACATCAGTAAATATGGAGATAATTTCTTTAGACAAGGGAGTAGGGGGGTGCACCTCCTCAATGACGGTGGCATGAGTTCATGGGATCTAATTGAAGGCCAGCCAAAGTTTCCTTAAAATTTTGGAGTTTGATGCCATTGTGCAAGTAATGACCATAGATTCCACACAATGTATGCAGGTGACTGGTGTACGGTGCCTCATTGAATTATTTGGTAGCATCAAGGAAAGTGATGTGAATTATTAGGATAGTTGCATCAAATTTCTATTCCTAAGCATGGATATGAGTATGCGAAATTGACAACTTTGGAAACTAATTGGTGGTGTTACCTTGGACATTGCACACAAAGCAAGGTGTAAGATATTTTGTAGGTTTAGGGGTAGAAGGGTTAATGTCCGTGTATGGGGTAATTTGTGTTTTCATGTTTTTGGTCATTCCCCCAACCTTTTTTTAAGTGAGGTTGAGTGGAGGAAGTGCAAGGGAGTGTCCTCCTTCATAACCATGGGTGGTGTGAAATTCAAAGTATTGACATGTTGGATATGTGTTAAGATGAAATATGGGGTGGGTGGGGGGTTTGGTCAGGTGAGATACCAAATGAGTAGGCCTCGAGTTAGTCCTTGAAGGTTAAGAGAAGCCATCATAATGGTTTTTACAACTCTAGGGGGTGGAAAGAGGAATGGAAACTAATGTATAGGTTCTCCCACTTATGGGTGTCCCATAAAAGGGATAGTACTAAGAGACAACTATGGTTGAGCCATGGTTTTATCATATGTGATAGTGCACAACTTTGAGATCACGTTTGAGTTTAGGGGAGGATGCCCTGAAAAGGATCGAATAATGGAGGAATCTTGGAAAGCCATAAGATCAACACTAGTGAATGGTGTTATAAATTTTTTTTCTTCCACCACAGGTAATAAATGATCCAAACAAGTCATCCTCTTGGGATCCTAATAGGTGAGTTGATAAAGCATGGTTCTTCCCTTCATGGGGGAATCGTAAACATCATGGAGGAGAATGATTTCATAGTATACATGTAGATACGATCAATAAGGAGTTTGTAATCAAACTAGACGTTAACAACCTCGATGTCTATCAAGACCATCTTCCTGGTGAGTTGGATGGGTGTGTTTTAGAGAACACCTTATGGTTGAGCAGTGTGAATTTCATATTTGTGTAACGTCATAAGGGATGGAAACTATTTGGGTGAACCGTGTTTATTCTAAGCATTAAAGGATATGACACAAGTGGAGGCACCCTCATTGATGAATAATCGGTTTTTTTATAATAATTGAAATCTGGAAGCCAACTGAGTAAGGCAAGTGGGTCTCTGGTCAATATAAATCGGTCATCATATGAATGTTTAAAGGATCGATCACACCTAAGGAATACAAAAGGACTTTGTGATTCATAAGAAAATTCTGGAGAACATTAAATGTAAACATGGTGGAAAGGGACTAGACCAGTCATTCACAACATTATAGTTAGGAACAAATTTAGCGTTGGTGTTAGATATTAGGGCTCTTCAATAGGGGTTCCACATTAGGATGTGGTAGGTGAAATAGTCCCTTCAAAAAAGGAGTATCCTTGTCCTTGTCGGGATTAGGGGTTTTGATTGATGAATCATATTGATTGCGTCATGTCTAAAGGTCAATGTCAATGGAGTTCATGTAGATTTTCTAAAAAGAAAGATCATTGGGGTTACCTGAAGAAGACAACTGAGAAGGGTAAGGCATCATAGGATACGCGGTAGCCACCCTTTTAGATGGGAAGGTTTTTTGTAGGACCTTTGGATGAGGTGTGGATGGATGAGGGGGTGCAATGTTAGTTTTACCTTGGGAGGAATTAGTAAATGCATGTTTTTTAGCCTCATCCCACAGTTGGCGAGCCTTAGAAAGGTGTGGAGGACGATGAGCGTAATGTGCATAAAATATACAAAAGGAACACATATGGCTAGTCGATAACTAAAATTTCTTACCCTTCTTAGGGAGTTTGTTCATATCCCAAGTGTTAGGGGGTTGGACTCCACATTCTTGTTGTGGTTGTTACCCTTCTTCTTCCCCTTACTCTTCTTCTTGATAGTATTGGGTTGTGATTGTTTACAATAGAGCACAGGCTCAATAGGAGGATTTTGTTGAGTGTATACTTTCCATGAGAAAATGGGGGAGTCATGGGGTGTGGTTGCATTAGCAAGACGGGTGGGGGACTAAGGAATAAGTAATAAGGGTTTATGGCTGAAGGGTGGCCACATATATAGTAGAATCACCACCACACATAGTACCACTATACAAGGTACCATGAACATGGGTGGGTGAAAGAGGATATGAGTAGGTGGTACTCATTCCTATGTGGGAGGATCAGAGAAAAGGGTTAAGGGGATAATAAGGAATCAAGGGTGGTCCCTCATTATGCCTATCACAACTCAAGGTATTTGGATGGGACGAAATGGCACCAATAACACCATCCATACACTACAATTCCACAACACCAATCACAACATCCATAAAGTGGGATTCCCTCAGATGATCACGATGGGTGGAGTAAATATGGGGAAAATCAAGGATGACCATATAAAGGTATAGTATACTAGGAATAAATGAGGTTGTATTACCAAGCTTTGAGGATCACTTCATCTTCGATTTGAGTACATTAAAAATACGCATCCTTAGCTATGTAAGAGAGAATGGATTTTAGGAACCAATCTAGGAATTTTTGGTCATCGAGATTGATCTTGCAAAGAATCATTTGTTAATGTCACTCATGTATGTTGTCTATGATATGAGTATATGATTTCTGATGACATGATAAAATGATCTCTCCTTCCTCATCATAACAAACAAGTAATTAGAAAAGGTCAAGAAAATGTAAGCTAGGGACACAAAATTGGTATGTATATCAGATGGTTGCTCGATATACCACTTAGAGGCCACTCCAGTCAGGGTCCTCTAGAACAAATTAAAAAGAATGGGATTATCAACTATGTTATTAGAGGATCACCATATATTAAAGGACATGATGTGGTTTTGGGGTTCCTTTCCCGCCTTCCCTTAAAAATTTGGGATGTCCAAAGGTAACTTGGCTGGAATTTGAGGCTAGGTAGGCTCATGCCTAAAAGGATCATTGGTTATTATCTCCAAGTTATAGAAGTTGAGAATAGCCATAATCAATAAGCTTGTAGTAGGCATAGGGGTAGAGAAGAATGTACCACTAAAATTTTGGTTGGTGTTCCCTTTGGAAGGTTGATTAGGGTTAGGCTCACTAGTAGGAACTTCACCAAAGACAAGTATATCACTAGACATGTTGTATGCTAGGAGAGGATGGAGATTTGGATTGAGAGGAGATTGAATCCAAGGATTCTAAAGTGGAACTGAGAGGGTACAAAGGTTATCTAATTATCACACATTGAGGTGGACTAGTGATTTGACCATAAATATTCTAGGGGGGTGGGAATCCTCAAAGTATATGGGAGTACCTCAGAGGATAAACTATGGGATGAATAATACTACTAATCCAACAAGATAATGTTGAAATAAGGCCAATGAAAGAAATTATCAAATAAACAATACCAGCCCTATATACGATGCTAAGTCAAACAACAATTACAACGTGGGTGAAACAAGTGATCTAATCTAAGCAACGAGTGAATATAAATGAAATGAACACTCTATAAAAGAAAATACTCACTATTCCTAAGAGGATAACAACAAAAAATAAAATGATGTGAAGAATAAAACTTTCACAAATATTTCTCAAGTAGATGGTGACCAAATCCCTTGCCGAGAAATAAGTAGAAAGTCGAACAAGGGCCTTCCAAACACTAAACCAGATGGAATATTAATCCCATCAATTAAGTGAGTGAAAGTAAGAGTAGGAAAGTTATAAAAAAATTCACTGAGAGAGTCTCTAGTTGGTCTTCTTCTATTTGCCCCGGGTGCCCTCCCACCTGCAAGAGACACCTTTGAGTAGAATTTCTAATAGAATGGTTACCATGATACCTCATTCACAAACACATATAATATGATTCTTGCATCTTCAACTAAAAGTGATGATCCAGATGATCTTCAATACTAAAAGGGAAAGGTGCTCAAATAAACCCTCTTATTCCAGTATTGACATGCACCACCCTAAAAGAATGGGCTTGTTGATAGACTAACATTGACTGTGTCCATTAAAAGAGGATTTTAGTTCCATAAAATTAAACCACTATGTCTCAAATGTATAGTGGTTAAGGTGGATTATTTGGATTCCTATCCCAAAAATCCTAACCTAACCACAATATTGTTTTGGCCCTCATAATTTAATGTGTTATATTAAGGTTTACTTCTAAGGCTCCGATTGAATTCATGAACCAAGTGTTGTTTGATTTTAGGGTATGAGAGTGTGTGCAAAAGTGTTGTGTACAACAAGTAAATGAAATTCCAAGAAATTGTAAATGATTGTAAATAAATGTAGCGTAAATAAAGTCAAGATAATATGCAATACTAAAAACTAGCGATGCTCTTTCTTGAAATAAAATCTATGCTTTCCCTATGAATTAATGGACCACTACCAACAAGCAAACAACAATCTCAAGCATACATGTAAAATAGATTACTAGTAATGAACTTTCAAAGAAGAGAAAAATGGCTCTCAACCAAAATGCAATAGTTTTTAAGCAAATTCAAGAATTCAATTAAATCTTAATTCATGAATCAACTTGTTAAAATAGAAAGGAAAGTTGAAAAAGTAATCCAAAGAAAATACCCAAAGGTAGTAGATACTTAAAATTTCAATCCATTATCCACCTACATAATCTACAAGGAAACACAAATCAACTAATACAACAAGCAACAAGCTACAAATAACAACAATGAAATTGAATCCAGGCCCGAAATAGAAAACCAAACCAAATAGGATTGAAAGGTGAAACTAGAACTATCTGAATTAGTTGAGAAAACAAAAATTTTCAATTGAGTTTCTCTTTTCAAGGGAAAATTCATGACCCTAGTGGTTGGTTTCTCAAATAAATCCATGATTAAGACTCAAAACAAGGGGGAAAAGAAGGAATTACACATGGTTGTGACAAAAACCAAAGGGTTTTCACCCAATATGCTTACCAGCAAATCGAGAACAATAGAAAACTAGAAAACATATCCAAATACTAACATAGTGGCTCAACAACTAAGGATCAACAATTGATCTATTCCCAATTTGGTTGTGAAATATGTTGTGTATGATTTCTCACACACAATTGCAAAAAACACCTACCAAGGGTTGTGCAATATATAAAAGCAAAAGAAAATAACGATAACAATAGAAAATGGTATTTACATGGAAACCCTGCTATACGTTTGTAAAACCATGGATAAATGGTGACTTCAATATTTTATTGTTAATTGACAGCAAGCTTGCAATGCTTTCTTATATCTCTCTTTCGTTAAAATGTAGTGGGGTCACTCATCTTGTATACAAAACATATCACGGTTCCAAAAGGAACTAAAATACAATAGAAGGGTGTAGACATTTTTTCCTATGGGGATATTCCCCGAAACCCCTGGAGAGAGAGGGCCCACCCCCTCTAACCCCCCACCCCATATTCCTAGAACATACAAGTAGTGTGTGGCCTAGTCAAGATCTCTATGTGAAGAATATTGTAGATATAGATATTGGCTTCTTCTCCTAACATTATACCACTTCAATTCAATATAGAACAAATTCCTTGCCAATTTTTTCCACTTGAGTTCCTTTTTCCAACGTTTCCTTCATCACTTTTTCAACAATCCCAAAGAAGTTTTGTGCCATTCAAACTTCTCTATATTGAATGGCTTTGTAAGCATATCTCCAGTATTCTCATCACTATCAAGTTTCTCTAACAATATTCTACCTTGTTCCACAAATTTCCTTATGAAATGGTACTTAATATCAATATACTTTGTGTGATCATGAAATGTTGGATTCTTCACTAAGTGTATAACACTTTGATTGTCAAAGTGAAAAGAGATCTTCCCTTGCATCATCTTAATTCATCCATTATCTACTCTATCCATATTGCATCTTTACTAGCCTCAGTTGTTGCCACATGTTTTTCTTCAATGGTTGATAAAGCCACCACCAGATTCAAGTTAGAGGTCCAACTTATAGCTCAACCAACAAGAGTAAAAGTATATTCTATAGTAGACTTTCATTTATCTTTGTCTCCACCAAAATCAAAATTTGCAAAACATTTAATTTGTAAATTTGTCAATCTATAGCAAATAACAACATATGAAGTGCCCCTTCAATATCTAAGTATCAATTTCACAGCATTCCAACGCTCCTTACTAGGATTCTTCATGAACCAACTAGAAACTCCCACTGCTTTAGCAATATCCATTATAGTGTTCACCATGGTGAATATGAGGTTCCCTACTAATAATGAATATGGTACATGAGAGATGCTTGTCTTCTCTAATTTTTTCTAGGACACTATTTGGAAGACAACTTGAAGTGTGCAATAAGTGGGTGCTAATTGGTTTTGCATTCTACATATTGAAGCACTGCAAAATATTTTCTATATATGAATTTTGATTTAACGAGATCTTCCTACCTATTTTTCCCTTGTGTATATTCATCCCTATAATTTTTTTTGTTTCTCCTAAATCCTTCATTTCAAATGTCTTATCCAACTAATCCTTTAGGTCAATAATTTCCTTACTTGATGGGACCTATGTAATTTTCATATCATCAAAATTCAACCACGAGATAATACAATTGTCATCATCAAACCTCTTATAATTTGCACAATGGTGAACTTCACTTCTAATGAAATCTTGGATCTTCATGAAGGTGTAAATTTTTTTGTACCAAATCCTTGGAGCCTATCTCAATTCATACAAAAACAATTTGAGTCTAAAATCCAAATTCTCTTTGCCTCTTTTTTCATAACCCTCGAGATGATCCATATAAATTTATTTATCAATATTTCCATGCAAGAAAGTAGTTTTTACATCCAGATGGTCTAATTCTAAATCATGTGCTACTATAAGTGAAAGTAAAACTCTTATAGTGGTAAGCTTCACAACTAGAGAGAATATTTCATTAAAATTTATACTGGAATTCTGCACATATCCTTTTGCTATCGAAGGATCTTTATAACATTTAAATAACCCATAATTGTTCTTCTTCACTTTTACGACCACTTATTTCCAACAACTTTTCTTCTTGTTGGGATATCCACAAGTTTCAATGTTTTATTCTTGTTTAATGAATTTGTTTCCTCATCCATGGCTTTCCTCCATTTATATGTGTTCTCATATTCTCTAGCTTCCTAAAATGAACTACGTTCACCATCATCAGTTAACAAAGAAAAATAAAATCAAAAATCATGAGAATACCTTTTTGGATGTCTCTTGGTATATGTAGATCTTCTAGGTTGTGGTTGTTGAGCTCGTTGTTCTTCATGTTGATCAAAAGATTCATTTTCATCTTCACTCATTTCAACTTCAGTTGGTACAATCTCATATGTGTTTAGTACATCCTTCATTTGCGTGTATTTTTCATCTGTCTAACGATTACCTTATGGTTAGTAAGATCCCAACATATATACCCCTTTATTTTATTATTGTAACCAAGAAAAACACATTTCCTTAACTTTGGGTCAAGCTTGTGTTAGATTTGTGTCGTTTAATCAATATGATCTAGTATCTTGTCTAAGAGAATAACATGCACAACAATAATCACAAGAGACAAGAGGTACAAATATTTTTCCTCAGAAGATTGGTGCTCATTCTATCTCTGAGGAAGTTGCGGGAAAATCCTAGCAGCTTCTTCCCATAGATGCATAGGAAGATCCTGATCATGAATCATTGCCTTTGATTCTTCCATAATCGTTCTATTCTTCCTTTCTGCAACTCCATTCTGCTGTGGATTATATGGAGTGGTCAACTCCCTCTTAATCCTTGACTCTCTGCATAATTCTTTGAATTCATCTTATGTGGATTATCCAATTCATCTGATGTGAATTCTCTGCCATTATCTAATCGAAAGTTCTCTGTGTGGTTCTCTATCAAGGCTTTGAATTCCTTGAACTTACTAAATATTTTGTCCTTGCTTTTCAAGAACTATATCCATGTCTTCCTAGAAGAATCATCAAAGAAAGAAACATAATATACATACCCACTTAATCAACTGGATGACATCGGAGTGGATAATTTCCAAGATTCCTTTTTCCTTGCTCTTGCTACTTGGAAATGTATTCTTTCTGTTCTTTCCCTTCGCACATCCTTTGCAAATGCCTTCATTATTTTCCTATATTTCTGGAATACCTTCAACAACTTTGCTTGCAAGTGGTAGTGCCATATAGTGCACATGTGCAAGCCTTCTATGCCAAAGTTCACTTGGATCTACTGAGTCATGGACCAAAGCTTGTTCTGGTTGGCCCTTTAATTTGTATAAGCCTCCCTCACTAATACATTTGGGGGGATTTTTCCACAAAATATTTCCACGTTTTGAACATTCGTGGATTAATACTTCATTTTTTTTTATCATGGTGGAAAAAGCGTGGCAATATCGACGTTTTTAATTTTTTAGGAACTTTTGTCTCTATATCGACGATATATGGCTATCTTTGCACACCCGCCAAACCAATGCCAACTTTCAACAACTCTTGGTTGTTTATGCGTGGGTCAACTCATGCATTTTCGGCACATTTTATATAGTTGCAACAAGTTTCTTAGTGATTGATTGAGCATGGATTGAGCTCGAATTTATTTATCAACCATATCCAAAACTAGAGAGATCAGTCATACTATGCAACAATCATTTGGATGTAAATTCATAAAAGGTAAGCATGCATCCTTTTTTGGGGGATACAAACTAACATTGAGGCTCAAAAAAACAGTTGTATTCTTCGAGTCATGTACCTTACGAATGAATTTAACAACCCTGTAACTCCCTCCTTTTATTTAAACCAGAGTAATTGCAACAAGAGGGTCCAGTCAACAATGACTCTAGCCAATTCGTTCTTTTTTATAGACCCGATGCCCCACTAAGCTATTGTATGTTGACACGGTGTTAATCACTTTCCACAGTAGAAGGACAACTTTCATTTGGACCATTTTGGACACCTAGTGTTCCAATGCCCAAACTATCAAGGTCTCCTTGTGAGTAAATCAAAGGCCATTGCACAACACTTGTTGGAATCATGAAAACTTCAGTTTGTTAGATACAATTCTCACTGAGAGGGGCGGGGGGGGGGAATCAGTGAGCTAAGGCTTCAACTCAATTTCAACTTTTTCTACCAATCTTATATCATTATTTCACAATTGCTTCAACAACATATTTATCAAAGAACAATATCAACTAGGCACATGTCATTCATCAATTAAACACATCACTATCAAGACATTGCACAAGGGACACAAGATATGGTTTTGTAATATTTATATAAGTGGAGACTTCAATCTCCAATATCGGCTCCAACCCATAAGGTGGCACCGCCCACCAAAATGGTTCAGTCAGCTACAACTGACTGGGATGCTACAACATCCAAACAAGCTTCAACTTGTCAAAAGACCAATAAGTCTCTCCCTAGCTCCACCCAATCTCACTATACAAATTTCAGATTACAAATTACAATTGATACATCATACTCTTCCAAAGTTTTCCATAGGCACACACATCAAAAATACCAATCAACAAGTCTTCATTCTGTACTCAGCAAGTCATTCAACACTACAACATAATGCAGCCCTGCCTCAAGTCTGTCCATACACCATTAGTATCTTGTCTTCAATACTGTCCACATCAGCATATATCAAGCTTATTATTCATCATGACTAACTCATATATGTTATATTGTCCAAGAGCATTTCTTCAGCACCCTGTTCCTGGAGCATTCTTCCCTAAACCAATTTTCAGCAAGAGTATGTTAGCATACTGTCCATCGATTACAACTGGTATCATGTTACATTGCAGCCCTAGATCAACATCATACAGTGTCCTTCATCATTACTTTAGCATATTAATTTATGTTCCCAACATCACTCATTACTAGGCCCAGCATCATCCACTTCAAATTATCAACCAGATTATCATTTCGGTGAATCCCAGAAAATTCAAAGATATAAACAAATATTATGCTGCTCCATCACACTTTCCTCACACCACCGAACTAACCTCCTCACTAAACCTCTCAAATTCTCCACAAGCACTCCTGAACTTCCTCCATATTCTCATTTGAAATAACAACTTATCTTCTATATTTATACATTTTCTTCTCTTGGATTGAAGGAGGCCGACATGTCTCTTTAAATTAAATAAATAGTTTTTTATTTCCATGTCTTAGGAGGACGACCTCGTCACCAATTTATTTTTGTTATCATTAACCAAAATTTATTTAATTTTCCACATCATCATCATTTTAATTTTATTTTTTATGCCAAGACTTGGCCTTCTCTTATGCCTGCATGCCCTTCTTCAACTGCCCGTATGGGGGTCTTTGATCTTCCAATAAGTATGCCCGCACTGTCCATCTTCAAGGTGCCAGTAGGTGATTTATTTAGATGCCCGCAAGGGATATCTAGATGCCCGCAACTAGGGTTTAAAGATGCACGCAACTCCTCATTTGAGCCATCAAAGATGCCCACAACTCCGACAAATGCCCGCAACAAGTCCTTCCTTATGCCCGCAACTCACACCAGGATGCCCGCAGGTGGCCATAAGGGATTCCTGTAGGTGGTGCTGAGAAGATGTCCGCAAT
>LPNX011196246.1:151812-163571 GCA_001517045.1 Pseudotsuga menziesii
ATCCAGGAGCTGGGAAAGGCTAAATGCTAAGCCGGTGAGCCCATTACAAAGCTGGAAACACCTACACCAAAACTAGCCTAAATTCTAAGACACCCACACACACCCAACATAAGGATTCAGTCCCTTCTCTGCTACAGTCCCTCAGGCCCTGACTTCCCTTCCAATGCTATTCAGGGGTTATGGAGAAGAAAGACATCCCTCTAGCTCTGTCTATGTGGTGTCCAAACACACCAGGTTTACCAAGCAACCCAAGCCACCATCCCTGCTCCCAACACAGTCTAAAGACCAACCATTGCACGCATGTAATCAATAAGCAGTTACAGCTTAGACAGGGAAAATAAATCCTGAGTCGTTCTTGGCCCTATCATGGCCAAAACGACTCCCAAGCAACTTACAGCAGTCTCCAAACCTATCCGCAACACAGTTCATAACGTGGGGAAAATAACAGTCCCTCTAGACAACGAAGCAATCGAAAAATACTTACACAGACCACACTGGGGAAGAAGATACAGACTCTCAACCTGTGCGTGAGGAAATTTTACACCAGACCCCAGAAACACAGAGGGAAAACACACCAGATTCCACTCTGTGGAAAAACGTGAATGACAACCAAAAAACGGCTCCCCTCCTGGCTACGTGAGATTAAAACAGAAAATATGCCTGTGCGTAAGAATGAGCAGACTACCGTCCCTATGTGAGGATGAACAGACAATGGAGAGAATGGAGTGGTAGTGAGAATGGGGAGTGCCCTAGAGTGATGGCGGTGGTTGTTTTTTCTTGCCAACGTGAGGTCAACCCGCTGGTGGAGTGTGCATGTGAGCAAGGACTGATAGTACTGCCACACTCCACTCCCAGCCATAACTGCCCCAACTAACAGCATAGCTTTTAATGGTGGTGGTTGGATAAAGCAAGAAAATATAGGAAAATCAAAACAGGGTGGTGACACATGGATTTTCTCTCATGGCTCAAGGTTTGACATTCCCCCCCTTATCCTTGTGAAAATCATGCCCCTTCTCAATTTAGTTGCCACAAAGGTAGTTGGTTTGGGTTCATTTTAATTAAGGATGCATATTTACATGATGACAAAACTTGATGTGTATGCCACATGCCCCGATATACCATCGGTGACAATTTCAACCCAAAACATAGCATAACCAATCGATGGTGGGGCCTTGGCCTTTAGCTCCGCACCATGATTATTTACAATATATACATCATATACATATAATGCAATAGGGTCAAAACTGGGGTGTTACATTCCCCTCCCCCTTCAATAGCACTGTCCTCAGTGCTTTACAAAATTGAACAAAATGCCACACTGGTATCGCCTCAGTGTTCCACAGAATTGAACAAAAATGGTTGTGCCAATCGCATCGCATCCTCTAGCTCCCATGTAGCCTCTTCAGGTCCGTAGTGCTCCCATTACACCTTTACCTGCCCTATGGCTCGGTTTTGGAGCATTGTGACCTTCCTATCGAGGATGCGCATTGGCTCGATTCAGAACTCTCCCTCGGGTTCCACCTGAATCACATCCAAATTTATCACATGGTTAGGATCATGTACATATCTCTTAAGCAAAGAAACATGAAAAACATTATGAGCTCTAGTACTAGCAGGCAATGCAAGTATATATGCAACTGGCCCTATTCTTTCAAGCACTTCAAACGGCCCACAATATCTTGGTGACAGCTTGGCACAACTTCCAAGCTTCAAGGAACTCTTCCTTGCCCTCACTCTGAGGTAAACATGATCCCCAACACTGAACTACTTGTTCACCCTATGCTTATCTGCATAGCTTTTCTGTCTGTCCTGTGCTGCTTTCAAATTCTGCCTGATCTTTACAACCTCTTGCTCCATTTCCCTGAGCAATTCTGGCCCAAGCACAACCCTGTTCACTGGGTTATCCCAAGTCACTAGTTTCCTACACCTTCTTCCATACAAAGCTTCATACAAACTCATCCCCAAGGATTCCTGCTGTCCATTGTTGTAAGCAAACTCTACCAAGTGTAAGTAATCTTCCCACTTGGTAGGTTTGTCCATCACGTACATGTGAAGCATGTCTTCAAGCACCTGATTAACTCTCTCTATCTGCCCATCCGTCTGAGGATGGTATGCAGTGCTGAAGTTTAGCTTTGTACCCAAATCTACAAACAACCCCTTCCAAAAGTTAGAAGTGAACTTGACATCTCTGTCAAAGACTATTGCCTTAGGCAATCCATGCAGTTTGAAAATCTCCTTCATGAAGATCTTTTCAATGTCATCAGTCTTATGCATAGACTTAACCGGTATAAAATGTGTTGCCTTTGTCAACTTGTCCACCACAACCATGATGGAATCATGTTGTCTCCAAGTCATCGACAATCCTGTAATAAAATCCATGGAAATAATTTCCCATTTCCATTCCGGAACTAGAAAAGGATGCAACAAACTTGTAGGGTGTTGATGCTCAACCTTTACCTGTTGAAATTTCATACACCTCGAAATGTACTCAGCCATATCCCTTTTCATTCCTGGCCAAAAGTACTGCTTCCTGGCTGTAGCAATTGTCTTCTAATATCCTGGGTGACCAAAATACGGAGCTTGATGGATTTCATCCATAACAACTCTCCTCAAATATGCTACATATGGGATATACATTCTACATTTATAAGTGAGAATTCCATCTTCTTCCAATTTATATCCCTCATACCTCTTCTCAAGACTTTGCTGTTGCAATTTGTCTTTTACCTACTCATACAATTCATCTCCAGCAGCATGACTAACAATCTGCTGCCTCAAATCTAATTGGAAAATACTAAGAGATGTCACATGCATTTCTTGCTTCTTCCTGCTGAGTGCATCAGCTATCTTATTCTCTTTAACTTTTATGTGTTTGATTTCGAAATCAAAATCACATAAAAATTCCAGCCATCTTGCTTGCCTAGCATTTAAAGTAGGCTGATCAAATAGATACTTCAGACCACAATGGTCTATTCTGAGCTCAAATCTCCTGCCCATCAAGTAATGTCTCCACATCTTGAGAGCATGTACTATGGCTGCAAGCTCTAGATCATGAGTGTGATAGTTCTTCTCATGCTCCTTTAGCTTTCTTGACTCATAACATATCACGTGGTTGTCCTGCATAAGGACTCCTCCAACCCCTTGTCCACATGCATCGGTACACACCACAAAATCTTTCTCTAGATTTGCAACTTTCAATACTGGTGCACTGGTGAGAAGATTCTTCAACTGCTAGAAGCTTTCTTCACACCTCGATGTCCATTCGAACCTCATCCCTTCTTTTGCAAAGAAGTGATGGCATGTGCAACTTTGGAGAATCCCTCAATGAACCACCTGTAGTATCCTGGAAGTCCCATAAAAGATCGTACATTCATCACATTTCTTGGAGTAGGCCAATTCATAATGGCTTCAATCTTTTCAGGGTCCACAGATATACCCTCCTCCGAGACAATGTGACCCAAATACTGAATTCTATCTCTATAGAAGTCACACTTGCTTAGTTTTGCATACAGCTGATGCTCCCTGAGCAAATTCAATGTCAATCTCAAATTCTCTTCATGCTCTTCCTCATTTTTAGAATAAACAAGAATGTCATCAAGGAAAACAAGAACAAAATTGTCCAAATATATGCTGAAGACACTATTCATAAGGCACATAAATGTAGCTGGTGCATTTGTGAGACCAAATGGTACCACTACAAACTCATAATGCCCATACCTTGTTCTAAAGGCTGTCTTATGAATGTCTTCATCCTTGATTCTCACCTGATGGTAACCAGACCTCAAGTCAATTTTAGAAAATGCCTTTGCTCCTCTCATTTGATCAAAGAGGTCATCAATCCTAGGCAAAGGATATTTATTCTTCACAGTAACCTTGTTCAACTGTTTGTAATCAATACACAACCTGAGTGTACCATCTTTCTTCTTTACAAACAGAACTGGTGCTCCCCAAGGAGACAGTACACTCAGCCAGATATACTTCTTTTCCAACAACTCTTGCAGTTGCATCTTCAACTCTAGCATCTCTAGTGTACTCATCCTGTAGGGTGCCTTGGACACTGGTGCTGCTCCTGGTACAAGTTCAATTGTGAAATCAATGTCCCTCTTTGGAGGAAGCCCTGGAATCTCATCAGGAAACACGTCCTTGAATTCCTGTAACACCTGATAGTCCTCCAACCTAGGAGTTTCATCTCCTGATGTCTCAAAAATATGAGCTGCATACAACTGGCAACCCTTCCTATAGAGCTTCTTTAACTGCATTGTTGAAACCTGCCTTACTGAAATCACCTTTGGAATACCTTTCACAACTACTAGGTACCCTTCTTCATTCATGCACACAAAAGTCTTATTGTAGCAGTCAAGCTTTACCCTGTGAGCTTCTAACCAGTCCATTCCAATGAGAACATCATAGGAACCAAGCGATAGAACATTCAGATCTACACAAGTGGCCAATCCATCCATGACCAATGGACACTTCTCTACCACTTCACTAACTTTTCTCTTAGTTCCAGTGGCTAGCTGAACTAACCAAGACTTTCTATGCTTTACTTTCTTAAAAGCAAAAATCTCCACTACTCTAGGAGTAATGTAACTGTGAGTACAACCAGGGTCAATCAAAATAGAAATAGATTGTTAAACAATATTACCTGCAGCTTCAACCACAGCTGACTGGTGATCTGCCTGGCGGTCCTCCAGTGCTGCATAAATCCTAGGGACTTCCCTTGCTACTTGACCCATTGTTTCTGCTTCTTGAATGTTGAAAGCTGGCCTCACATTCTCATTCTCGAGTGGACAATTTCTACGCATGTGGGGTCCTCCACATTTCCAACATTGAAGTGGTCCTCTATTCTGTTGTGGATACTTAGGCTTCTCTCCTGTCATTCCGACTAGCTTACTCACAGCTTGGGATGGTTGCTTCTATTGATTCCTGAAGTTAGAAGGTTTGAAACCTTTCTTTATTTGGTCAAACTTCTCATTCTTCTTGTCCTTCCATGCCTTCTAGTAATCCGGCTTACCTTTGCTTTGCTCATAGCAATACTTAGCCTTCCTTATTACTTCTTCAAGAGTTCTAGGTTCATAAAACTCAATTCTATCTTTGTAAGACTGAGGTAATCCACTCAGAAAATGCTAGACCTTCACTTTTTCATCTCTTATGTACTGGACATACCTCAACAACTCCAAAAACTTGTTTTCATATTCTTCCATGGTCCACTGTCCCAATCTCAACTCATGGAACTCCTTAATCTTGTCATCATAATACCTGTCAGAGAGGTATTTCTGCTTGAAATACTTCTTGAACTGTTTCCACTTAAGTGTCCTTTCACTGATCCTCTTTACTTGCTTGAAGTGTTCCCACCAAATGGATGCTCTTCCATTCAGATTGAATATGGCAACTCTTTCCTTCATGTTTCCCGAATAGTCATGCACTTGAAAGTACTTCTTTTTTCCAAGAAGCCAAGCTTTAGCCTCTTGTCCAATCTTTACCTCACCATCAAATGTAGGAGGTTTATCTTTCCTAAATTCATCCCGAGAGCGATCCCTATGGTGTCTCTTTCTTTTCTTATGAGGAGATGAACTTGTATCCCCGCTGGATACTTCAGAATCAGATGATCCACTAGAAGTCCTTCTCCTTCTCCTACTGCTGCTCTTACTGCCTTCTGGCCTTGATGTACCCCATCCAGAATCTATCTTTCTCTATAGGTCTGTCAATCTCTGCAATATAGCAGCATTCAACTGATGTTGCTCTTCCTGGGATTTAACCAAGCTTCTCATGGTGGCTACAACCTCAGACGGTGTCCCTTGGAATCTCCTTCCATTAGACTCTATGTCATCATTCCCATTACAGACATTTTCTCCCATGGCATCTTCTGCTCGCAAGTAAGAATCCCGAGCATCATACCCATCATGGGTTCTCATGACTGAACCACCTCCGGCTTTACCACACCATTCTCTTTGGAGTACTGCTCTTGGAAGTTATCTAAAGTTTTGCAAATGTGTTGTATCAAACTATTAGATGCATAATATTAATATAAATCAAAATTACTTACCTTTTCTTCTAGAAATTCATAAAACAACAATTATGCTAAAAACACAAAATTTTCCTCTCCCTCATGTTCAACCCTATAATCCACTGACAGTCCGCTGAAATATGCTAAAACAGTTAGAATTTGCAGAGAAAATTTCCACTTCGAAAAAACCAAAATTTCCTTCTCTTCATCTGGTCTCTTCCGCACAAATTTTTCGACGTTTCGGCGAGCAAATCGCCAAACTTTCGATCTGCATTGGAGATGCGGAGGACTGTTCACCTATTTCCTTTCCTTGTATCGGATCCGCATCCAACTCTCCAAACCTAATCGGCGATGAAACCAGCCTATGCGCTGCATTGGCGGTTGGGTGTCTTGTGCATCGGGTGGTTAGTCGTCTCGGCTTCTACAACAATGGAAATTGTTCTTACTTCAGTTTCCGCGAGCAAACGTCTAGACTTTCGATCGATGAGTTACTCGTCTGATTCCTTCCTCCGCATCGGGCCTGCAATGGTCTATTATCCCGCGTCTATTTGGCAATATCATAACCTGTCAGTCGCCCAGCTTTCCGCAATGGTGGCCAACAATCTCCTTAAATCTTCCTCAGCCATAAGTCTATCAGCGGTCGGAAGCACTAGTTGCTTGGGCATCGGAGGGCTAGTCTTCTAGGCAGCCGCAACGGCGAAAGGCGATCTCACTGTGGGTTCCGCGGACATTATCGGCTACCGAAACTACTAACCATCGGGTGGATAGTGTCCTATACTACCGCAACAGCGGATTCTCAAACCTCTAATGTACCCGATTGGCGACCCAATCCTCAATAACTTTCTGACGACCTTATACTTAAACAAAGTTTTCGAATTTTCTTCTCATTGGCTATTGGGAGTACTAATCACTGCGGCATCGACGGTTGAAGCCTTTATCCATCGGAAGGATAGTTCACTAGCTAGGCGCAATGGTGGACGTTCAATCCACTAGCTTCTGTCGATCCAAACAGCTAACTGTCGCCGATCACCGATGGCCTCAACACTTAGACAATTTTTGAAATTTTCTTCTTCTGTCGGCAAAAACTTTCTCTATCTTCCGCTGACTCTATCGGCTCTATAATCCACTAACACCTCAGCATCGATGAGTGGAAGACTAAAGCATCGACGGTTTAGTTCCTTAAGCAGCCGCAACAGCGGCTCCTCATCTTCGATCCTTTCCCGATTGGCGATCCAATCCACTAATGTTTTCCGATCGGCGAACTGATTTTTGACCGGCATCGGCAGTTGGAGCTTCTCCCCGTCGGAAGACTACTACTCTAGGCTTCCGCAACGGCAGATGCATGAATCACTATCTTCTTTCGATAGTCGATGATTTCAGTCCTTAGAAAAAATTTTAAAATTTCTTTACAACGTCGGCAGTCGGAGGCCTTACCCGTTGAACGCATAGTTGTCTAGCCATCCGCAACGGCAGCCACTCGATCAACTATTTTCCGTCGAGGTCCATCGGCAGTCTCATCAACTAACCTTCTTCTGGCGCATCGACAGTCCAAGCCACTACATCGAACCGGTGTTTTAGCGGTCTTCGACTAATCTTTTCCGAAACTACGGCTCCCGCATCCACTAAGTTCCGCCGACGATTGACGAAAACTTAGAAAATTTTCCACAATTTTCTTCCAACTGTCCTCCGTTGGGTGTGCTTCCGCCTAGCTCTCCGCTATGTCATAAGTCCTTCCCACTAAGTGTTCCAATGAACTGACAGTTCAAACACTTAGACAAATTTGTGAATTTTCCAGTCATTCACTGATTTCTTCTAGGCAGAAGGCAACATGCGTCTATGAACTGGTTAGTCATGGCCCATAGAGGCCCATGCTGCAACCTGCAAGCTCTGATACCACACTGTAACATCCCCAACCCTCCGACCGGCAAAGAGGACACTACCATGGCCTTAACCATCCGGGCAACCAGCCCCATCAACATGTGCATTCATAAAATGTTGAAAGAGAATGCATTGAAGTAGAGCACACACAGATACAATTATTTATCATACACAGCGGAAGCAACATACATTCATACAAGCATTCAACATGTTCACCATATTCATCAACAGTAAAATGATTGCAGGAGTAAAATAGACAAGATTACTTATCTTATGAAGAACTCGTTCCACAACCAGCTACGTCACTGCAACATTCCACCCAACCATAGACTAGCATGCTCCTAAATCTCTCAGTAATGCAGCCACCCATGAGCTGGGCATGATTCCCCAAGGAATAAGGAACAAGCAGGCTTACACATAGCCAAGGATACACAAAACACATGTGAGGACCCTGCAGCAAATAATTAATCAAAATACACAATATAGCAGCAGAACTCAAAATCACTTTTATATTAATCGCAGGCCACTTCGAGGGGGCAACCTCCTTTGAGCAAGCTCAATACAAAATAACTTCACGGTGCCTTCCTTGGCCTCAACACACACTTATATACTAAAAATAGGCACCAATACTATGGGTCAAAACCATGGGCCAATATAAACTATGGATCAACAAATACTACAGGCGGCTTACAAAGCATATGCGCCCAACAACAATAACACAAACTATGGATCAACAATTACTATGGGACGACTTACAAAGCATATGCGTCCAACAACAATATACTAACACGGTAAAGAGAAGGATTGACATGGGTTCCTAACATCCCCTCCCCCTTAGAAAAATCTTTGTCCTCAAAACTTTAAATGTGGAAATTGTCGCTGAATCTGAAGGAGTGGTTCCCACGTAGCATCCTCGGGCTGCATTCCCTGCCATTGAATTAAGACCTCTGTGATAGACGAGAGCAAAGCTGACGAGTGCGCTTATTGAGGACAGCCTCCGGCTCCAAAAAGATGGATCCTTCATTATCCAGTTCTGGTAATATAGTTTGGCCTTTGATGTTGGTGCCAAGAACTTTCTTCAGACAAGAGACATGAAATACTGGATGAATGCGGGAAGAAGGCGGAAGTTCCAATTTATAAGCAACAGACCCAATCTTCTAAAGAATCCTATATCGCCCATAGAACTTTGGAGCGAGCTTATGACGCCCTTTGAGTTTTAGTGAGGATTGCTTGTAAGGCTGGAGACAAAGAAAAGCCATATCACCGGCTTCAAAAGTGCGCTCAGAACAGTGCTGATCAGCTTGTTGCTTCATGTGATTTCTTGCCATGTGAAGATTTTCACGCAAAATGGGAAGAACCTCATCGTGGTTTCGAAGGACCGCGTCAACTGCCTAAACTGAAGAACTGCTGGGGGTGTAAGGAAGAAGAACTAGCGGTGCCTGACCATAAACTGCTTCATATGGAGTCATTTTAGAGGAAGTGTGGTAAGAGGTATTGTACCACCATTCAGCGAGAGGGAGCCACTTTTCCCACTGATGTTGTTGCTCAAAGGAGAAGCAACGAAGATAAGTTTCCAAGCATTTATTGATAATTTCAGTCTGACCATCCGTGTGGGGGTGATAACCTGAACTCATCTTCAGTTTGGTGCCAGTGTGGTGAAAGAGTTCTTTCCAAAAATGACTGGTGAAAGTCGCATCATGATCCGAGACAATGGAAGAAGGCATTCCATGAAGACGAAAGATCTGGTCCAGGAAAATTTGAGCAGTGGAGGAGGCTGTATAGGGATGGCTGAGAGCACAAAAATGACTATATTTGGAGAGGCGATCAACCACAACCAAAATCACAGTCTTCCCTCCAGATTTAGGGAGCCTTTCAATGAAATCCATAGAAATATCTGTCCATATCTGGGTAGGTATGGGCAAGGGTTCGAGCAATCCTGGAAGGGGTGTTGTTTCACCCTTATTGCGCTGCCAGGTATCACATTCAGCCACCATCTGTTGAATTGTCCTTTTCATTCCCTGCCAAAAGAAGTTGTGCTGTGCCCATTCATACGTTTTGAGAAAACCAGAGTGCCCAGCTGACGGAGAAGCATGGAGTTCATAGAAGATAGCTTGTTGAAGAGCTGTGTTCTAGGGAAGCACCAGATGACCCTTGTATCTCAGTGAAGCACCATCCCAAGAGTAATGTGGAACAGCAGAAGGGTTGTTGTCCAAGCGTTGGATGATTTGAGATAATGAAGAGTTATTGACATAACCCTGTTGAACCGATTGCAACCAATTTGGAACAGGCATAGAAATCGCGGAAAGAGAACCTTGGTCATCAAATGTGCGAGAAAGGGCATCCGCCACAATATTGTCCTTACCCTTCTTATAAGTGATCTCATAGTCATAACCCATGAGCTTGATAACCCATTTTTGTTGTGTTGGGGAGGATACACGTTGTTCTAGGAAATATTTCAGACTCTGGTGATCAGTCTTGATGCAGAAATGATTCCCTAAGAGGTAGGGTCGCCACTTTTGTACTGCATGCAAAATAGCCATCAGTTCCTTCTCATATGTAGAGGCAGCTAAATTCTTACCGAAAAGGGCTTTGCTAGTGAACGCAATGGGGTGTTCATCTTGAAGGAGAATAGCACCAAGTCCATTGCCGCAAGCATCACTCTCAATAGTGAAGGGCTTGGAAAAATCGAGCATAGCGAGAATAGGTGTAGTACACATAGCTTGTTTCAGCTTGTCAAATGCACACTCAGTAACATGTGTCCATGTAAAAGCATCCTTTTTCAACAGAGCAGTTAATGGAGCTACAATCGTCCCATAATCCTTGACAAACTTGCGGTAGTATCCAGTCAACCCCAAAAAACCACGAAGGCTCTTGAGTGTCTTAGGAGGCGACCAATTGTTCATGGCAGCGATTTTGGCAGGATCCACACGAACCCCTTGTGCTGAGATAATGTGCCGGAGATACTCAACTTCCTTTTGGCCAAAAACACATTTAGACTTTTTTGCATGGAGATGATTATCAGAGAAAAGTTGCATTACAAGAGCCATATGCTGGAGATGTTTAGCCCATGTTTTACTGTAGATGAGGATATCATCAAAAAATACCAGAATGAATTTCCGCAAATAGGGTCGGAATATTTTATTCATCAAGGACTGGAATGTGGAAGGAGCATTAGTGAGACCAAAGGGCATGACCAAAAACTCATAGTGGCCATCATGTGTGCGGAAAGTTGTTTTAGGGATATCATCCTCATGAACCCGAATTTGATGATACCCAGAGCGAAGATCCAACTTGGAGAAAAATTGAGCACCATGAAACTCATCAAGAAGCTCATCAACAATAGGAATTGGAAACTTATCCTTGATGGTGAGGTGATTAAGTGCTCAGAAGTCAATGCAGAGGCGCCATGACCCATCTTTTTTGCGGACAAGAAGAACTGGTGAAGAAAAGGAACTTGTGCTTGGGCGAATAATACCTTGCTTCAGTAAGTCCCTAACAAGGAGTTCAATCTCTGTTTTTTGGTGAAATGGGTCGCGATAGGGCCTGATGTTGGGAGGAATGCTTCCAGGAAGGAGTTGAATATGATGGTCCTCTGGTCGTGAAGGTGGAAGTCCCACTGGTTCAGCAAAAACACCTGTATATCGATCCAGAATTTGTTGGAGATCCAAAGGAGTAGTGGGGGCCGCTGATGGTTGCATTTGAATGGAATGGAGCTGAGCGATGACACCATGGGAACTCTTATTAAGGATTTTTTCCATGCGATGTGAACTGTTGATGCTAAGAGACCCTGGTTGTAATCCTTTCAATGTGTGTTTGTGTCCATCGGGGGAGAACTGCATCCAAAGTTCAGCAAAATCCCATAATATGGGGCCAA